>SJYA01000795.1:2079329-2184559 GCA_006410615.1 Neotragus moschatus | reverse complement strand
CCACTATGGAGAACAGTGTGGAGATTCCTTAAAAAATTGCAAATAGAACTGCCATATGACCCAGCAATCCTGCTGCTGGGCATACACACCGAGGAAACCAGAATTGAAAGAGACACGTGTACCCCAATGTTCATCGCAGCACTATTTATAATAGCCAGGACATGGAAGCAACCTAGATGTCCATCAGCAGATGAATGGATAAGAAAGCTGTGGTACATATACACAATGGAGTATTACTCAGCCATTAAAAAGAATACATTTGAATCAGTTCTAATGAGGTGGATGAAACTGGAGCCAATTATACTGAGTGAAATAAGCCAGAAAGAAAAACACCAATACAGTATACTAACTCATATATATGGAATTTAGAAAGATGGTAATGTTAAACCTGTGTGCGGGACAGCAGAGGAGACACAGATGTATAGAACAGCCTTTTGGACTCTGTGGGAGAGGGAGAGGGTGGGATGATTTGGGAGAGTGACATTGTAACATGTATGATATCATAAGTGAGGCGAATCACCAGTCTGGGTTCGATGCAGGATGCAGGATGCTTGGGACTGATGCATGGGGATGATCCGGGGAGATGGTGTGGGGCAGGAGTGGGGGGGTTGGGACTGGGAGCTCATGTGCACGCGTGGCTGATTCATGTCAATGTATAGCAAAGCAAATGCAGTATTGTAAAGCAAAACAAACTAAAAAATAAAAATTAAAAAAATATATATATCTGAAGTAATATCAGATATACTTACTTCAACATGTAAGTCATATAAAATGTTATTTATATTTTACTTTCTTTTTTGTTACTGTTCTAAATCTTCAAAATCTAGTGTGCATTTAAGCTTGTAGTACATGTAGATGCATTTCAAGTGCTCAGCAGTCACTGTCAAGGAGGAAAATTCTGCTTCCTACTACCCTCTTAGGCTCTGGAGCCAGGGCTCTGTCAATTGGACTGATAAAAGATGGAGTGATGAGAGAGAAACAAAGAGAAAGTTTGTTAGCATGTGCACTGTACATGCACAGGAGAGATGACTACCCCAAAGGGGTGGTTAGAACTTGGGCTCATGTGGCACCTTAGCAAAGGAACAATACATTTTCAGGGAAGTTATAAGACAAAGGAAATGAGTTTCTAGAAGGGTGGATTGCAGGCAAGTGTATGGGTAAATTTTTGTTTGTGACCCCATGAACAAAAAAAAAGAGCCTGTCAGGCTCCTCTGTCCATGGAATTCTCCAGAATACTGGAGTGGGTAGCCACTCCTACTTCAAGGGATCTTTCCAACCCAGGGATCAACCTACATCTCCTGTGTCTCCTGCATTGCAATCAGTTTCTTTACCACCTGAGCCTCCAGAGAAGCCCTGTATGTGTAAATAATGGCAGATAAGGCTAGTTATTAAAGTTTGTGATATAGATTCCTCTAGTGTCATCTCCCAGAGAAGGCAATGGCACCCCACTCCAGTACTCTTGCCTGGAAAATCCCATGGATGGAAGAGCCTGGTAGGCTGCGGTCCATGGGGTTGCTAAGAGTTGGACATGACCGAAGTGACTTAGCAGCAGCAGCAGTGTCGTCTCCAGGCTAGTAAGAGTCTAAAGTTGTCTCCAGTGATTACTTTTGTCCATCTTGATAGAGAGGAAAGGAGAACACCTTATAAATTTATGTCCTGCTTTGAGGCAAATAAGGGGAGGGCAGACAGCTTGTCTTATGTCTGCTTCTTCCCGTTTGCCTTCAGCTCACAATCACCCTCATGCCAAATGACACATTCTACTCCCATAGGCCATAAATGGCTAATCACCTTTATCTGGCAGCATGGGTCCAGCATGCCTCCCTTCACCACATACACTTGCCCTAGGGCCTGACACTCTGACCTCGGGCTCCAGGGCAAGGCCAATTCTGTGTGTTCTCCCTCAGTGCTTTGGCCTCCTGGGAGTGAATGGAGCTGGCAAAACAACCACATTCAAGATGCTCACTGGGGACACCGCAGTGACCTCAGGCGATGCCACTGTTGCAGGCAAGAGGTGAGTGTTCTGTTATCCTGTCTCAGGGTGTCTCTCCCAGGTCCTGAGGCAGGTCCTTGTCCCCACCTTATATCTGAGGATGACTCTCAGAGCCTGAAAGATCTGTATGGAGGTACAGACCTCCCAGCAAGCATGGTCTGAAAAGTCTAAGACTATCTGGAGAATTGAATTGAATTATGATTGTTAAAAGATTCCTCCATTAGCATGAGTTCTCAGAAAATTCTGGAAGCACCAAATCAGTGGTTTTTTGTCCTTTGTGGGTCATAAGCCTCTGAGCCTTTGATCATGTGATGAACACATGTACCTATAAAAATTGCTTCCCATTACCTCTCTTCATATGTCTTTACAGACAGTTTCAGGGAATTAGCTGAGCCCTGAAGCACAGTTATGACCCTACAGGAACCCCTGGGGCCCAGATTAAGAACGTCTGTGATGAAGCACCCTTTCTCTGGGTTGAGTTTCTATGTGGGGCTTGTTCAGGAGTCCTCAGAAGCTTTAATCTGCATTGGCTGTTTCTGTGCCAACACTTGGCTTTGCTGGCCAAGATTCTTTTATAAAGGGAGAACCGGCATGTGCCCCTGGACTCTGGGAGCATGCCTGCTGCTCTCTGAAATAAGGAGCATGGAAACAGACTGGTCTTGGACAGGACAGGACAGAAAACATGAGCTGGCACTTGTCTGCCTCTTTACAAGCTGCTTCTTGAATAGCAGAGCTCACACATATTGCGCCCAGAGAAACTCTCTGTCCTGGTTTATGAGTGGAGTTAGGCACTGCTGACATCAAACCAACTTCTGCTTGCCTGGGGAGAGCCACCATCAACGTGGCCCAGTGCTCCCTGGGTAAGGAGAGTCCTAAGCATTCTTCACTGGCTCAGACAGGGTGAATTTGGTTCCCCAGCCTTCCCAGCCTTGCTGTTGGGTCTAGAGCAAAGAGAATGGCAGAGGTGGAGCCAGGCCATGACTGGTTCCATCTCACCTTCAGATCTAGCTCGGCCTACAAGCAAGCAAATGACTTCATGATGGGAAACGAAAGGGGAGAGGGCAGGGAGTGGAGAGCAAAGCGATGAAATAAGATTTACCGTGAGACATCAAAATGAGACACAGGTAAAATCAAGACAGAAGCTAGAAAGAAACTATAGGTTTGAGACACAGGATTGGGGCTCTTAAGTGTAGTAATTCCTGTGGATTTGGTGAAGTACCCTCCTTGCTTCCCTGAGCGATTTTAATTGGCCATACCCAAATGGTTTTGTCATCGTAGGGAAGTACATGGCCTCTCTCTGTCCCATACCATTGCATCTATCCTTCATTCTTAGACCCTAAGCTATGAGAGAAGGAGGAAGAAAATTGGACCAGTCTATGGTCAGTTTCAGAGAAGGCGATGGCACCCTACTCCAGTACTCTTGCCTGGAAAATCCCATGGGCGGAGGAGCCTGCTAGGCTGCAGTCCATGGGGTCGCTAAGAGTCGAACACGACTGAGCGACTTCACTTTCACTTTTCACTTTCACGCATTGGAGAAGGAAATGGCAACTCACTCCAGTGTTCTTGCCTGGAGAATCTCAGGGACGGGGAGCCTGGTGGGCTGCCGTCTGTGGGGTCGCACAGAGTCAGGCACAACTGAAGTGACTTAGCAGCAGCAGCAGCAGCATGGTCGGTTTGTCTTTTCATCAGGGCAATATATTTTTTAGTGGAGGAGAATACATTGATTAGAGGGAGTTGAGAGAACTCATTTCATCTCTTCATCTCTTCTGCCAGTCGCTTGCTCTGGGTGGTTATCTGATTGGTTCCTCTTTCATTGACAGTATCTCTGTCATTAAATATAAGTCAAAAAGTTCACTTCCATTGGGAAGCAGCATCTTCTCTAGCTACTTCCCAAATATTTGAAAGGGATCAAAAAACATTGCTCATTTTCTTAAGTTTGGTCTTCCCCTTTGTTTTTAAACTCACACATGAGGTGATCCAGTCTAAAAGCACAGCTGTCTTCGGGTAACACGTATTCAGTTTTTCCTAGATAGGGAAATCTAGGAGAATCCAACTGGATTCAAAGCTCAGAACTCCTGGAGTTTATCAGTTTCTAACCAAAGAGCCCCTACTTTGATTCCTAAATGTTGTTCACATTTTTAAAGCAAAAATGGGAAAAGAGGAGAGGGAGCTTTATTATCATTTTGGCAGAAACTCCTCCAGTCCCAGATCTCTGGTTACCCATTTTGTGAAGGAAACCTACTAATTGTTTTTTCTTCTTGCAGTATTTTGACCAATATTTCTGACGTCCATCAAAGTATGGGCTACTGTCCTCAGTTTGATGCAATCGATGACCTGCTTACAGGGCGAGAACATCTTTACCTTTATGCCCGGCTTCGAGGTGTACCAGCAGAGGAAATTGAGAGGGTAAATTAACTTGGTTTATTGTGTCCACTTAATAGTTTTGTAAACCATGAACCTGCTTCATGAGAATGCATTTATTTAGATATGGGAAAACTAAATTCATTATCCATTAATTCATTCAACAAATGCTCAACTGAGTGTCTGCTGTGTGTCAAGTACTCTTCTGGAAAACAAGGGTATAGCAGTCAACAAACCAGATGAAAAAAATTCCCACCCTCCTATCTAACAAAATGATATATGCACTTACCCTTTGATCCAGCCATCCCACTGCTGGGCATTTACCCTGAAGACACACATCCCACAGTACAAAAATGCATATTCACTACACTTTAGTCATAAAATATTGGAAATAGCTAAATGTTCAGGCATATAGGAAATTGATTGAATAATTTATGCCATAAATACATGCAACAAGGTCTTATGCAACTATTTTTAAAAACCCAGGATTTCCCTGGTGGTCCAGCAATTAAGACTGTGCTTCCACCGCCAGGGGCATGGGTTTGATCCCTTGTTGGGGAACTAAGATCCCACATGCCGTGCCTGGTGTGGCCAAAAAGAAAAATCAAAGCCAAAAAAAAAATATCTCTGTGAATGATACTGACTTTTTTTCAAGGAAATACTGTTAAATGAAGAAAGCAAAGTGTAAAAGAGCACATGAAGAATGCTACTTTTTCATGTAAGAAAGTAGGACAAATAAGAAAGCATGAATATGTCTGCTTACCTTTACAAACAGAGATACAGGAAGGATAAACTGGGAAACAATGAATGTGGTGATCAGCAAGAGGGAAGTAGGGTGAAAGGGAAATGGGAGGGAATAACACTTCTGTCAGGATAGTTTTCTTGTATAGTTTACATTTTTGGAATCAGGCTAACATTCTACATATTCAAAAAATAAAACTAAATCAGTAAGAATGAGAAAGAGGTAAAAGTGAAAACAAAAGAAATCCTAACACTGAAAGCAAACCAAAACCACTTAATCCAGTTTTATTTCAAATGAATGTAATAATCATACGGACGGGGAGGAAAAGAACTAACACAAATAACTGATGACCCAATATCTGATTGTATATCCTCGGTCCTGGGCAGGCAGAGTGGAGAGAAAGAACTACAAACAAACTGTGAGCTCTTCCTAGTCGATCTGTTTTCCATAGAGGCATGGGAAAAGCACTCCTGAAACAATTTTACGTGTCTTATAGGACTAAGTAAATGAATAAGTGGGTTTATGTCATTTGAAGCCAGAGTTCTTCCTGTTCCACTCCTAACCATAGTCCAGGACACTGGGTAAGAATGTTATCCTGCTCTGGAAAGGCTGAAGACCATTCCTCAGGGAGTTGCATCCAATGGATGTGAAGCAGACCAAACCATACGGGGATCTAAGGATCTGAGAGCGGAAAGCCTGGCCCTTGAAGGCCATGAGCCACTCCATACGTCATCATGTTCTGGCCTCACTGGGTCTATCATCCTGGAGGAGTGAGATCTAGGAGCCCAAGACTTTGAATTGGTGGGATGTTTGCTTGTTTGTTTTTCCCAAATGGGATTCCTTTCTCCTCCCTAGGTAACAAACTGGAGTATTCAGAGCCTGGGCCTGTCTCTCTACGCAGACTGCCTGGCCGGCACCTACAGTGGAGGAAATAAGCGGAAACTCTCCACAGCCATTGCACTCATAGGCTGCCCACCATTGGTGCTGCTGGTGAGGACCCTGGAGGCCACCCGAGGGCTCACGAGAGCTGAGGGCCGCATCTCTGTGGTTGAGCCAGTGGATTTAGGAACTGCAGCCTTCTGTGTTTGTCTGGGTTGTTCCTATACTGCTCATGTTGAGTGAATCAGTCCAATGTTTGGTTCACAGCTCTCGGGAGAAACCAGAGTCAAAACACATTATTACTTTGAGTTCCTGGGAAGCCTCTAGTGGAGCTTCAGGCAGGGAAATTCAGCCCTTCTGCAGAATGTCAGTGACTGGTCAAAACTTACTTCTGCCTGAGGAGGCCTATGAAGGTGAAAGTCGCTCAGTCATGTCCAACTCTTTCTATGGACTGTAGCCTGCCAGGCTCTTCTGTCCATGGGATTCTCCAGGCAAGAATACTGGAGTGGGCTGCCTCTTTGAGGCCCTAATTGGACAGGAGCGCTGGCCTGGAGCAAAGGCTCATGTGGTTCTCGCCATAGCTAGACCAGGCCCAAGGCCCTGTTCCCAGGCAGTCGGGGGTTCATGAGGGCATGGGTCACAGGACTTGAAAGGACCCTGAAAAGTCACCTGAGCTTTCTTCCTGCCTCCTTGCAAGCACATGTAGAGAACTTTATTTTCTTTTTTAAAAATAGTTACATCATTGTTTTAATGAATCTTAACTCATTCATGGGCTAAAACAGATCTAGAGGCATGCTGATGTTTCTTCACGCTCCTGATTCACCCCCTGCCTTCCATGCCCTGTGCTGCCTTCCTCGGCTCTCGCCCACTGGGGAGTGACTTTGTGCACTGTCTGCCAGAGAGCAACACTGCTCAGAGAGAGGAAGGTGCAGCCAAGGAGGGTGCAGGAACCGGGGGAGGCTGGCTCCCAGCTGGTGCTCTGCCCTCTGCCTCCCCACAGGATGAGCCCACCACAGGCATGGACCCCCAGGCACGCCGCATGCTGTGGAACACCATCATGGGCATCATCAGAGAAGGGAGAGCCGTGGTCCTCACTTCCCACAGGCAAGAGGCTCCCAGCGGCTGAGGTGGGGCAGGCGGGTGATGGAGTCCAGTGCTCTCAGCCCTCACCTGCTCTCTCCCTGCCCCCAGCATGGAAGAGTGCGAGGCCCTGTGTACCCGGCTGGCCATCATGGTGAAGGGCGCCTTTCAGTGTCTGGGCACCATCCAGCACCTCAAGTCCAAGTAAGAATATGGTGGGGGGTTGCCTTTGTTACCTTCGGGGGAGAAGTAGGGAGTCAACAGGCCCTGTGCTCTTTTCTGACATGTGAGAGAGCCTTGCTGCTCCCCCATGCCACGGGCAGAGGTATCTGAGCCTGATTCTGCAGCAGCAGGTGGAGAAAACCGGTGTGCTGAATGCAGCTCTTCTTTACTGGGCTAACGGCCTGTGGCTGAAGGCTTGCTGAGGCTCCAGATGGGGATTCTGAAAGGGGCAAACTGGGATGAGAGTCGTTACCACTGCCTCATTATCATACCACTTATCCCAACAATCCAGAACCCGTGACCTATTTAACGAGTCCACAACCAACATAGGAGCAATCCAGAGACCAAACAGCCTGAACAGTCAGTTTCTTTCTGGCATGTCACATGCTTTTTTGCCTTTTTCTTTTTTATTTTTTTAAATTATGAAGGTATTACAACACATTTACAGGAGACTTGGAAAATACAGAATCATATGCTTTTGAGTTTGGGAAATGACCATGTATGATGACAAACCAGCAATGCCAGTAATCTTTAGTAGGATTATCCTGTCCTGATAAATTGTAAACTGCGGTAAATAATGTGTTATTAATAACAGTTTGTGTGCCAAAGTGGACAGTCACTTAAAATAAGATTTGGATGATAATGCTATACTCCCTTGCCTTCTGATATGGTTTATAAACTAGGAAGGGTGGACTTTAAATTATTACTTATTTATCAAACACATTTTGAGAGCCCAGAATAGAAAAAGTCACCCTGCCAGTTGGTGAAAGGAAGAACACGTAGCCCACTGCATCTGTGCCGAGACACCACATCTCGATATTCCAGGGGAGTGTCTTGCACAGCACACATCAGGCTTCAAACGCATCATACGCAACAACAATTGAGATGAAGTTCTAACAGGTTAGCTGCATCTGGGCACTAGACCCATAATGTCTTGAGTAACTACAGCTTGGACAGTATACAGGGACTTCAGCATGTGAGGTCACCAGACCCATGTCAGCAGCTTCCAGTGTCCACCTGCTGGAGAACAGATGCTCCCTATCCCCCTTCCCTCTCAGTCCTCAGTTTCCTGTAGGAGAGCAGGTGAGCGGGAATATTCCTGTGTGAAGGATGGTCACTTTTCTAGGGGTGAAAGGTAAAGGCATTCTGTTGTAAAGGGAAACAACCCTGGATCCTGGATGGATCACTGAAATAAGTGTACCATGAGGTAAGTGTGAAGGGGTGCCATCTGGCCATGCACTCACTCGCTCACTCTAGTGGACCATTTATCCACATGCGAGTGACCTGGTGAGTGAAGGAGGGAGGCATCCATGGCCCTGGGCCTGGCAGCTCCATTTGTTCTGGAAGCTTCCCCAGGGAAGCACTGCCTTCCCAAGCCTTTTCTCCCACCAGGCCAGTCTCTTAAAGGCCCAGGCAGTCTTTCCACCTCTGAGGAAGCCCTGGGCAGCCTGTGATCTCTGCACAGGACTCAGACAACCTTTGACTTTAGCACATATGTTAAAGGGAATGGAGCAGGGAACACCTGTGTCTCTAGAAGGTGGACACAGGAAGGTGTGGCATAGACCTGGAGACCCACTTCACCACATGAGGCATTAAGACCTCTGAAAACTAGCATCAAACCACCTCTCCAGGCACCTTCATGGCTCTTTCAGTCCTAGCTTTAAACACGCACACAAGGTCTATTTTGGTTTAATTGCTAAGTTGTGTCTGACTCTTTCGTGACCCCATGGAGCCCACCAGGCTCCTCTGTCCATGAGATTTTCCAGGCAAGAATGCTGGAGTGGGTAGCCGCTTCCTTCTCTTCTCAAGATCTATAGTATGGGCCTTTAATCCCCAATATTTGTGATAAATCTAGTCCTCATTTCAGGATGTCCTTAGACCCAGCTGCTAACAGGCCATGTGCATCCCCCAGGTTTGGAGACGGCTACATTGTCACGATGAAAATCAGACCCCCAAAGGACGACTCGCTTCCTGACCTGGGCCCCGTGGAGCAGTTCTTCCAGGGCAACTTCCCAGGCAGCGTCCAGAGGGAGAGGCACCACAACATGCTGCAGTTCCAGGTCTCCTCCTCCTCCCTGGCCAGGATCTTCCGGCTGCTTGTCTCGCACAAGGACAGCCTGCTCATCGAGGAGTACTCGGTCACGCAGACCACCCTGGACCAGGCAAGGCTGGGGGCTGCCCAGCTGGGCCAAGCCTGGGCTGCGGTGCCCAGCTCGGCTGGAACCTACACGAGGGCCAGGGAGGACATGCCCAAGTGCCAAGTCCCTCTGTCCATTAGGGCAAACTTGGAAAATCAGAAATGGTTTTCTAAGAGTATTTCCGTCATCGACAGACTTCACTGACTTTCTTACAGCATTCTTCCTCACGACACTGTGATGTTTTTTTCTCCTTCCCAGTTTGCGGCAATGGCCCCTTTTTTCCTTTCAAATCATCTCTGCTGCTGCTTAATTTAAATACAATAGAGTGCACCTGTTTAAAGTGTACAACTCAGTGAGTTTTGATAAATGTATGTGCAATGTGTCAGGGTTTTTTAACGTGATCATTTTTTATTGTGGTAAAATATGTATATAAAATATATGTAATTATCCTTTTTAAGTGGCATTACACTTCAGCAGCATTAAGTATATTCACATTGTTGTACAACCATCACCACCATCCATCTCCAGAAATTTTTCATCTCCCCAAACTGAAACTCTGTGCTCATCAAGCAGTAACTCCCCAGGAACCGCTCCCCCAGCCACTGGTTTACATTCTGCTGACTATTCCACATACCTGAAGATGTGGAGTCACACAGTATTTGTCCTTTTGCGTCTAGCTCATTTCAGTTAACATAATGCCCTCAAGGTAAATCCATGTGGGAGCCTGTGTCAGAATATCCTCCCTTTTCAAGGTTGAATAATATTCAGTTGTGTGTATATACCATGTTTTATTTATCCATTCATCCATATGGACATTTGTTTCTGGGTTTCATTGGTTTTTATTTGTTCTTTTAAAAATTGACATTGAAGTCCCTCAGTCGTGTCCAACTCTTTGCGACCCATGGACTATAGCCTACCAGGCTCCTCTGTCCATGGAATTTTCCAGGCAAGAGTACTGGAGGTGGGTTGCCGTTTCCTTCTCCAGGAGATCTTCCCAACCCAGGGATCGAACCCTGGTCTCCCGCATTGTAGGGAGATGCTTTACCATCTGAGCCAAGACTACTCAGCCTAGCAGTAGAATCAGGCAAGTCTCTGCTTACTCTCTGAGGAGCTGGATCCCAGCACCTTCTTGCCAGCATAAGTAGATGGAGACAGGGACAAGAGTTGGTCACACTGCACATTGAATTGAGAATAGAAAACTGGAGCGATCAGCCCCCATCTTCCTGGTTTTGATTTTTTAGTTATTCCTGTAGAGGTTTAGAAGGCTACCACTAGCTGAGGATCTGCCTCATTTGCCCATAATCCTCTTGCTGGCACTCCTTTGGCTTAGCTCACAAGTCTAAGAAGCCCTGTGCCCTGGGCAGGACACAGGCTGCTCCAGCAGGGCTGTACATTAACCATGGGAAACAACAAAGTGAGTGGGTGGGAGGGTGGGTAGAGGGTGCCCTTTTCTGGAGCTATGTACCTACTCTGGCCCTTCTCTTGCCTCCAGGTATTTGTGAACTTTGCTAAACAGCAGAATGAAACTTACGACCTCCCTTTGCACCCTCGAGCTGCAGGAGCCAGCCGACAGGCCAAGGTACCCCTGCCACCCCTTCCCTGTCCACTGCTTGGGGCAGATCCTTGGCTCAGGGATCCAGCTGACACACTGAGCCTGCAGGGGCCCCAGACATGCCTCCTGCAGAGAGTCCCACCCACAGCAGCCCTCACCTCCTCCCTGCCACTCCTCACTTGTCTGAGCCGAAGGTAGCTGTGTACCTTCCTTTTATAATCAGGAAACTTTTGGATGGTATTGGAGAACATTTTTGAAAAGAACTTTCTCATATATTTTTGCTTATAGCAAAAAAAAAAAGTGGATTTTGGAAATAAGCAGGGAAGATAGGAGAGAATATGAAAATATTTCAGTTGTTGGGATACTTGACATATACATCTCGTCTTATGTTTGAGTTTCAAAGTAAGGAAATTAACTGGCACTCATTTCACTGGTGTTCTCATTTGGCTAAAGATTATTCTCTGTTTTATGAAGAGGGCGCTTTGCTCTTTATAAAAATTTCAAGATGATGAAGGAAGTAACAATAAAAGGTATGTATTCTGGCCTGTCATAACTCTTGGGATATGTGCCTCCACATTTCCTGCCCTGACACAGCACCCACGTAAGGAACACATTCATCCCAGTTCCCCAGAAAGAGAACAAAAGAGAGCGGGAGAAAGTCCTGGAGGAGGCGACCTAAGCCTGGGGTGTTAAAGGATCTAATTAATTTAGCCATCCTCTCCTGACTTACCTGGAGAGTAAATCAAATAAAATCAAAGTATTTTTTTCAATAAGCCTAATTTCCCATAAAGTTCTCATTCCTCCCAGTTTCCTGGTTGTGAGAAAAATCAGGTGCAGGCAATGATTGAAACACTCCTTTCCAAGGCACTATTTGTGATGCATTTTCCCCATTTCTCTTGACCAGCAGAGACATAATGACTACTTGGCAAGGCTGACTTTGCCGAGAAATACCTAAGTAAAGGCATCTGTCCAGGGAAAATTAGTTTTGCTGAGATTTTCCAGCCATTCTTTCTGATTTATAAATCTTATACTTGCTGTTTACACCAGCAGAAAATTATTCTTTGAAAGCAGTTGCAGTTACGAATTCCTTTTGTAACTCAAAATACATAATTTGGTTTCAAAAGTTTTTCCTAAAACTGTCAGTGGTCTCCTCACCCCCAGCTGGCATGTGCCCTCTTAAAGGGGGTAATACCAGGTCATCTCTGGACCTGACAAGGGGCATTCATGATCTGTGATCTGCAGCAGTTAACTCCAAACTTTCCCTCTTACTGGATGTGATCGTCTTCTATTTTGCCTGTCACATTTTAGCATGCAGATACTAGAAAACCTACTGCAGCATATTTATTAAATCAGCATTTTTCTATAATAAATGTGTGGTTCAAAACCTAACCCTGACTCAGTGACATACAACCTTTATAAAAGTTTGCAAAAACCCTGCAGAGCATTGTACATAAGTAAATGTAGTGAAACAAATAGTAATTATGTTTTGTTTACATTATCCCATTTTAAAACAATTTTCTTCTATAGGAAGTGGACAAAGGGAATTCTGCACCTCAAGGATGACCTTAACTCTTGGCTTTTAAGACAGTAAGGACATGATAACTTCCTTGGGCTAAAAAAAAAAAAACCAAAAGGCACCATAAGAAATGTTACAGAAGGTATGGCTAACGTACATGTCAACATGTACATGCATGGTGGGGCATGAATCTTTAAAACATTTGGATCGTAGAATCAGAAGAACCTGCAGGATCATCGGCTCCAAACATTACGAACAAGGAAATAAACATAACCTGTAAACATGGATGATCTGATAGACTTCAGTGCCCTCAGCTGAGTTTCCTTCAGAGCTTCACCAATGGCTATTTAACTTAAAAGTCTAAAAGCCGTCAAACCGGAAAACTGAGATGAAGAGAGTCCATCTGATCTCCTCCTACACTGCCCACGTTTTCTGCTGCAGCTTAAAAAGAACTGTAGGCAGCTGAAAGGGCAGGAGCCTTTGCCATATGGTCAATCACACCAGGCAGCGCAAGCAATCCCCTGGAAGCAGAAACGAACACAGAGGAGGCACGCAGTAAACTCCAAATTGGAGGCTTTTTCAGAAAGAAACAGGAACTGACTTGCTCACCTGAAACACCCGACGGGGAAACTTACCCAACCCAATGAGCACAAAACGCGCTTCATCCAGACCAGACCACGGAAGGAGAAGCCTGGGCCCGCCTTCCTCCTGGCCCTGGCCTCCATACTGCTCTCATTTCAAGTGGATCTGCTTTGTGTGTGTGTATGTGTGTGTGTGTTATTTTTAAAGAGAAAATAAAATGCAAACATACTTTCAACAAACTATCCCAACTCACTCCTCTCCCTGAGTGCACCATCTGGTGTAGTTTTGGTCATTCCCTATGCCCATATGGCTTGCCATCATTGCATGAGCTCATGTGAGAGTAATTGCCCCAGGAGTGCCAGTCACAGCAAGCTTCTGTAACGAGCTAGCCTTGACGTTCCATGTCAAGTCTGCCTCACAGGGTTTGAGACAACACCCAACTGGCAATGCATGTAGACATTATCCACTGTCAGCTGGGTACTATTTGCATCTAGGTTGAGTTCCCTGCTGGGAACTAAATCCCACAAGCCACAAGGTACCACAAAAAATAAATAAATAAAACTTTTGAAATACTAGCCGCGAAACATAAGCAGGGAAACCTCGAGGGGAGGAGGCATGCACATACTTAGCCTGGGTTTGGGGAAAATTCAAGTTGGAAACTAGACCCGAATCTCCTGGGAACATGTTAAATTTATTGAAAAATTTCCCAATCTGGTTTAATAAGAGAAATTTACAAAGAAGAGGAGGAGAAAATGGAGTCAGTTTCGAAAACAAGACCACTTGGGAGGTGTTCCAGGAGTATGACTTGCTGCCATATTTTTCTGATTTCCCGTTCTTCTTTGGGGAACTCAAGATTTTAGAACAGCTGGGATCAAAAGAGGATCTCTTTCACTCTAAGTAAAGAGCTCACAGAGAGCTTGATTTGTTCCTGCTACTCTAGATCTCCTAGAGAAAGAAGAAGAGGAACGTGGGGCAGAAAACAGGTCAGCAGAGCTCTGGGCTTGGAAGAAAGGGTCTCTGTGGCAGCCTAAGCATTTGCACCAGGACCAGTGAGGAGGAGGTTAGCACCAGCAGCCTGAGGGGCTTGTGGAGAAAGGGGAAAGGCTTTCTCCTAGAAGGACAGCAGTATCGCCTTCCTGAAACAGGCCCCAGAAGCTCTCAGCCCTCCGGACCCAGGCTATTTGGGGCTTGGTTTCCTCAGTGTGGTACTTCAGTGCCTCAGCAGGTCCTCTGAGATGAACATGACTCCTGGTGTCCACAGGGCGTAACTGCTGCCACATTTGTCCAAGGTGTTTGTCAAGTTCAAGAAAGCAGAGGCACTAGAAGTTTCAGATTTAGAGACTTACAGGCTTGTAGAGCAAAAAAAAAAAAAAAAGGCTCAGTTTTCAAAAACTAAATCCTTATGTAATTGTTTGATTTACACTGTTTTGACAGAAAAGGAAACCAAGTCCCAGAAGGATTCAACTACTCGGCCAGCCATCCAGGCTTCCCTCCAGGCCTCACTCTGGTCCTCCTCTGGTTACTTCACTCACATGTCTGAAGACACATGCCCGTAAGACCCAGAATTCCCTGCCCAGCTGGTGTAAAGTCTGCCTCTAGGGCCTGGCGGACCTCTTTCCTGGTGGGTCTTAGATGGTCCTTGATCTCTCAGGCTCAAGTCTGCCCATGGCACATGAGGGCCCTTGGGAAAGCAGGAAAGCGATGAAAAGAGGAGTAAGCCATGGGGCAGCTGGCTCTGCACCACCATCGTCCAGCATAGGACTCCAAGGAATCCAAGAAGTTGATAGTTGAGCCTGCTTCACCAAGGAGGTCATTATTTAGCAGTTTCTTTGCTAAGTTTATTACTTTAAGAATTGAGACATACATGATATGAGAATCCCCCAGAGCCTTTCCCAAAGCTCACCATGACACTCAGCTTTTCAAGCAGCTGTCTGATATCAAGGCTCAGACATGTGTGTCTCATGAGTCAAGCTTTGGCCAAACCAGTCATCCTCTTGGTTCAGCACGTTAGTAACTTTCCTAAGGGACCACAGCACCTTGTAACCAGATCCCTTAGTCCTGGGCTGTGGTGAGTTTCAGGAAGGAAACGTTATCTACAAAGCACTGCACACACAGCACCTAGTTGGCAGGATCCCTGGCACACAGCTCTGCAATTGTGCTATTCTCATTTTCCGCCAGAGCTTGGCAGTCTCTTTGGTCTTGAATGATACTGACTGCTGACTCCATCCTCTTATGCCAGCTAGAGAAAGAAAAGGTAAGAGAGGAGGGGAGAAGAGGGCAGGAAGCATCCAATGCTCCACATCTTGGGTCTAAAGCAGTGCACAAGATATACCCAATGTCTCTATGGTGTTACTATTCTCATGTGTTGTTGTTCAGTTAATAAGCAATGTCCAACTCTTTGGGACCCTATGGTCTGCAGCACGCCAGGCACTTCTGTCCCCCTTTATCTCCCACTTCTATCCCCCTTTACCTCCCCCCTTTATCTCAGACTCATGTCCATTGAGTCAGTGATGGTATTTAACCATCTCATCCTCTGCCACCCCCTTCTCCTTTTGTCTTCAGTCTTTCACAGCATCACAGTCTTTCCAATGAGCCAACTCTTCACATCAGGTAGCCAAAGTATTGACGCTTCAGCTTCAGCATCAGTCCTTTCAGTGAATACTCAGGGTTAATTTCCTTTAGAATTGACTGGTTTGATTTCCTTGCAATCCAAGGGACTCTCAAGAGTCATCTCCAGCACCAGTTTGAAATCATCAATTCTTCAGCGCTCAGCTTTCTTTATGGTCCAACTCTCACATCCCCACATTCTCATGTGGGAGTGATCAAACTTTCTGAAGGAGCCAGAGAGTACAATGAACTAAATGAATTGTTTCCAATTCATGCAATGGATGCTATATAGCAGTGGAAATGAATTAATTAAAAATATGTATTTCAAAATAGATAAATCTCAAAACTTAATAGTTAGCAAAATAGCCAATGGCAGCAGGCTAGAAATAACAAGGCCTTCTCTGGCTACTCAGTCTAGATTTTCAACTGTCCCATCCCCATCCTGACATCATACCCATTTCTATGCTTTTTTTAAAATCCTTGGAAATGATATTATCAAACATATTGTATGTTTTTACTTTCTCTTCTTGTTTATTGTTTCTCTGCTCCCCTAAATACAAACTCTATGAGGACAGAAATTTTTGTTTAGTTTCTTATTTTTTCTGGTGGTTGTTAACCAAACCATTTTTAATTTTTAAACTCTTGGCATTACAGAACTAAACTGAAATGTAACAGTCTGCTCTTACATTTCTTATCAACAAACATAACTATAATTCCTGAGCCAAAAAGCCCAAAACAAAACTAAAAACAGAAAAGCTTGTAAAACTAAATATGAATCCCAGCATTAACAGCTGAACAGAAAATGTGATTTTTAAATTTTTAGCAAGTGATAAAAAGTTGTATAGAAACTGAATACTTAGAAAATAATTTAAAACCTGAAAATCACTGACTAGAAATCACACAATTTGATTAGGTGGACACAGGATAAAAAGTTTATGAGTGAACCTACATTGTTCTAGCTACAGCACCTGCCCTTCTCAGAGGAAAGCCTGCCATTGATTAGATTCTGGGCCACACTAACACTGGCCACAGAATCAGTGATAGCAATCTGCCTTCCAAGACAGCCTTCCATTGGGTCAGCAGTTTTGATCTGGGGCCTGGACTTCTGGAAGATCTCATTAATGTTGGTGCCTTGGCCCCTAAGTAACCAGTTAAGCTATTTAGAATGATGGGTTCATGGGTGGTTTGACTAAAGGCATCCAAACTTGCCCAATAGCCTTTTATCTCTGGAAAGCTGGAGTCAATTCTGGTAAATCCAGTCTCACCACGCATAACAGCAAAGTGATGCCATCTGGCCCAACTTAGCCATATGGAGTGGAGAAATGGTGTGTTGCCCTTGAATTGAGTAGGCATGTAGTGGTGGCTCCTCCGGGTCATGGGTGGTGTAGGGGTAGCTTGCAGCATCACTGCTCCCACCTTGGCAGCCCTCACAGATGATAGAGAGCTATCCGGCACTGGCTGGTACAAGTGGTCATGACTCTTCATTGTGGGGACCCAGAGAGCATCTCTAGCATGCCCAGGCAGAGCTGCTTGGCACACTCGGTGACAGAGCACAACACGCCAGTGAAGACGATGGCCCACTCGGTGAAGCTGCCCAGCATATTTCCCGTCCCCAGTGTTAAAAACAGTGCCTGGCCATAGCAGCCACTCAGTAAGTATCAATATTTGTTGAATTAATGACTAAATAGTGTACCCTGACATTTTTATAAACTCTAAAACTCGTGAAAGCACTAAAGATTATTTATAGATACATGTATATGCAGTGAAAAATATCATGCTTGAGGATTATGAACACCAGATTCAGGATGCGACTGCTTCTCGGTGTGAGGGAGGGAATGACATTCAGGGTGAGAGGCAAGGAAGGTCTAACTGTATGGGTAATATTCAAATTTCTTAAAAATATCTGAAGCCAGCATTGTCGTATGTCAAGAGTTGATAAAACCAAGTGGTGGATACATCGGTATTTTTAAGATTACTTTCTGTAGGCTTGAAATAGTTCATTTAAGAACTATCCTATCCACGGGACTTCCCTGTCGGTCCAGTGGGAAAGAATCTGCCTTGCCGTGCAAGGGATGCAGATTTGATCTCTGATCGGGGAGCTAAGATCCTACATGCTGTGGAGCAACTAAGCCTGCGTGCCACAACTGCTGAGCCTGTGCACCCGTAGAGAGTCCACGCACCACATTTAGAAAGATCCGCATGGTGTAACGAAGATCTTGTGTGCTGCAACTAAGACTCCAGGCAGCCAAATAAATAAAAACAAACAAACAAAAAAACTATCCTATCTAGGACTAATATCTTACACTGCCACCCACTACCCCTAACAATACCGCCTCTATCAGAGGCCACCCTTTGCTCCCAGGAATATTCAAAGCAGTGTGTTGGCTCTTCTGAATGACAGCTACTCCACTTCTCCCACCCCTGCAGCTGGGTCAGAGGATGCCAGATACTGAATCTCACTCTCCTTTACATCCCATCCCTCCTATGACTTTCATGATTGTCTTACTATAAAATGGATTTTTGGTTAATATCGAACTAGGTAGAATGAAAACGCTAATTTGGGAAATGGCAGGCAGGATTAGCTACATAATTTTGGAGGCCCAGTGCAAAATGAAAGCTTATTAGAAAATTATTTAGAATTTCAAGATGGCAGTTGTGCTCAGATGGTCAGTATTGTCCAACTCTTTGCAACTCCCAGCAAAAAATAGTGGAGTGGGGTGCTATTACTTCCTCCATGGCATCTTCCCCAGCCAGGAGTTGAACTACATCTCTTACATCTTCTGCATTGGCAGGTGGATTCTTGAATCCCATGGACGGAGGAACCTGGTGGGCTGCAGTCCATGGGGTTGCTCAGAGTTGGACACGAATGAGCAACTTCACTTTCACTTTTCACTTTCATGTACCGGAGAAGGAAATGGCAACCCACTCCAGTGTTCTTGCCTGGAGAATCCCAGGGACGAGGGAGCCTGGTGGGCTGCCGTCTATGGGGTCGCACAGAGTCGGGCACGACTAAAATGACTTAGCATAGCATAGCGCCACCCTTAGCAGAGCATTAAATCAAGCACAGTGCACAGGCCTCACACTCAACGAATGTGGCCCCGAGGCCAGGCTTTGAACACAGAGCTCATTAAGTAGCTGAATGACTTAAAAGAATAGGCTGTGGAGAGGCTCCTAACTATGCACTCCATCCACTCCTTTCTTCCACAATAACAGAGCAGTGACTTGGAGCCAAATTGCCCAGGCAGAGTCAGCACTTCTCCAGCCTTGTGATAAGCGTGGCCTGGTCGCTAAGCTCTCTTCAGCAGAATGGAATGGAAGTGGCTGGCATGACAACGGAGTAGAATCGCCCCTCCACGCGCTTTCCCCAGCTCTGCTGACTGGAACCTGATTTTTGTGGTAACCATGGAGACGAGTCAAGGATTCAGGATGGCAGAGCCACAGAGAGAAGACCCCGAGTGTGTGTGTAGAGCAGAACTGCCCAGCAGCGCAGCCCACTCCCCTACACCATTAGGTGGCCCAAACTAGTCTGCATCTTCCTTACATTACAGCAGCCCAGCTCGATTGACTTAAGCGGTGTGATAGGAATACTATTTTTGATTCACCCAACAACCAATAATAGACTCTTCCAGACAAATCCAATGCTATAACAATGCTATAAACTGGCAGCACTAGGCCCTGCTGCTGCTGCTAAGTCACTTCAGTCGTGTCCGACTCTGTGCGACCCCACAGACAGCAACCCACCAGGCTCCCCTGTCCCTGGGATTCTCCAGGCAAAAACGCTGGAGTGGGTTGCCATGTCCTTCTCCAATGCATGAAAGTGAAAAGTGAAAGGGAAGTCACTCAGTCGTGTCTGAGTCTTAGCGACCCCTTGGACTCCAGCCCACTAGGCTCCTCAGTCCATGGGATTTTCCAGGCAAGAGTACTGGAGTAGGGTGCCATTGCCTTCGCCAGCCCCAAAGAAACAGCCTGGCTTAGAGGGGAAATAATACATACATTCCCTCCAAAAAAACTCAAGCAGCTGCTTAGGATGTTAAAGTTCCTTAACAGAGAAAGCCTGTAAACCCCAGTGTAGAAGGATAGATGTCCTCGAAAGTGCTGGAAACCCTCCCGGCAAATCTGGGATGAGCTGCCATGAGCTCCGCTCCTTGCTGATCATTCACAACTGTTTCTCTAGAGACACAGTAGGCAAGACTGCTGGCCCTGCAACCCAGCTTGGCAGTGTCAGATGGACCAGGGGAAGGGGCTGTTTTTCAAGCAAGATTGAAACTCCATAGTCATGTAGTTCCTGACAAGGCTATAAATTGTCCCCAAAGCACATAATGACCCAAATCCAACAAGCTACTCATCAGATAACATCCAGAGGTCAAGGATCAGGTGTTATACAACACAGCACATGGGCCAGGGCACGCATGCACGCACGCGCGCGCGCGCGCGCACACACACACACACACACACACACACACACACATCTTTTTTGGCAACAGACTTTGGCTTTCATAACCACATTCTACTTGAATTTGCTCAGGAGGTTTTTTTTTTTATGTGTTTCTTTTTAATAGCTACAAGTAATGAATGCCCATGCATAATATTCCTGTTTTGATGAAAAATGAGTCAGCTATCTGATGGTGCTCAAGCAGAGGATATCTGACCCTGGACTTGCAAAACAGAAATTTGTAATTTGCCAAAGGATACAGAAGATATTTTCAATAATTAGTATTTTCAATAATAGTTAGCATATCCCCCAAGAAACTTCTGGACACCTTCATTAGAGACTTCATTCAAATATAAAGAAGGCCAAAGGGAGACGCAATGTCAGAGATTAGATCAGACTGAAGTCTTGATGATCCCAGTCCTGTCTGCAGCCTGCACTCATACCTCCTACTCTTGTAATTTAAAAAAGCACCAGAGAAATAGACCAGTCTCAAGGAAAGGCCAAAAATTGTATGCATATACTTGTCATACCCTCTTCTCAAAAACATGGTACATCTACAATAACCACCAAAGAGCACTGCAGTGCTGAAAACACTAGGAGAAACCAACTTTGGGCTTGAAACAGCAGGGTTGGCTAGAGACAAGATTGAATGATGATGAAACTGTGTGTAGTGGGACTGGGGTAAGGGAGGCCATACCCACATAGAGACAGGTACATGCCCAAGGTCATGCACACAGCCGGGCAGGGAGAGCCAGGGCCCAGGACAGAGGCTGGAGGACACAGAAACAATTTGCCTCTCTGATGCTCCCCCACAACATGGTTGCGTGGAATATCCCGTGAACAAATACTGTTCAACCTTTTGAGGAGATGAAAAAAATGGCAGATACAGGCCAAGCTGGAAATAAGACAAAAGAACTTAAGAAAGCTAAAGAAGCCATTCAGAATAAAACTCCAGTGCTGACACTCCCTGGAGCTCTGGGAAGAGACTCTGTTAATCCAAGGAGGCCAAACATGAGCTTTCCGTCAGGCCAAGGTTGAAAAGCAAAGGGTGCAGAGTTAAAACAGGCAGCAGTGTTCAGGGACCCATAACTGTAAAGAAGAGCACAGTTTTCAGAGTGTGACTAGAACTTCAAGCATGCAAACCTGGAGGCTTACCACTTCATGAAATGACTTCATTTTGGAGAACACTGATGAAAATGTCACTGTTTATGCACAGAGTCAGACATGACTGAAGCGACTTAGCAGCAGCAGCAGCATGGTTAGCCAGAACAGGAAAAGGGATGGTGGCCTTTTCTAAAATCACTGAAGCTGTGGTCAGTGCCAGAGCCAGAGAGAGAACAAAAAGGTTTCATTTCCCCTCACTGCCTAGGCCCCCACTCCCACGGGTGCCAGGCATTCGCTTTTTCAACTTGGAATCTGAGAATTTTAAGATCTTCAAACTGATGGAATTGGGGGCTACCAGGACCTTAAGAGTCGTAGATTCTTAGACATCCTGCTGCTGCTAAGTCACGTCAGTCATGTCCGACTCTGTGAGACCCCATAGACGGCAGCCCACCAGGCTCCCATCCCTGGGACTTTCCAGGCAAGAACACTGGAGTGGGTTGCCATTTCCTTCTCCAATGCATGAAAGTGAAAAGTGAAAGTGAAGTCACTCAGTCATGTCCAACTCTTCACGACCCCATGGACTGTAGCCTACCAGGCTCCTCCATCCATGGGATTTCCCAGGCAAGAGTACTGGAATGGGGTGCCATTGCCTTCTCCCTTAGACATCCTAGAACCATGAAATTCCAGAATCTCAGGGTCAGAATTACTGTGTCCAGGGAAGAGACAGCTTCCACCACTTCCTAGTTGTGTGACTTTGGGCAAGATGCTTACCATCTCTGTGCCTGCATTTCTTCATCTACAAAGCGGAATAATAATTGTACGTACTCCCTTCTCTGCTCTCGGCCACACGAAGATACAGTAAGTCAGTAGTATACAATTCAGAAAAGGATCCTCACCAGAACTCTCCCATGCTGACACCCTGATCACAGACCATCCAGAGTCTAGAACCGTGAGAAATAAAGTTTTATTTTTAAACGGAAGAGGGAAGGAGGCTGGTGAGAATTTTATCAGGGCTACCTGACTATCCTGTCCAGATGCCCACCTTCCCCTAGGTGTCATGTTCCCATGAACCCATGTCTAGGTCCCACAGCTACCTTCAGTTGACCTTAAAGCAGGGCCTTCACTATAAAACCCCATCCTGGAGACCACCACACTGTTCCAGGGCTCCTGGAGAACAGTGCCGGCCTGCCTTTTTCAGACTCTTCACCATTCTTGGCCCACTTATCATCCAGCTCCTGACTCTTGACAATGGTGGTGTTCATGGCTCTATAAACTGCTGCCTTCAGGATTTGGTAAAGATACTTAATCATGGAAGCCACGAGCTGACCCAGACCTCTGACTCCTTTCTCCTTGGAGGTCCTGACTCCTATCTTAGTTTCAGCCCCAGGTTCCTCAACTCCCAGCAGTAGCCCACCTATTCAACATCCTCGTCATCTAACTCTGGTCCCCTGAATGTGATTTTGCACAGATGGGATGTACCCCTATCTGAAATGTATTGCATATATAATGCCTAACAATTTATAGTAAAGTGTACATAATTAATCTCATAGCTTGGGTTTATTACTTATTTATTATTCCCATTGCTGTCTTTTTAAAAAATATTTATTTGGCTGTACCGTGTCTTAGTTGCAGTACGCAGGATCTGCGGATCTTCATTGTGGTAAGAATGATCTTTAGTTGCAGCATGTGGGATCTAGTTCCCTGAGCAGGAATCGAACCAAGGATCTCTGCATTGGAAGCATGGAGTCTTAGCCACTGGACCACCAGGGAAGTCCCTCCATTATTGTCTTTAAGAGATCAGAATTTAAAAACAACTACCACCACCAATATTTGGGTTTTGTTAAGAAGATGTGCTTAACTCAAGTAGACCCAAGCCTGTGGTGCCTCTAACTTGAAACTTTGATTTATTCTCAACTGTTTCTGAGCCTCTACTAAGGGCCAGGGAATGTAGCACACACTGGGAAACCAGGGCAAGACACAATCCTAATTTGTGGAGCTCAGAGTCCAGTGGGAAGAGCGGCAAGTCCCAGATGGTTAGGAGTCAGTGTGGACACCACTAAGAGGCCCATAGAGGAGGCAGCAGCTGAGCGAATTGTTAAGAATAAAAGAGTAATGGGGGAAGGGGAGGTAGTGGAGGGAGAGTGTTTTAAGCAATGGGAGCATTATGTGGAGGGAGACCCTAATTCTGTGCGTCAGTTTGTCTAGACATGGCGGTGTGGGGTGGTAAGTGCTTCCAGGAGGGTTGAGAAGATAGAGGCAGGCATACCCACATTCTGGTGGGCTTTGTCTTCCTGGCTAAGTAGTTTGGACTTTATCCTGTAATGTACTTTGATTCTTGGTGTACGTAAGAGTCAGTGAGGGAGCCCATTTTTAACTGTGACTCCTGAACCCTGCACGTAGAACGCTGGATTCAACAGGTCAGGCAGTGAACCCAGGAATCTGCATTTTAATAACCTCTCCCTCCGCTGAGTAAATCTGATGCAGAGTATGCTTGGGCAGTACTTTTCCGAATACAGTTACAGGAGACGGGGAGTCATAGAGGGGTGGCATGATCAAATCTGTTTCAGAAAAGTCGCTCTGGCAGAAAGTATGCATACGTGCTCACTCAGCAAAGGCCCCTAATCCTTTGATAATCCCCTAGTAACCTTCTGTTGCCCAGGGCCTGCAGTGCTCAGAGGTGGCTCTGAAAGAGATAGTCTCCTGAGAAGGGAGTCCACTGGGAAAGTTTATGCCTCCTGGCCTGTTGTTCTGAACTTTTGTAGCTCCAAACTCAGGGCAACAAGAGGTGCTGGGTGTGAAAGCAGGAAAGCCTTGGGGCTCCAGGTCCACTGATGAACTTCTGAATGCTGGAGGACATAGGCTCTTAAAGGGGCAGACGCCTGGAGCAGACCCACGTCTAGTCTTGCTGGTGCTACAGAAGCTCCTGACAGGACAGAACCTGTGCTCATTTGGTTAATAAAGACCCAGGGGGATTTGGGTACAAGCCACATCAGCATTTTCCCCTGGAATGCCAATAATGTCACCTCAGAAAGCTGAACCCATCCTGATTAGCATGGCCTAGTTTCTTGCAGCCAATGGCAATAAATACACTGATAAATATTTTGTGATGGCTACAACAATGACATTCCAACCAAAAGCCACACTCATTTCCTGGAACTGCTGAATCAGTCAAGCAGCAGTTCTGCAAAAACTGCCTTCTTATAACCTGGTGATTCTGACCATGGTAAAACGTTCAGGCAGACTGATGCTGGCTGACAGCATCCACCACCCACACCCACACCTAGATCCAAGCCCAGTGAGCCTTTAATCCCAGAACCTGTCCGCCTTCCCATGCCTCTTCCAGAGCAAAAGTCACATCTCTTTCAAAGTTGGACCATGTTGTGATCTGTAACATTTTGTTTCATATTCTACCATCTCAGAGGTCAAGAACCTTGTCTTGGGCTTCTTCTGGCTCCCTGTGCCAAGCAGCTACTCCAGAGAGCAGGTCTGAAATGACCAAGAGACCTCCATGTGGTCAGGCTGGCCCCAGTCTTAGCCCTAGCCAAAGTGCTGCCAGCTCAGCTCTGCCACTGCCCAGGCACCAGACTCTAGCCTGGGACATTCGTTTCCTGAATACTCCCCGAATAACGCTGTTGGCATATGCTTACAGGATTGCCCCTTTGCCAGCTGAATCCTGATAAGTATTTTCTGTGATGGAGCCTCATTGACCACCTGGCAGGACCCCACTGGGGATCTAGAGAAGAAAAATAGTCTTGTTCAGGTACTTTAATAGCCATTAGAAGGTGATTCCATTTGGATCAGGGGGACTACCTCAAATATTTTGGCTTTTCTGTGTTAACTTGCCAGTCAGATTCTAGTCTATAAACATTTATTTATCTTAAATTTATTTATTTATTTTTGGCTGCGCTGGATCTTCGTTGCTGTGCTCAGGCTTTCTCTATTTGCAGTGGGCGGGGGCTACTCTCTAGTTGAGGCGTGCGGGCTTCTCTCTCCTTGTTGTGGAACAGGCTCTAGAGTGCCTGGGCTCAGTAGTTGTGGTGCATGGGTTTAGTTGCCCCACAGCATGTGGAATCTTCCCAGACCAGGGAAGAACATGAACCTATGTCCCCTGGCAGACTCTTCACACTGGACCACTGGGGAAATCTGCCAAACATATTTAAATATCATTTGTGTACATATGCGTGTGTGCATGTGAGAGAGGGAGAGATCTAATAACATTTGTGAGTATGTAACCGGTACCTAAAAAGATCTTATCTAATATCTAACTTGATATTATTACTTGAAGGGTAAGTTTCAACATAGATATCAAAAATATTTATAATTAATGAGTTGCTAGAAAATTGGGTTTTCTGCCTTGTCTGGAAGACACAGCTGTTTCTTGGTCTTATAATCAAGAATTTCCACCTGGCATAAACAAAAATTACAACAAAAACTCTACCTATTGGTCCTGTGTGGCCTACTGGCCTAGGATGACCCACAGCACGTTTGTATAGCGCCATTAAGGTGGGAATCAAAGATGGGGGCCCCACTGCCACCCCTCCCAAGTGCCTTCAGCTCAGAGACCCTACTCAAAGATGTACAACCAGTTTTCAGACACCAAATGACAAGAGTGAGTTTCAGGAGACCAGTAGTTACACACACACACACACACAGCTGGGCCACCCTTCATCTTAACAGCTATACAAAAGGCTTTGAGTGCACCTGCATGGTCATTCTGAGAGACTGTATTTCAGATGGACTGGGCTGAGTCCTCCCCATTCTCAAATTGTCAGCTTAGTTTATAGCCTCCAACTACCTAAGCTGTAATAATCAAACAGCAAAGCCTGTGACTCTGCAACCCACCCATGGCAAACAGAGGAGGCTGAAAAGACATAATAGGTTTGGGAGGAGCACTAATATTTGTCAAATTCCCACAACAGAAAAAAAAAAAAAAAACTTTCAAGATAATCCTCTGAAGTATCTACTCTTACCCCCACTTTTTAGATGAGCCCACTCAAGCTCTAGGAGACTGATCTGCCAAATCCATACAGCTAATGAGAGGCAGAGTAGGATTTGGGCCAAAATCTGCCTCTCTTACCACCCACGTGTTATCTCATCTATTTCATTAATGTAATTTGCTCTTCTTCACATTATGATAACAATATTATTACCACTACTTTCCAGGTAAGGAAGCTGAGGTTGTTTCTGAAATGAGTTTCCCCTCTGGAACACTCAAGCATTTTTTCCACACTGTCTCATAGAAGTATTTTTAATATACAAGTCAAGACTCTTAACAGAACACGAAAGAAAAGTTTTTTGAGAACAAGCCCCTCACAATGATTGCTCAATTTCTTCATAGTTCCAAGTAGACAAAGTCTTCATATAAACCTTCATGATTTTATATTATAAACAAAATGGTAATGATGCATACAACAAAAGAATCATGACTTCTAAACCTAAAATTCATGTCTGAAAGAAACTGCCCTCAGCTCCTAAGATTCCTGGCTAAGATGTCATGGTTGCAAATAACAGAAACCAATCTGGTTTAGCATAACTAAAATGTGGTTTTATTGGAAGTATGAAATTCAATAACTAGGGCAAGACAGCTTTCAGGATCTCAGAGTGTTCTTAGTTGCTCAGTCATGTCTAACTCTTTGCATGTCTAACTCTTTGTTAGTCATGTCTAACTCTTTGCTANCATAACTAAAATGTGGTTTTATTGGAAGTATGAAATTCAATAACTAGGGCAAGACAGCTTTCAGGATCTCAGAGTGTTCTTAGTTGCTCAGTCATGTCTAACTCTTTGCATGTCTAACTCTTTGTTAGTCATGTCTAACTCTTTGCTATGACTGTAGCCGGCCAGGCTTCTCTGTCCATGGGGATTCTCCAGGCAAGAATATTGGAGTGGGTTGTCACGCCCTCCTCCAGGGGATCTTCCCAACCCAGGGGTTGAACGCAGATCTCCCACATCGCAGGTGAATTCTTTACCATCTGAGTCACCAGGGAAGCCCAAGAATACTGGAGTGGGTAGCTTATTACGTCTTCAGGGGATCATCCCGACCCAGGAATCAAACCAGGGTCTCCTGCATTGCAGGTGGATTCTTTACCAGCTGAGCTACCAGGGAAACCTGGTAACTCAGGTAAGAGAGTTTAAAGACCTTCCTTCTACAGCTGAGGCAGCTTACATGACTCAATTCCCAACTTCAGGACTCAGGCCAAATTCTCAGAATGAGAAGTGAATGTTTCCAACTAATTCAGCCAGTTCTGGAGCAGGGTTGCTATTGCTATTGCTAAGTCACTTCAGTCGTGTCTGACTCTATGCAACCCCATAGACAGCAGCCCACCAGGCTCCCCCGTCCCTGGGATTCTCCAGGCAAGAACACTGGAGTGAGTTGCCATTTCCTTCTCCAATGCAAAGTGAAAGGTGAAAGTGAAGTCACTCAGTCATGTCCCACTTAGTGACCCCATGGACTGCAGCCCACCAGGCTCCTCCATCCATGGAATTTTCCAGGCAAGAGTTCTGGAGTGGGGTGCCATTTGACTCACCCATATAAAGGGCAGAGTTTTTAGTGAAGGAAAAGTAGTCATTCCTAATATTTATTCATAAAAATATAACATATAGCTAACTCCAAATTCTAAGCACAAAATTATTATAGGGATAGAACAATAGGATGGGGAAAACACTGTATGAGAATTTAGGCAATGTGATTCCTATTAATTCTCTGCAATGTCTTTGGGCAGTTCCTGCATCTATAAAATCAGGAGTCGAAGTGAATGACCAAAAGTCTTCTAAACGCACCCTCAGGTCTAGGTTTCTGTAGATGGTTGGTATAACAGTCACTTCAAGGAGACTTTAATACAGCTATCTGAGGAATGCATATGTTTTGATGAACTCCAGAGTTTGTTTGAAGCTTTTTCCTACAGAAACAAGTGAGCGCAACATCACAAGAATGTCAACATCCAGTTCTGTGAAGAGGGAAGGAAAGCTTAACATGCCAATTCTGGGGCTTTAGTGCTGGCCTCTCAGACCCCATTTCTAAAGGAGCTTCTTTCACGCCTATCTGATTAATGTTCTATCTGTACTTGGCGCGCCAAGCAGAACACGTGACTGCAATATCACATTTCTATGCTGGATTTTAGTCAGTACTTTAAGTTTGCCTCAAATTAGCTGGGAACCTGATTCAGAGTTACTGCTGACATTACCCTTGTCTTATGCTGACCAGCCAAAACTGAGCTTAGATCCTTATCAATAGAGAGAGTAATAAATCAAGGCAATTTTTTTTAACCATGTGCTTTATTCCCTACTGTGCCCTCCCTCCACGTCCCTTCTTTCAACCATTCTATTCTGCTACAACCACAGTACTTGGGTGTTTGTCTAAAACGAAATTAGTTTTCAGCAGAAACATTTTAAAAATTGTAACATACTTGCCACTCCTACCCACCTGCACTCCAAACCCCCTTTACTCTGCTCTGCTTTTTTTTTTCCCAGAAAGCATGTATCGCTTCCCAACATAACATACAACTTATTGTGTATATTCTCCCATCAGACTGTAAGCCCCCACGAGGGAAGATATCTTATTGTGGTACATATATAGCTGGATTTTTTCCCTGGCCCCTGGCACAGAGCACCTAAACCCCTGGAATTTCCTGAGCCATAGGAATGTACTTTGTTCCTCATAGTGAGTTTCTTTCTGATCATAGTTGAATTTATGCTAATAAGGTGACTAGTGGTGAGGTCCTAGATAGTTTCAGGATGGAGGTTAATGGCCAGAGACACCAACCATATGATTAGAGGTTTAGAACTTTTAGCCCCACGCTCAACCTCCAGGAGGGGAAAAGGGATGAAATTTGAGTTCAGTCACAATGGCCAATGATTTAATCAATTGTGCCTATGTAATGAGACTCCCTGGGAGAAGGCAACGGCAGCCCACTCTAGTCCTCTTGCCTGGAAAATCCCATGGATGGAGGAACCTGGTAGGCTGTAGTCCATGGGGTCGCTAAGAGTCGGACACGACTAAACGACTTCCCTTTCACTTGTATGCCTTGGAGAAGGAAATGGCAACCCACTCCAGCTTTCTTGCCTGGAGAATCCCAGGGTCGGGGGAGCCTGATGGGCTTCCGTCTATGGGGTTACACAGAGTCGGACACGACTGAAGCGACTTAGCAGCAGCAGCAGCAGCAATGAGACTCTCTATACAAACTCTAAACAAAATAGCTTCCCTGGTGGCTCAGAGGTAATGAATCTGCCTGCAAGGCAGGAGACCTAGGCTAAATCTCTGGGGAAGATCTCTTGAAGAAGGGAATGGCCACCCACTCCAGTAATCTTACATGGAGAATTTCATGATTAGAGGAGCCAGGCGGGCTACAGCCATGGGGTCTCAAAGACTTGGACACAATTGAGTGAATAACACTCTCATTTTCATACAAATTCTAAGCAACAGGTTCAGGGCACTTTTCAGTTTGTTGAACAAAACTGCATGCCTGGAGCATGATGTACCCTGACTCCACCAAGACAAAAATTCCTGCAGTTGAGACGCTTCTGGATCTCGTCTATGTACAATTTCATCTGGCTGTTCATTTTTATCCTTTATGTGTTAGTCACACAGTCATGTCCGATTCTTTGTGACCCTGTGGACTGTAGCCCATTAGGCTCCTTTGTCCATGGGATTCTACAGGCAAGAATGTTGGAGTGGGTTGCCATTTCCTTCTCCAGGGGATCTTCCTGACAGAGGGATCGAACCCAGATCTCCCGTATTGCAGGCAGATTCTTTACCATTTGAGCTACCCAGTGATGCCCTCATCCTCTATAGTAATCCATAATCATCAGTATAAACTCCTGAGTTATGTATGTCACTCTAGTAAACTATCAAACCTGAGAGGGGCGTGTCATGGAGACCTCGATTTTCTAGGCAGCCAGGCAGAAGTGCAGGTAACCTGGGGCCCCATTTTGGCTGGCATCTGAAGCTGGGCAGTCTTGTGGAACTGAGCTCCTCACCTGTGGAAAGTGAGTGTTATTTGCTCAGTCATATCCGACTCTTTGTGACCCCATGGACTGTCTGCCAGGGGGGTCTGCCAGGCTTCCTTGTCCATGGAACTCTCTAGGCAAGGATACCGGAGTGGGTTGTCATTCCCTTCTCCCGGCGCTCTTCAACACTCAAGGACAGAACCCAGGTTTCCTGCATTGCAGGAGGATTCTTTACCATCGGAGCTGCCAGGGAATCCCTAACCTATGGAGTCTACGATAACTCTAAGCAGTAAGTGTCAGAATTGAACTGTGAACACCCAGATGGTGCCAGAGAAGGAGAGAATTGGTTGTTATTTTAAAAATGACACACCCAACCTCTTAGAAAAGTGTCTGGTACATAGTAGGCACTCACCTAATATTTACTGAATGAGCAAATGGATAAATGTCATCCTATATAGGACTGCCATTAAAGTTCTCCTGTTTTGACCATCATCTCCTCGGGAGTCCTATTATTTCCTAATGGATTTTTAACAGTTCAACAAATAAATATTTTGAGGTCCCAACACATGCTAGGCACTGAAGCCCCAGCATTAATAAAGTTAGCCAGGAGGTAGCAAGCATGCCTCTTGATGCCTTAGGTCTTGGAGCTACTCAGGAACTCATGGCTCTTTGCCCACTCCACCAGGATGGAGCCAGACCTTGTGGACAGAGGAGCTCTGGCCCTCTCTGAAACTCAGTGACTTCCACAGTGATTCTTCAGCTTGCCCTTGCAATCAACAGAATGCAACCCTGAACATATTCTTCTCAATCTCTGAAGCCTGGATTAAAATCACACATGGAAGACTGGCTCTAAAGACACAAGGTTTGAGAGTCATTCTCAGCAGGAAGCAGATGAAACTCCAAGCCAGCCAAGAGTACAATTCTTTGTGTTTTCAGCAAACAAGCTTCCTCAGGGCATCCAAGAGCCAGCTGAGTTGCTCCCTTCATCTCTTCTTCTAGCTTTTAGCTTCTACACCCAACTCTATGGAGAATTTTAAAATTCCACTCTATATATGACACTCACAAAAACAAATCCAGATAGATTAATGTGTTTAATTTAAATATACAATTCCTACATTGCTACAAAAGAATCTTGACCTTTAATCTTGGACTGGAGCAGTCCTTTATAAGCAGAATAGAAAACACAAAGGTAGTAAAGGAAAAATTAGAGGGCTTAATTAAATAACGTTTGAAACTTCTTAAGGAAAAATAACAAGACTAACAATGTTAAATATAAGCTGACATAAATATTTCAATATAGATCAATAAGAGGGTTAACAGTGATAATACACACAGAGCTTCTACAAATTATTTGGAGATAAAGGGCAGGAGAGCAGAGCTTTCTTTTTGAGGGTGGACAGAGGGGTCGCGCAGAGTTGGACACAACTGAAACGACAGCGGCAGCAGCAGAAGTGGAAAGAAGGGAAGAGAGCAATGAGCGAGAAGAGAATCCCCACTTCCACTTGCCCCTCAGACTGAATTTGAGGCCCCCACACGAGTCTTTAGCAGAGAAACTCATGAAGCCATTCAGTAGAGATGTTTGGAGTCTGGGGAACTAAGCAGAACAGTGACAAAGGGTGGTTGGCACACAGTGAGCAGGTGGCCCTTTCCCCACCTCTGCCCAAAGCTCAACATGCCAACTCTGCCAAACAAGAATTGGAACCTTTGGCGCACCAGCACTGGACGGACAGCCCTTCCCTGTACTTCCTGCTCCACAGGCTCTTCCTGATGTAACTCAGCACCAAGGCCTACATTAACTACCTCGTGCAGCTGCTGAGCCAGGGACTGCAAGCTCCAGGCCGTGGGCGTTACCATGGAGGCGTGGTAACCTGTGTCCGGCCCTGAGCCGGCTGGCAGACCCACAAGCGCACACCTGTGTGTGGAGCCCACAACCTTCATGCTGCTGAGCCACTCTGCACACGGTGCTGGTCGCCCACCTGCAGGGCAGGCTCACAGCCTGGGATAAGTTCCTGACAGACCAGGCAGTGGTGCCGATGGAGAAGTACCAGTGAGCTCCCTACCTTGCAGGCCCAGGTCTGCACCTGTCAGTGAATAGGCCTCAAAACACTGGACAATGTTTTTGAAAAATGGACACTTTGGAGACATCTGGAAATAGCACTGCATGGCATGGACTTTGACATTTGGTTTCTGTTAACTTCTCCAAGCTTCTGGGCAGATACACAAGAAGCAGGGGCAGAGAGAAACTGAGAAGTTACCATATGGAGACAGAACCAGCAGACAGGTTTATGGACAGAGATGAGACACCCTTTGGGGACTTCCAGAAAGAACTGGAGGACATTGTGAGGTCCCTGAGAGCCTGGTTTTACTTGGGATACTACAACAGAAAATGTCTGGATATATATATATACATACATTTCTTTTAAGTCTGGAGGGATAATGGTTTCTTGGAGAAATGTAATTATGAGAGGAGACAGGAAATTCTACCTTCTATTGTATACATTTCAGGGATGTTTCTCTTTTTTTAAGAAACATATATTACTTTCATAATAGTAACATACAAAAAGATAGTCCCACTTAGAAAAACAAAACAAAACATACACAGGATATGGCATTTGCCTTTCAAGGATGGCACCCTGCTCTGGAGCATGGCTGGTAACAGTACCAGTCTGCAATTAGTCATCCCCTGTGTTTTGTGATGAAGAAGGCAATGGCACCCCACTCCAGTACTTTTGCCTGGAAAATCCCATGGACAGAGGAGCCTGGTGGGCTGCAGTCCATGGGGTCACTAAGAGTCGGATATGACTGAGCGACTTCACTCTCGCTCTTCATTTTCATGCATTGGAGAAGGAAACGGCAACCCACTCCAGTGTTCTTGCCTTGAGAATCCCAGGGATGGAGGAGCCTCGTGGGCTGCCATCTCTGGGGTCGCACAGAGTTGGACACGACTGAAGCGACTTAGCAGCAGCAGCAGTGTTTTGTGACCTGTGGCAGGGATACATAGTAGCTTCCCAGGCCTCAGTGTCTGGAACTGAACCATGTCTAGGGGCAAAAGTTGGTTTGGTGGCCAGCATGGAATGTCAGGGTTAGTGACTATCACTGGCATAGAGGCCCTGACTTGTTCTGCCTCAAGATCTCTTAGGAAAACTCATTGTTTGGGGGGCAGTCACCACAGGTTCAGAGGGTTTCTCTCTCACACATACTAGGTTGCAAGTGAGAGATGGAACCGAGGTCTCATAATCTGCTGCTCTCATGAAAATGTCCAGCATCTTCACCCAGACTCACAAGGCCTGGCCCCTGCCTTCCTCTCCAGCCTCATCTATATCCTCTTTGAGTTTTGAACATACTAAACCATGTATGGTCCCCAGAGTGGTCTTCTCGTTCTACCCTTCACCTGCCCCTTCCCTCACTCTGCCATTCCCAGTTGCATTATTACCCCTTGCAGAATCCTCCCTGAGGGCCCCCCCGAAGGTCCCCCACTCCAGGTGAGACACCAGCAGCTCTGCTCCTGACACCCTGAAACATCGCTACTCTGTAGAATGGTTGCCTGATTACATGTCCGCAGCCCCCAGCTGACTGGTAGCTTTTTGTCCGGCAAGAGTGAGAGTGTTACCACCGTGGCCTCCAGTTCTGGTCATGAGGCTCCATAAACATTCGCTAAATGAAGAGGAACATGCTGGCTGGCCTCACCCTGCAGGCATCCTCATGGGAGGACCCCGCACGTTCACTGACTCACCTGTAAGCTCTTCACAGTTCCCGAGGGAAGGATGGTGGCAAAACACCAAGAAATAACAGCACTGACTAGAATGTCTCTTCGTGGAAGAGAACACAAGAAGAGAGTTAAACGCTCACAGAGGGAAAGAGAAAAACAAGTATTGCGTATTAACACACACATATGTATATATATATAGAGAGAGAATCTAGAAAGATGGTGTTGCTGAACCTCTTTGCAGGGCAGCAAAGGAGACACAGACATAGAGAACAGATTTGTGGATGGAGGGTGGGAGGAAGAAGGGGGACGAATGGAGAGAGCAGCAGGGAACCATATCCACTGCCGTATGCAAAATAGATGGCCGGCAGGGATTTGCTGTATGACTCGGGGAACTCAGGGCTCTGTGACAACCTAGAGGGGTGGGAGGGAGGGCCACGAGGGAAAGGAAGATTCATGTTGATGTATGTCAGAAGCCATCACCATAATGTAAAGCAATTATCCTTCAATTACAAATAGATAAATGTTTTAAAATGCTCCCAGAGGTACGTGGGACTGCAAGCCTCCCACACAAAGTTCTTAGTATGTCAATTTACCAGGAACAAGTGGGAGTCTCAGGCCTGGCAGGCAGAGAAAAGCACCATGGGACTGGAGTTCTCACTGTGACTGTGGGCACATGCCTTCACCTCTCAGGTCTGGCAGCCCCTATGTCTGCCCCAGGGTCTGTGGAGTAAAGGCTGGGTGAAGTACTGGCTAAACCCTGGGGGTGGAAGGAGAAGAGCTGATCGATCTGAAAGGCACATCAATTGGGCTCCACCCAACCTGACCTCAGCCTTGGATACAGACCAACCCAAAGCTTCCTGCCTTGTACAAATCCTTCTCACAGCAGACGTTCAGTCTGGGTCACGAGGCAAGAAACTTACCAAGGCCTTTCCAGCTGGTGCTTTGTACAAACAGGCAAATCTAGACTAAACCGGCACCTTTCCTTTGAGGGGAAGGACACAGGCCTCCTTGCACCCCATTTCCCAAGGTATACGTTTTACTTGGACTTTATTTCTCCCAAGACCAGGCAGTCACCGGCCCCATAGTGCCGGGCTCTGTCACCAGCCTGAGCCCCCCTCCCTGAGGCAACTCCAGAGTCAAATCCACACCCTGTTTCCAAGGTGCTAGACATGGGAAACTAATGACTATGTTGCAAGGTAGAGTGTGCATGTCCTAAGTCGATTCAGGTATGTCCGACTGTTTGCGACCCTATTGACTGTAGCTGCCAGGCTCCTCTGTCCATGAGATTTTCCAGGGAAGAATATTGGAATGGGTTGCCATGCCCTCCTCCAGGGGATCTTCCCGGCCCAGGGATAGAACTTGAGTCTTTTATGTCTCCTACATTAGCAGGTGGGTTCTTTACCACTAGCGCCCCCTGGGAAGTGCTCTAAGGTAGAGTGGAACACACCTGTTCCCACTGACTTCACTGAACTGGGGACAGGAAAGTTCCGTGATGCTTTTCTTCTATTCTGCTACTTGCACAGGCTTGGGCATCAGTCAGACCTGGCTCCCGGGCTCAGTTCTGCCTCTTTCTACTGATTTCACTTTGGGCCAGTTACCCACCTCTCTGCCACTCAGTTTTGAATCTGCAGAGTGCAGACAGAAGGCCTACCTGGGAGGCTTACAAGGCAGAGTTGTTATGAAAATTAAATGAACCGGCATCTATCAACCACACAGCACAGGGCCTATCCAGTTGGTGAGCAAATGTCAGCATCTTAACAGCCTGGAAATGTCTGCCAAGAGCAATGGGGTGTTTTTAAAAGAATTTCCCTGTGAGTCATGGTCAGAACTGAATCCTGATCCCACAGCCCGTAAGTCAGGTCTCTTCATGCCGCCTCACCACCCCACAGTCCCAGCCATTTCTGATTAAAGAACTGAGAACGGTAAAAATGGAAACCCGCAGCCAAAGACCCAGCCTATTTCTGACCTTCAAGGCAGACACAAACCCCAGGAATCCCCACAGCTCAGATCTGCTATCTCTTTCTGCCCTGGCAGCACAGCACGGAGGTCAGGACACTCAAAGTCAAGTTTCTGACTTGGAGACTATAATGCCTCTTCCCCAGTGAGCTTTTCTTTACTCACACTGGAACCTTCCGCATAGTTACTTTTTAATCTCATGAAAAATCCCCGCAGCCTGCTTAGTAGAGGGGTAACCACCTGGAAGTAGGGCGCATATTCAGGATACATGATAACACGGGCGCCCAGGTGCCTCTGCCAGCTCTGGGGCAATAAACCTTTTGTCTCTTTGGGTTAGCTTCAATTTCTTTTTATTTTTCTTTCTGTCCTTTTTTTTTTTTTTTTCCCAGTCAAACCACAGGCTCAAAATGAGACAGACAATAGAGTTAATAAAGACTAATGGCCCAAATCTATGTTAGCTTCCTCAGCCAAACTCTCCCTGAGCTGGTTAATAAATAAGCCAGTGATTAAGCTGCTCTGGCACGTTCCATTCTGTAGCCCAGAAGGGATCTTTCCTGCCTGGAGGGACAAAGACACTAGATTTGTAGCTTCAGTCCCTGTTCACCTTCCCTGCTCCTGTGTCTGCGGTGTGGTGGGTGATGGGACCGCCTCCAACACCAAGTCTTTCTGGGACACCACCAGGACCAAACAGGACCCAGAGACAAAGAGAGGCCGATGGGGTCCTGTTGTACGGGGCCGGCCCATGAGGGGGTGGTACACGCCTCACACCACATCTCTGTGGTGTCAGATGTTAATTAATTAATCCTCCTAGCCACCCCATACTGCAGGAGCTGTCGTTAGTGCAAAGGCTCAGAGGGGTCAGCGGCATGCTCAAAAAACTGGCAGAAGCAGATCCTAAGCCCCACAGCCTGATGTGGGAGAGCATCAGGTAATACTGCCTTTACCTTTTTACTACCAACCACAAATGTAGTATTTCCAAAAACTGAGAGATTAATGAGCAGTGCAGTTACTCAGGAAGGTTCAGTGGAAGGGGGAGGATTTGGAGAGGTCCCAGGCAAGAGGCCAGGCATCCACGTGCTGGGAAGGAGTCTGGTGGTACAGGAAGTGGGGGCAAGACCAAGCATAGACTTTGTTAAGGCAAAATTTTTTTACATTCCTGCTGTAATGTATCTAATCTCTAATTTAAAACGTACCTGAACTTGTATAAATGAGTGCTGTTAAAGCACCTGTTAATTTTAGCAGCTAGCACTCAGGATGAGAGAGTTATGAGCAGGCAAGGATGGTCCTCTCAAGCCTTTCCCTCAGCCAACCCGTGCTGACACCCTGTTTCTTCTGCATACCTGCAGTTCTGTGAACAGCGGAGGGTCAGGATAGCTCCCACCACGCAAGCTGTTTAGGCTCAATATCCTTCTAAAAAGAAAATTGCTCTTTCTTTGTGTTTTGGAAATAATGCTGTGCAGATGGTTCCTGCAAGTTTGACTTTTTTTTTTTTTTTTTGCTGTTTGGCATTGAGAGAAAATGTTTTATTGGTGGTTGTCCATTTTAATTGAAGAATAATTGCTTTACAATATTGTGTTGGTTTCTGCCATACATCAACATGAATCAGTCATAGGTGTACCTACATCCCCTCCCTCTTGAACCTCCGTCCCACCTCCCAACCCATCCCACCCTTCTAGAGCTCCGGTTTGAGTTCCCTGAGTCATACAGCAATTTCCCATTGGGTATCTATTTTACATATGGTAGTATATTTGTTTTTTAATGATTTCTACAAATCTAATATACAGTATTTCTCGTGAAATTAAAGTCATCTGGTGACTAGTTCAATGTTCAGAACAAGACAGTTCCAGGTTGTCTTGACAAACCAGAAAGGGCGATCACCGCCTGGCAGAGCCCAGCTGGCTCCCTGTGGGAGAATGTTGAGCCTGCATGGTCAGTCCTCAGCTCCCAGAAAGCAGGAGTTGCTCCCTCTTCATCACACCCTCAGCCCTGGGTCTATAGCATTCCTGAAATCTCTGCCCTGCCCCCATGTTTGTACTCTCAGTGACCAGGCCACCAAGCAGGAAGTGCCTTAATGTCTTCTATGTGCCAAGCAAATTGCTGGGCCCTGGGCTACACCTGCAAGCAAGATTGTCCTGGCATCATGCTCAGGAATATAGACTCTGGAGCTAGACTTCCTGGATTAGAGTCCCAGCTCTGCCGTGTACTAGCTACTGTTGCCCTGGGCGAGTGACTTAGCCCCTGTGTATCTTAGTTTCCCCACGTGTACAGTGGTGATGATGGTCACCTACCTCATAGTGATGGGAGGATTAAATGAATTCATACATTGTTAAGTGTGTTTACGCTTAGTACCCAGTAAGTCTGCTACAAAGTTAATGTTACAGACTGTAGTGATAATGAAATAGACTGCTACAGTAAAATACAAGTGCTCTCTATATCAAGGATAAGTACAAGATTATTTTGGAGCACACCAAAAGGGTGCATAAACCCGGACTTGGGATGGCTCCCCAAAGTATGTGCTGCTGTGTGCTGTCGTCTCCCACTCTTTGCAGCCCCACTGACTGTAGCCCGCCAGGCTCCTCTGTCCATGGGATTCTCCAGGCAAGAACACTGGAGTGGACTGCCATTTCCTTCTCCAGGAGATCTCCCCGACCCAGGGATAGAACCCAAAGGACATGGATAGAATTCTTGTGTCTCCTGCATTGGCAGGTGGATTCATTGCCACTAACATTACCTGGGAGAGACTTAAACCATAGGAAGGAGATTTGAAGATACGGAGAAGAATGTTCCAGATTGAGTGACTTCACGTGGAAAAATGTGGAGGCAAAAGTCCACACTTTCTTTGGTGAGTTTTCTTCATTTAAAAAAATGAAGCAAACAGTAGGTCAGTCACTGAGTAACAGTTATCACAGAATTTGTAACATGCCTTCTGTCTGTTGAACCATTAATGAACAAACAGAAAATTCAGGTTCTGATCCCCACAGCAAGTCTGAACTTAAGGCATCTTAGAAGGTCATACCAACAAGGTCACAACAGCTACCAAGTTCTCTTTTTATTTTCAGTAGGAAACAAACATGAACCTCAAATCTTTAGGTTAATTGAATTATTTCTTGGACGATTTCTGGTCTATAGACTCTCTAAGAGAAGACATTACTGTTTTTACTCCCCACATCACCCCCAGCACACCTTCCACACCGTAGGTATCCAGCAAAAACCTTTTTTTCTTTTATACTCGAATGCACTGAATTTTAACTTGCATATTTTTTAATAAATGCTTTTTAAACGCTGACTGTTAAAATCAATTCTGCCAATGCCCAATGCTTCTTTTTCCACGCAGCTCACAGGAAAGCAAGTTTGGGCCTGCCTCTGATCTCTTACAGCAGAAAGCTAATCTCCAGGGTGACCTCACCACAGAGATGTGTTTTATAGTCAACTGGCAAATCTCAGCATGAACTGAGAACGAAGGTTGGAAAGACAATAAACATACAAACAAGTCAGGATTGTACAAATCAAGTCAGTTCAGATCACCAGCTGGACTTATGACTAGTTTTCAATTTTAAGAAAACTACAAAGGGAGAAATCTTCCTCACCAATAGTAATCCTTTTCAGAAGACTAGGATGGCCTTTCTCTTATTAGCAAATGAAGAAGTCTGGATAATAGAAGGAGGAAAAGGATCTTAAATTAATCTATGCCAGGGATTTTCAAACATGTTTTGACTGAGGAACACTTTGTTCAAACTAAATATTACTAATATATATGAGCAAATAAAAACACATCAAGACGGAGCTTGAAGGCAGGATCCAGGCCCCAGTTCTAACTGTTGCTCTCTTCCCTTCAGTTCAGATCAGTCATTCAGTCGTGTTGAACTCTTTGTGACCCCCATGGACTGCAGCACACCAGGCTTCCCTGTCCATCACCAACTCCCAGAGCCTGCTCAANGTGGTGTAAAATAATATTTATTCTCACTTATGACACGCAGGTCAACTAAGGTTTTTGGGCATTGGGCTTAGTACAGGCAGAGTCTAGGCCCGTGCCATGTGTTTCTCATGCTTCTGGCAGCAGGCTGGCCAGGGCATGTTCTTCTCAAAGAGATGGCAGAAGACCAACAAGCATTCCCTACCATCCAAGCACAGTTTAGACCTTTAGTCACCTATCTCCTGCTAACATTTTGTTAGCAAGTCAGATGGCAAAGCCTAACCTTAATAGGTTGTGTAAATAGACTCCACTGCAGTGGGAGGGCAGATAATCAATATTTGATGATGGCAAGTGCCATAGACTGCATGCTTGTGTCCCCCCCACCCCCAGTTCATATGATGAAACCTAATCCCAATGTGATGGTATTAAGAGGTGGGGCTTTGGGGCTCCACCTTTACAAAGACACCCCTGGGGAGTGCTCTTGCCCCTCTGCCACGTGAGAACACAGGGACAAGAGGGTAGCTACAGTTAGGAAGCAGATCCTCACCAGACACGAAAGCTGCCAGCGCCTTGGTCTTGGACTTCCTAGTTTCCAGAACTGTGAGAAATAAACTTCTGTCATGATAACTAGTTCCAACAGCCCAGATCTAAGACAGCAGGTAGCACCAGGCTACTACTGGAAAAACATGGACAAGTGACCAATTAGTATGTGAAAGAGCAAGCAACATTCTTCATATGGAAAAACACAAATCTTAAAAAATATATCATTTGTGGCTTATCAGATTGGCAATTACAAATTGACAACATCTAACATGAGTGACGATGATCTCGCGGGACTCTTTTGGTGAGATTGTAAATTGGTATCTTCCTTTATATCAACATTTATAATATATACTCTTATAATCTACAATCTTACTTTTGGGAAACTATTCTACATATTTAACAGAACAACATCCTAATGATGTATCACAAGAATATTCAATATAAAGTAGTTTGTAATAGCAAAAAGTTAGAAATAGTCCTAAGCCCAAAAATAAGGGATGTTAACAGGACATAGAATTACATGAGAAAGCAAGATATAGGAGACCATTTTTTAAATGGAGCTAATAAAAGAAATGCTACTAACCAGTGTTGTCAGGAATATATATAATACATTTTATGTTTTGCATATTTGTTAACATAAATATATTCACAATATAGTAAATAGAAATAGATTATAAAACAATTCAAACAGCAAGATCATGTTTTAAAAATGAAGATATATAAATATGCAAAAGACATTTAGCCAGTGACATATCATAGTAATGGTGATTTGGGATGGTAAGATTTTGGATTTTTATTCTTTTTTCTTTGTATATTTTAATCTTTTATAATAAACAGGTGTTAATTTCATCATAAGAAATGCAGGTTAAGATGCTAACAATGCTTTAAAATAATTTTAATAACATTGGAGAATGTTTGCTATGATGTTAAGTTGAAAAAAGATACATTTGTTGAGACAGTATGAGTAATTGTGATGTAAATGTGTGTTTAAAAACACATTTAAAATATGTGTTTAAAAACCAATGTATATATGTTTGAGTAGTATAAATTATTTTTTTCTACTTTTCTGCATATTATAAATATTCTATGATAAAATACATTCTTCTTATAATGAAAAAATATTTTTTAAAGACAATTGCTGGACAAAATAATTTAGGATCCCTTAACAAACTGAATTGTATCTGTAGTCAGATGTCAAAAAAAAAATACATATACAAGTCCAGTGGTTTTCAAGTAGTAGTGACCCTAGGACTCTTGTTGTAGTGACACCTGGAAGGCTTGTTTAAAAGGCAGATTTCCTGTTCTCATCCCCTAAACCTGCCAGTCTTTGATTTCTACTATATAATGGTATTTGACAGTCCCAAATAGTGTTGGGGCTTCCCAGGTGGCTCAGTGGTAAAGAATCCTACTGCCCATGCAGGAGCCACAGGACACTTGGGTTCTATCCTTGGGTCAGGAAGAGCCCCTGGGGGAGGAAACAGCAACCCACCTCAGTATTCTTAGCTGGATAACCCCATGGACAGAAGAAGCCTGGTGGGCTACAGTCCCCAGGGTCGCAAACAGTCAGACTGTCCTGAGCATAGAGATGCACACGCAAACAGTGTAACACGGGTATCTCAACTCCGTCTCTTCGTTAGGTATTTTTTAATTTTATTAAATGCATTTTCAGTATTTACAAAGTAGGTATATGATTTTCAATTTAAAACTACTAACATGATGATTTATACTGGTAGATTTTCTTTTTTAAGGTATTTGTTTGCCTGTTTTTGGCTGTGCTGGGTCTCCGTTGCTGCCTAGGCTTTTTTTCTAGTTGTGACACGCAGGCACCACTCTTCATTGCAGCGGCGTTCTTTCATCGCCGTGGTTTCTCTTGTCTTAGAGCACAGGCTCTAGGGCACCTGGGCTTCAGTGGTTGCAGCGTGTGGGCTCAGCAGTTGTGGCTCACAGGCTCGGGAGCGAGGGCTCAACAATTGTGGCACATGGGCTTACTTGCTCCATGGCCCTGCTCCCTTGATCCCTGGGCACCTGATTCCCCGGCAGCCCAGAGTTTTCTCCAAGCCCTTCAGTTTCTTAGTAGTAATTTGTCACTTAATGACAAACATACTCATCTTGGGATGGAGGCATCTTTGAGAACACTTAAGACAGAATCTAGGTTACCACATTCCACCACGCACTGATGCTTGGACTTGCTGCTGCTGTGGCTAAATCACTTTAGTTGTGTCCGACTCTGTGCGACCCCATAGATGACAGCCCACTAGGCTTCCGCGTCCCTGGGATTTTCCAGGCAAGAACACTGGAGTGGGTTGCCATTTCCTTCTCCAATGCGTGAAAGTGAAGTTACTCACTAAATCACTTCAGTTGTGTCCGACTCTGTGCGACCCCATAGACAGCAGCCCACCAGGCTCCCCCGTCCCTGGGATTCTCCAGGCAAGAACACTGGAGTGGGTTGCCATTTCCTTCTCCAATGCATGAAAATGAAGAGTGAGAGTGAAGTCGCTCAGTCATATCCGACTTATAGCGATCCCATGGACTGCAGCCCACCAGGCTCCTCCATCCATGGGATTTTCCAGGCAAGATTACTGGAGTGGGGTGCCATTGCCTTCTCTGAACTTGCTGCTGATGTCCACCAATTCCCAAACCAATAAGCCACAATTTAATGAAAGCCCAAAGTTGGCTCAACACTAGTCAAATTTCAAATATAACTTGTACAGAGTTGGCAAGTATTAGCAAGTTTCAAAGACATTTAAAGTTTGTTTCTTTCATCATGGAGTATTTCCTAGGGGATTTTGGATGATTCTTTGAAGAAGGTAGCCAACACATCACAGAGAATATAAAATGATATATAGAAATAGCTAAAACTAGAAACTAATAAGTACAGTATCTTCACCAGAAACTCTTAGAATCCTTGTCCCAACAGTCTTGTATTTTCTAAGTAAATCGTGCAAAAAAAAAGCAATTTATTTGTGATAGATAACATTTATTGAGCTACACATGCTAAGACATTATGCTAAGAATTTTATATATATTCTTTTATTTGCATAACAACTGTATGAGCTGGGTGCTAGGATTACCCCCACCCCATTTTATAGATGAGAAAACGGAGGCTTCAAGAGAGTAAAAAGCTTACCGAAACACATGCTTCTGGCAAGTGTCGGAGCAAATGTTTGAACTAAGTCATCTGATGCGGCTTTCCTGCTCTCCTAACCATTCCTGTGTATGCTTCTCTGGTTAGCATTGTCTATCATTCATCTATCAATGAATATCATCCTCAGAAATGCACGTCAGAATTTAGTTTTTCCCTGTTTTTAATCTTCCTAGAACTGTTCTATTATATTTTCATGTAATAATTTTAAAATATGTATATCATACTCATGAGTGTGATTTTGTGGGTATAATTGCAAACTAAAGCTAGCACTTTGCCCAAATGTATAAACAATAAATGTATACTTTATGTATACTTAAAAATTATAGAGTGATATTTGCTTGCTAGAGACGGGAAGAAATGTATATTACATCTTAAAATAGTAATACATTTTTCCCATAGTAGTAACACATTTTAAATGAAATTATAAGAACAGAAATGGTATTAGTCAGGGTTCAATTGGGGTAAACCGAAACTACTCTGTTAAAGCAGAAGATAATATTTGATTCAGGAAATAATTGAAGGTTGGACAAACATGCTCTGGACCAAGTCTCTAGAAATAACGCCCATGGTGATACTGTTCAACTTGTCCCTTTAGGAGAGGTTCTCCTAGGACACAATAAGAATGATAAGCAACCAAGAGGTTGCCATGGAATCATCATTGCCGCAATCCAGGGATCAGAAAGTGGTTCTAACTGCCTCCGTGACATCTGCAAAGCTGGGGGTAGGACATCAGACCACGGCTGCGGCAAAATTCAACAGTTGATGATGCAGGAAGATGCCCTCCATTGAACTTCTACTTTGAAATCCAAACCTAGTACATGGAATTTATGTAATCTAATTTGTACCTAGAACAAGAGCTTGTAAGGGATTCTGAGAATTAGTGAAAGAGCTTGCAGGCTGTATCATACAGGAAAGAACCCTGGAAGGAATTTGGGGATTGAGTTGCAAATTAAGATTTTCACCACAAACACATTATCAAATAAGGTAGCACTGAATTCCTACAGCTGTGAGGCACTGTGGTCTGTGTCCCATGGGCAAACTGCCAACTCAGTAACTGGATGGCAGTTTCCAATGCTTTATGAAGAGGTATGCAGTATTATTTAACATGCTTCCTTGGAATTGCTACAGAAGCAGGAACCAAGAGAGAAGAAACTTGACCTATGGATTTTTTTTAACTGTCTACATTACTTCTCGTTAAAAGCTTGTTTGTCTCAAGAAGTTGTTATTGTTCAGTTGCTCAGTCATGTCCAACTCTTTGAACGCCATGGACTGCAGCACTCCAGGCTTCCCTGTCCTTCACCATCTCCCAGAGCTTGGTCAAACTCATGTCCCTTGAGTCGGTGATGCCATCCAACCATCTCATCCTCTGTCAACCCCTTCTCTTCCTACCTTCAATCTTTCCCAGCATCAGGGTCTTTTCTAGTGAGTCGGCTCTTCGTTTCAGGTGGCCAAAGTAATGAAGCTTCAGCTTTTCAGCATCAGTCCTTCTAATGAATATTCAGGATTGATTTCCTTTAGGATGGACTGGTTTGATCCCCTTGCTGTCCAAGGGACTCTCAAGAGACTTCTCCAATATCACAGTTCAAAAGCATCATTTCTTCAGTGTTCAGCCTTCTTTATGGTCTCTCACATCCATACATAACTACTGGAAAAACCATAGCTTTGACTAGATGGACCTTCATTGGCAAAGCAATGTCTCTGCTTTTTAATACACTGTCTAGGTTTGTCATAGCTTTTCCTCCAAGAAGAAACCATCTTTAATTTCATGGTTGGAGTCACCATCTACAGTGATTTTGGAGCCCAAGGTAAAAAAGTCTGTCACTATTTCCATTGTTTCCCCATCTGTTTGCCATGAAGTGATGGGACCACATGTCATGATCTTCATTTTTTGAATGTTGACTTTTAAGCCAGCTTTTTCACTCTCTTCTTTCACCTTCATTAAGAGGCTCTTTAGTTCCTCTTTGCTTTCTGCCATAAGGATGGTGTCATCTGCATATCTGAGGTTATTGATATTTCTCCCAGCAACCTGGATTCCAGCTTGTGCTTCATCCAGCTTGGCATGTCTCATGACGGACTCTGCACAGAAATTAAATAAGCAGGGTGACAATATACAGTCTTGACATACTCCTTTCCCAATTTGGAACCAGTCCGTAGTTCCATGTCCGGTTCTAACTGTTGCTTCTTGACCTGCATACAGATTTCTCAGGAGCCAGGAAAGGTGGTCTGGTATTCCCATCTCTTTAAGAATTTTCCAGTTGGTTGTGATCCACACAGTCAAATGCTTTAGTGTAGTCAATGAAGCAGAAGTAGATGTTTTTCTGGAATTCCTTGATTTTTCTATGATCCAGCAGGTGTTGGCAATTTGATCTCTGATGGCTTCCCTTGTGGCTCAGCTAGTAAAGAATCTGCCTGCAATTCAGGAAACTTGGGTTCAATCCCTGGGTTGGGAAGATCCCCTGGAGAAGGGAAGGGCTACCCACTCCAGTATTCTGGCCTGGAGAATTCCATGGACAGTCCATGGAGTTGCAGAGTCAGACACAACTGACTGACTTTCACTTTTCATTTCCTCTGCCTTTTCTAAATTCAGCTTGGACATTTGGAAGTTCTTGGTTTATGTACTATTGAGGCCTGGCTTGGAGAATTTTGAGCATTACTTTGCAAGCATGTGAGATGAGTGCAATTGTGTGGTAGTTTGAGCATTCTTTGGCATTGCTTTTCTTTGGGATTGGAATGAAAACTGACGTTTTCCAGTCCTGTGGCCACTTCTGAGTTTTCAATATTTGCTGGCATTCTGAGTGCAGCACTTCAACAGCATCATCTTTTAGGATTTTACATAGCTTAGCTGGAATTCCATAACCTCTACTAGCTTTGTTCATAGTGATGCTTCCTAAGGCCCACTTGACTTCATCTTCCAGGATGTCTGGCTCTAGGTGAGTGATCACACCATTGTGATTATCTGGGCCATTAAGATCTTTTTTTGTACAGTTCTTCTGTCTATTCTTGCCACCTCTTCTTTATCTTCTGCTTCTGTTAGGTCCATATTATTTCTGTCCTTTATTGTGCCCATCTTAGCATGAAATGTTCCCTCGGTATCTCTAATTTTCTTGAAGAGATCTCTAGACTTTTCCATTCTATTGTTTTCCTCTATTTCTTTGCATTGTTCACTTAGGAAGGCTTTCTTATCTCTCCTCTCTATTCTTTGGAACTCTGCATTCAGATGTGTTTATCTTTCCTTTTCTCCTTTGCCTTTCATTTCTCTTCTTTTCTCAGCTATTTGTAAGGCCTCCTCAGACAACCATTTTGCGTTTTTGCATTTCTTTTTCTTGGGGTGCAAAATTGTATGGAGTATGATCACAGTATCACATAAAACAAAAAAAATCTTAAAAATCTTCTTTATAATCAAAGAATAATGGGATACCATTTATTATGCAATTGGCAAAAACTGAAAAGACTGATAATATGTAGTATTGAGAATTATGGGAGGAAATGAGTAGTCTTATGCTATTTAGATTTGAGTATAAATTGGTTCAGTGGTAGCTATTAAAGTAAAAAACATGCACACCTTCAGGAAAGCAATACTACACTTAGTTATCTTACAGGAAAAATGTTCCCTGATATATAAAGAGGCAAGTATTAAGAATGCTAATAGTCACATTGTTTGTTCTAGCAAAAACCTGAAAACAACCTACCTGGTCATCAATACTGAGAATAAATAAATTACAGTATATTTATATAATACTAGGTTTCTAAAATATACATGAAATATCAGTCTATGTATTGACCTACATACATATATGTGTATATATAATTAAATTATACATGTAATATATAATTAAATTTAAAATAAATTGCATAAAAATAAGTGTATTCACATTTATGTTAAACACACAAAAACACATATATAACATTTATTGAAGATGTTTCAGACACTATTCTAGGAGATTTATGGGTTTTGACTCATTTTAATTCTCATAGCACCAATATGAGCAAGAATACTATAATTATACCCATTTTACAGAAGAAGAAATCAAGATACAGAATGTTAAGTCACTTGGACAAGTGCAAATGGCCACTAAGAGGTGGAACTGAGATTCTGACCCAGGCAGTCTTGCTCTAGAGCCCATCCCTTAAAAAAGGAAGAGATAGGACAGGAAGGTAAATCTAGTTGTGAATGACTCCAAAGCCCAGAATTTCATTTAAACTTCAGTTTTAGATAACATCATGCCTGGATTTTCCAGAAGATGGTTGGTCATTTTACCATAGTGGTCTGTGGGTGTTGTGTCCTATTCAGGGTGAAATATTGGAATTTCAGGAGCCTGCTGTCCAGAATTCTTGCAAAGTTGTCTGGTATCCGGAGAATGGGTCTGACCTGCTTTATGGAGGTGAGCCAGGCCTACCTGAAAACCAGAAGGACTCTCAGCAAAGTGCTGCCTTCTGACCTTCTGAAAAATACCTCTACACAGCCTTACTAAAAATCTGCTCACTCTTCTTGGTAGAAGTAACTCATGGTTGCAGTCCATGGGGTCGCTAAGAGTCGGGCATGACTGAGCGACTTCACTTTGACTTTTCACTTTCATGCATTGCAGAAGGAAATGGCAACCCACTCCAGTGTTCTCACCTGGAGAATCCCAGAGACAGGGGAGCCTGGTGGGCTGCCGTCTATGGGGTCGCACAGAGTCGGATACAACTGAAGTGACTTAGCAGCAGCAGCATATGAATAAAGTGGCCTCCTCTACTGGATTGTAAATTATGTGGGGATAGGGATAAAGTCACACTTTGTTCACCCTAAATCTGTAGTGCCTAGTCCAGCATCTGACAAGTATTAGACATGTAAGAAATATCTGTTGAGTAAATTAATATTATTTTAAATATAGATTTTTTTTCTTACTTCCTGGAGTCACGACTTTGTTTTACTCAAGGTCAAAGTCTTCCTAACCCAAATCCAAAAACTCCAGCTTGCTGATAATGGTCTTCCATTAATCACATTCTCACTGCCTTCACCTTTAAGGGGTACTCTTGCTCAAGGCAGGTGCCTCTCTTTCTTCTTTTCAAAAAATGCTGTGGGTGTTTCCAGTCCTCTGTACTTAACTCATGTTCTTTCTATTCCAAGCCACTGGTCTGTTCTTCCAAATTGTGTGAGTGACAGTTGTGTTATTTCCAAACGATCTGGGTTTTAGAAATACCCTAGGGAAATCTTTTTATATTTTGTTATATTTCTTTTTGGCTATGCTGGGTCTTCATTACTGCGCAGGCTTTTCTCTAGTTGCAGTGCACAGGCTTCTCATTTCGGTGGCTTCTCTTTTTGCTAAGCATGGGCTTAAGGGCATGAAAGTGAAGTCACTCATTGGAGAAGGAAATGGCAACCCACTCCAGTGTTCTTGCCTGGAGAATCCCAGGGACAGGGGAGCCTGGTGGGCTGCCATCTATGGGGTCACACAGAGTCGGACACGACTGAAGTGACTTAGCAGCAGCAGGCAGCAGCAGCAGGGCTTAAGGACACACAGGGAGGTTCAGTAGTTGCAGCTCCTGGGTTCTAGAGCACAGGCTCAGTAGTTGTGGTACACCTGCTTAGTTGCTTTGCAGCATGCGCAGCCTTCCCAAACGAGGGATCAAACCTATGTCTCCTGCATTGGCTGGCAGATTTTTTATCACCGAGCCACCAGGGAAGTCTGGGAAATCCTTTTAAAAACCTTCACTTCTAAAGTGGCCATGACCGAGTCAGTTACTCCTGAATGTGGTAACGTTAATTTTGGGAATTAAAACAAAAGTCAAGAATTTAAATCAGTTTTAACTGATTAAGGATAAAATGTATCAAGTGGTCCCTTAATAAGGTGAAATAAATTTAATTTTCATATTTTGCTTGTTCTTACATCAAACAAAAACAGACTATGAATGAAAAATGTAATCACTTCCTACAACAATTTATTTATGAGACCATTTTTGCTGTGTGCTTTAACAAAAAAAATCCACAGCTCATGAGCCTCTACTGGGCTTCCAACAACACATTATAATGTTTAAAAGTGTTCTGTGATCAAATATGGTGAGGAAACATGTAGTGTAGTTTATTTCAAGCTAAGTGAGGAGAGTAGTTTTTAAAGGAGAGCCTGGACAGTAATTATCAGATCCTGAAAAGGTCAAGAAGAATGAAAAAAGGGCAGTCATTAGTGACTCTTTATACTTACACACATTTGCAGAATTTTAAAGTATCTAAAAGTGAAATTTATACCATTCCCAAAGATGAATGTGTCAGCATTTTTTCCTCTTCCATAGAAGGAGGGGGGTGCAACTCACTCAAAATAGCTGTATATAGCAAAATACTTCTGATTTTGCATTCCCTGTTATTGTCAACAAATAAATTTAAAAGATTAAGCTTTTTTTCTTCCAAAATTATGATGCCAGGGCAAAGTTATCATTCAGTATAATATACTGTAAAATAAAGCTGTACAAGCACAGACAGCATATAAATCATGCTCATACACATTTAAGAATTAAAATTACCTCAATAAATACACTTTATGTAGCATAAATTGTAGTATGGAAGAGTAAGGAGTTTGAAAATGAAGGATCTGGGTTTTGATGGAGGCCCCCAAACTTAGTACTACCTAAAATTTTCAACAAATCACCTATCTGAGTTGCTGTGAAGAGTAAAGTTTGGTGATGGTTTAGTCACTAGGTCTTATCCAACTCTGCGACGCCATGGACTGTAGCCTGCCAGGCTCCTCTGTCCATGGGATTCTCCAGGCAAGAATACTGGAGTGGGTTGCCATTTCCTTCTCCAAGAGATCCAGGGATTGGACCCAGGTCTCCTGCATTGCAGGCAGACTACCCACTGAGCTACAAGGGAAGCCCAAAGGGGTTTACACATGTGAATTTTTGTTTGGGCCATGCCCCATGGCCAACAAGATCTTACTCTTCACAGCAACTCAGATAGGTGATTTGTTGAAAATCTTAGGTAGTACTAAGTTTTGGGGCGTCCATCAAAACCCAGATCCTTCATTTTCAAAGTTCTCTATCAGGGCTTGAACCTGTGTCCTAGCAGTGAAAGTGCCAAATCCTAACCAGGGGACCACCCGGGAATTCCCCTCTAAATGTAAATTTTAAAAACATGACATGTTGCTGTGAGTGCGAGAAGTGGGTTGTAAGGGGGAAAGAGAAGAGTCGGTATTTCTAAGTGATCTCACCTACTGGACATTTACTATGAGCCAAGTACTGTACTGTCATAAGTTCTCTCATTAAGTCCTCACACTTAACCCAATGTAGTAGTGTTGTATTAGGTGGAACTATGGGAACTAGCCATTTCAGTAGCTCAAAAAATAGTTATCAGCAATATCACGAAGTTTAAACTATTATCCACAAAAACAGGAGAAAGTGAAACAGAGACTAAGCGACTTGTCTAAGTTAAAATAACCAGTNGGCCAGCGCGCCGGCGGAGACCGGCTCCAGGGACAGGCCGCTGGCCGGGCCGGGCGGCTCCGCGGGCGGGTGATCGGGCTCTGGGCGCCGCTGGGGACGTGGGCGAGGCGCGCACCTGGGCTCCGCCTGCGACAGGAAGCCGGGGCTGCTATCTGATCGATGTCGCGTCCGAACCTGCTGTTGGGGGGCCCTGCGTCTTTACAAATTCGGCAGGTGCAGCTTGATGAGGAGTGACGCCTCTTGTCGGTGCTCCCGGCTGATGACCAAACTCTCTAACCTATTGGATCGCTCTCCCGGGCGAGGGGGTCAGAGAGGGCCGATCCCGCACTTCGTCTCCCTCTCTAGCTCACTCTCTTTCTCCCACGGCGCGTCCAGGTAAAGGAAAATTTGGGGGATTAGCTTGCCGAAGACTCAGATGAGGTACTAGTAATAATCCACTTAGCTTTAAGGGTGTTGACTGTAGTTTCTCTCTGGCTGTGAGGCAAATGACTGAGCACTCAAATTCGGCTTTGGAAAAAGGTATGTATTTCTCTTGCCGAAGATTAGTTTGGCTAAAGACTGACCACAATTTTGAAGTGGCAGGGAATAATCTGGAATTATACTCTCGTTGAATATTTGTTATATCGCTTGTCCTTCCTGAAATGAGTCGATCATTACGCATAGTTAATTGCTGAGGCATGTTGGTTGTATAGGACGGTTTTAGTGTTAAAAAGTAACAAAAAACCAAACTTTTAATGTAAGAGCTCTGTGACTTTGGGAAAGTTACCCTCGCGAGCCTATTTCCATGACTTGAAAGTTGGATTATATCATCATCAGGTCACGGTGAGGAATAAAAGATCCTATATGAAACCCCATGCAAGCATTTATCTCCCTTGCCATCTGGTTCAGAGAGATAAATCTTGATGAAAAGAAAAAATTCCTAAGCTACGTCAATTATGATGTTATCAACTGTGTTCCTAATCAGTTTTAAATAAGATGTTGGTAAATATACTAGGTAGTAGCACTAGCATCCCTCTGAGTATGAGTTGGACCTGTGCCCAGGCCTCCTACTGGCAGTGAGGACCAATCGGGGGATGGTAACTCTTGGTTGCAACTTTAATAAGAATCAGAATCCATACCGTATTCTGTGTCCAGGATGCAGATCAGTTTGTCTCTCGTTTTTTTTTTTTTTAAACACCCTCACTTGTGCTGTTTCTCCCAAAGATAGACACTTCTGTGTTTTGTACTAGACCTTTAACTTCTCCTGGGTTGATGGTTCAATACAGCATTTTGCACATAGATAATACTGGGTGACATTTTCTCTCTCTTATCTCACTCAACACATGCTAAAGTAGTAGTTTGCAGTTTGACTGCAAACCCAGTTTTAAAAAAGCATTTTGCCTTGACAGTCCATTTCATGTTTGCCCGTTGCACACACACACACAAAATCTTTTGAAAAGATTTTACTATATACTGTGTATTCTAATTTTTTCTTATTTTAATTTTTAAAAACTTGATTTGTTAATGCAGTAATGAGTTACACCCCTCAGTTTGAAAAACATTCTTCAAAAGACTAACTGTGATTTGTGTATTTTATTTTGGGTCAGATGAAGGAGGGACAAAATTAAGAAATTTGAAAACTTTTGAGGAAAGCTTGGTGCTAGCATATGTGAAGAAAACGTGATTAGAATAGGAGAGGTGTGTCTTGTTTCTATGTAAAGAACTTTGCAGCAACCAGAGCTGTAAACCAGAGATCGTTAAATTTCCTAAAAGGTCTTTTCTAGTCTAGTGTTTTGTTTTTTAATTCTGTAATCTCTTCCCAGATTTTTTGTTTCACTGTAATTTTCTGAAATAAAATCTTGTGTTTTAAATGGGCCATTATTGGACAGTTATTTGTTGTTAAGGTATTTGATCATGTAGGATTTTTTTTAAAACTCTTATACAACTCCAGATCTAATGATACACTAAATTATTATGATGCTTATCTTCCATGATACTATGTGTGGTAAGAATGAAGAGAGCAGAGAACAAAAAAGTACAACGTTAATGTTCATTCAGTATAGATAGCATATAAAAGACTAAAAATCACCCAGTTTGTGATAGTCAGTGAATTTCTCATATTATTATAACATTGGACTGTTCCATAATTTGTCCTGACAGAAGGGAGAGAACACTCTGAAAATATACTTATCTTCATGAATTTTCATCTGGAAAAGCCTTCCACCAGTTAACCATCCTACCAGAGGAAAATTTCTAAAATTTCTCTCATGACTTGAGCCACAGCACTCCTGATAGAATTGTTGTTCCTGCTGCCTCAATTTTTATTAATTTTTTATTAATAATTACAAGTCAAAATATTGACTTGTAATTCTGTCTAAAATGATTATCAACTAATCATTTTTTATTTAATGACTTAAATTTGATTATAAATATATAGACCCTGTAAACTGAATTCACATGGGTTATTGTGGCTAGCACATGAATTACTGTTATATATTGTAAATCTTAAATAGGTGATACTGAGGCTCTTGATAAACCAGTTGTCCCTTGTAATTATCTATACTGAAATATAAGCAGTAAAGTTCTTGTGTCAGTTTTTATCATAAGCACTGAGAGATCAGATAGTGAGTTCAGAAGTTTAATCTCTGTTGATCAGATAGTGAGTTCAGAAGTTTAATCTCTGTTGTTGGTATTAGGAAAGTGCTTTTGCAATTCAGGGATGTGCTTCTAGTTACTCATTTATTTTTTCATTGATTGCCCACAGAATGCAAAGTACTGTGCCCTTGGTATTTATAAGGCAGTGATTTCAAACTGCTAGTGTTGGCCCATTTGTGGTCAGAAGTCAGTTCAATGATTCATGGAGCAACATATTTTTTTATAACTTGTAGAAGTCACCAGACTATCTGGTATATAGTAAGCATAAATGTTACTTTGTGAATTTTTGTTGTTATATGTACATACGTCTGTACTCACTGTGTTAGTGTATGTCTTATTTTGGACCACCATTAAATAAGTTGGAAATACATTGTCATAAGAGATAAAAGATAACGAGACACTTGAATGAATTTACAGAATGTAAATGTTACAATGTTAGTGTAAGAAAATTGCGTAAGAAAAGATTGATGACAGATCTAAGGTCTACCTGCCTGTTAGGAAATGACTTATATGAACTGACTTTATGTAAGTTGACTCCTGTGAGATAGGACTATGGTGGTTTCTAGACTTTAGAGTACATTTTGATTACTCGAATGCTTCTTAAAAAGAAAGTTCTGCTGCCCTTAGAAAGTGATTCAGCAGATATAGGATGGGGCTCAGGAATTTAAACATTTATTGAACACCACAGGTGATTCTCATGTAGGCACATAGTGGTTAAGGTTCGTTCTAGTCAGGCTGCCTGGGCTTGATTACAGTTCCTCCATTTATAAATTTCCTTATTCTTGAAATTTTGTTTCTTTATGAATGCTTTTACATCTCAAAAGTTTCCTTAAATTTTCATTGGTGCAAAAATACTTTTAAAATGATTAGATTACTGCTTTAGGTCAAGAATATTTGAGAATTAACAGTAGGATAAAAACAGATATAAGTTGATCTTTGTTAAAGGAAACAAAACCTTGTAGAATTAAAATTTTGATTTATATTGTATTTCCTATGGGTATCTTCTTTTTCCTACTTAACAGACTAATACAGTCCTTTTTTTTTTTAATTTTAGGTGAAGGTTTATTTCAACCATTTTTCATTGTAGAAGTACATAAAATGTGTAGTGTATGGTTAACAGTTTGAAAATGCATTTCTTTTGCAGCTTCGAGATTGTATTCAAAAGACCTTAAATGAGTGGAGTTCCCAAATCAGTCCAGATTTGATCAGGGTGAGTGAACTGTGAATGAAAAAATCATGTAATAAGCAGGAAATTAATTTTCTCAGCTTTGATCTGGAAGTCAGATAGGCAACTAGCATGAAAATCACTGTGGTCCATTTGCTGAAATGGCAGTTTGACCCATTAGGCTTAAGTATGAAAGAGAAAATCCAGCTCTGTAGTCAACTCTTCAGTAAGACAAGCTACTAAGATTCCAGTCTTCTCAGAGTGTATTTAGTTCCAATTTATATTTGGTCTAGTAGAGGAATGACTATCAAACAGTTCTGGTTTCTAGATTGCTTTGGTAGACTGTAAGCAAAACATGGTTGCTAAAAATAATTTTATGTCAGTTACTTATGAAACAGTAAGGAAGTGTTTCACTGAATATCAGTATATGACTGTTATCAAAAATGTTAATGTACAAAACACAGTCTGTAAACCACTCTTTGGAATCCAGTTTAGCCAAAGGTTTGTCACAAATTACAGAGACTACTTAAAAAGTAGGGAAGAGGACATATACTAAAAATAATTGTTTCTCTGAGCATACAGCAACTTTGTAACTAAAGGTGCTAGGCAGACAGTCATTAATGTCTTCTATCAGTCCCCTTTCTCTGAAATGACCATTCACTCTGTGCTTGACTTATAAATACTCAACAGGTGGTCAGGCATTCTATGTTCAAGAATTATGGGAAAGTCGTATTTACTTTGTTTTAATTTTATAAATGTTAGTTTGTTAGTGATTTTTATGTAGCGATATTTTGCATTTCACTCATTAACTACTCATTTTTATGCATTGGAATTGCCTTTACTTTGTTTCCATTGCATTCAGAAAAAAATATATTTGGGGTTAAAATGTTTTTGATTGACATATGGGAAGTTTTTAACATGTCAGTATCCAGAAGGAAAATACTACTTTTCATTGATTTCTGAGTAGAAGTATTGGCTGTGTTAATGGTTCTCACTCTTCACATACTGCCCAGTTTGCTTTCTGGTTTGTTTATTTGTTTTTGGTCATACATCCTTCCTTCACCCCTGCCCTGAGTATCTCATCAAAATGAGACACCTTTTCCCAGAAAATGGACACACACATATATACACACAGCACTTTACCTTTATTTCAGGGCTTTATAAACTTTCTGAAGCCAATCAGGTAAAGAACTTTATTGTCTTATGGGTTCTCTGCTTCTAAAGAGTGTTATGTAGAAAATATATAGCTAAATAAAAACATTAATTTTATATTTATTGTAAATATCATGTGTTTATTATAGGAGTTTCCAGATGTCTTGGAATGTACTGTATCTCATGCAGTAGAAAAGATAAATCCCGATGAAAGAGAAGAAATGAAAGTTTCTGGTAAAGTCCAGCCTTTACAGTTCATTTTGTTTTACAGTGGATAATAGGTTTTGTTAGGCATGGGGATAAGCCTTTCTTTGATTCTGGTAATAAGTAACTTGATCACTCAGTGTAGGAAATATAGAGATTCTTTATAACATAATTTTATAGCCAGCTTTAAAGGAGTTATAGGAGGTCACTGTTGGCTACTTCAGTGAAGGCAGAATAGAACTTCACCTCTTCATTTTGTTCTCACTAATTTATGTGAGACATTATTAATCAGCGCAGTAGAAGAAGGTGTAAAGGGAAGGCTTAACTGCAATGTTCACCCGAAGCCAGCATAAGTCCTCCCTTCCTGGTGTGACACTACTAAGCAATGGCTGAGGTCCCCTGGGAGCAGGGAAACCAGTCTGGGCAACAAGTCGCATGAAGAAAAATAAAATACATACTGTACCCTGTACCCATTCAACAAAGGTGGAGGGATTCCTGCTGCTTTCCAGAGATAGTGTTAAGTTCAAGGAATGAAAGCTGTTCTTGTCCTCAGCTTACAGTCAGCATAACATAGTCACTAAATACTTGAGCTTAACTAGATTGAAGTTCCTGGATGTGCAGATTACTGACTGACATAATCTAGGGCTAACAAATGATTTAACGTCTCTGAGCTCAGTTTCCTTATCTATGAAATGGGGATACGCCTGTTTCTCAAGTTTCCTTGTAAGTGGGATGAAATAACAAAAGAAGCACTTAGCATGGTTCTTGGCACAAAGTAAAGTGCCAGGAAACTGTTATTTATTACTATTGGTGGCTGTGTCATAGTTGTTGTCATTTTATTATTATTCTTAGGATGAACACGTAAGATGAATTAGAGCATTGACTCTAATAACTACCATTTGTTGAATCTCACTTTATACCAGAGATTGTACTTGCCATTATGGTTATGGTTATAATCATATTGGTTATATTTATTCTATAGAATTATGGTTATATTTATTCTATAGAATTTTCAAAACAATTCTGCAAGGTAGGTTTATTATCCTCATTACACAAGTGACATTAAATAACTTGAAAGCTGTCATGTAGCAAGTAAATGGTTGAACCAAGAGTCCATCAAGATGTGCCTGACTACAGAACCCATTTCTTTTTGTTAATTTCACAGTACTGTTTGTGTTGAAAAGGTCACCAGAGCAGCATTTCTTCTGTGGTGTATTGCAATTCATCATGGTGTAGATCCATCTTGGAACTCTAACAAGTTGTCCTTGATTCCTGGAAGGCTTGAGATTTTTGATAAGCATCAAGAGTTTTCCTCTTTTCACCTACCTAAAAATGCCTCCTCTTTTGGAAAGAGGAGACCATCTCAAATGACACCCAATTCATAGCTAGTGGGGTAATGATGGAGAAGGTTTTCAGAGAATATAATTACAGAGCTAAGTTAGAACAAAGTGGTGACGATTGACTCTCAGCTGGTAAGGAAGTTGTGATGGCTTTTAGATAGAGAAGTAACATGCGGAAAGCAATATTTTAGGAAGATTATCCAGCAGTAGAAAGGAAATGACAACAAGAAACGTTGTACAAAGAAAATTTGCTGTATATATTGAATGCCAGGCACTTTACATAAGGGTATTTCATTAACCCTGTTTTCTGTCTATTACCCTTTATGATTTTCTCTCTTCTTGCTTTCCTATTACTCTACCTATTTATTGAGTAAATTTAGATTTTTGAACAGTGAGTTTATTACATAAAGTAAATATATACATATTTATATATATTAGTATATATAATGTTGAGTCAAATCAAGCCAAAGCTTCAATTTCGTTTTGTACCTATCAAATTAGCAAAAATATATATATTTTTTTTAATAGCATCCTATATTGTTAGGAGAGCAACTTCTAACTTTTAATGGTCTGGTAACCTGAGACAATGTTTTTCTAAGTAAGAGTTAAATAAAACAAGACTAACAAAAGAATCCTATCCTTTGACCCATAATTACATTTCTGATCTTCAGAAATGCTTCAGGCATAAAGTTGAACAGAGAGTTACCACAGATATTATTCATTAAGAATACAGAGTACAGGGAATTCCCTGGCGGTCTAGTGGCTGGGACTCTGCTTTCACTGCCGAGGACCTAAGTTTGACCCTTGATCAGGGAACTAAAATCCCACAAGTTGCAGAGCCCAAAGAAAAAAAGAAAAAGAAAAAGAAAAGTACAGAGTATGTAAAACTCTGAATAGTAATTGCTTTTGGAGATGAGACTCTTGGCAGTTTACCTAAACACTACATAGAAATATAAAAAATATTTGTTACATAAGGGTCATAAACCAAATACATAGAAGTACAAAATATGTACTATGTTTCATATGACCAAGACCTTGAAGGTACCATTGTCTAAAATTGAAAATGATTGTATTAGGAAAGTAGAATTGTGGGATATTTGTTTGTTTGGGTTTTTTTGGTTTTGTTTTTTCAATTTTCTTCTCATTATAAGCAATTTAATCTTTATTTAGACTTAGTTTATTGGAGAAAATACATAATGTGGTGATGGTTTAGTCACTAAGTTGTGTCTGACTCTTGCAACCTCATGGACTGTAGTCTACCAGGCTCCTCTCTCCATGGGATTTCCCAGGCAAAAATACTGCAGTGGGTTACCATCTGCTTCTCCAGGGGATCTTCTCTACGCAGGGAGGGAACCCAGGTCTCCTGCGTTGCAGGGAGATTCTTTACTGATCGAATTGCCAGGAAAGCCCAGGTATAAAATATGCTCCATTAATGTCTAATTCATAAAAATGTATATTTTGAATGCTTCTATACTTATCTGCCCTGCTTTCCAATAAAGGAGAATTAATATTTGCCTTTTTGTTTTGACAATCAGATACTGGTTGGCAACTAGCATATCTTTTTAAAATTACCATAGAAATGCACTTTTAGGTCTTAAAACTATAAAACAATGCAGCTAGGGAAGGAAAAAATTCATTCAGGATTATCTGTTCATAGTACTTTAGCAGTGTTACTGCTGTGTAGTAGAATGTTGCTCTAACATAATAATCTGTTTTGTTCTTTTTGTCACTCAGCAAAACTGTTCATCGTAGGATCAAACTCTTCATCATCAACTAGAAATGCAGTCGACATGGGTAAGCAAAATTTTAACTTTTATTTTCATAGTGAACTTTAAACTACTGTAAGTGTATTAATTATATCTTGTATTCAGGTCTAGTTTAAAAAAAAATGAGCTCATTGCAATTTTACCTTTTCAAGTTCTAGCCTAATTTCTTAAGGCTTCTGTGGAAATCACATCAACCAATGTAAGGTCACATTTTGATATATATAAGAGGAATGTATTAGATGTAACATAGCTACATGTAAACTATATATTTGGAGATAGAAATTCTCTTTAATCATATTCTTAACTCTTTTAGTATTGCAGGTGAAATATCAAAAGAATAACAACAAAAACAAGCATTTTTATCTATTTCCATCTCATGGTGAGGTTACTATATAGCATTATAATTAATGACTATTTTTCTTTTAAAACATTCTTCTCGTATTTACATACATTGAACAGTTAAATAACTAGCTGTTTAATATAACTATGGAAGGAACAAAAATAGTTAAAAACAAGTTCATTTTTATAAAAACTAAGAAGTTATCTACATCTGTTGTTGTTTAGTTGCTAAGTCATATCTGACTCTTTTGCAGTCCCTTAAACTGTGTAACCTGACAGGCTCCTCTGTCCATGGGATTTCCCTGGCAAGAATACTGGAGTGAGTTGTCATTTCCTTCTCCAGGGGATCTTCCTGACTCAGGGATCGAACCTGCATCTCCTGCTTGGGAGACAGTTTCTTTTCACTGAGCCACCTAGATTAATGTGTAAATTAAGGCCATAAATTCAGTTTTTCATAGTTTCAAGCTTATTCTTTGCTATGATTACCAGTTATAGGGTTTCCCAGGTGGCACTAGTGGTAAAGAACCCACCATCAATGCAGGAGACTTAAGAGACTTGGGTTTGATCCCTGGGTTGGAAAGATCGCATGGAGGAGGGCACGGCAGGCAACCCACTCTTGTATTCTTGCCTGGAGAAGCCGTGGACAGTGGAACCTAGCAGTCCATAGGATCCCAAAGGTCAGACACAACTGAAGCAATTCAGCATGAACGCACAGCACACCCAACAATTATAGACTATTAGGTCAGAAGCCACCAAAAAGTCCTGGGGCCTAGGAAACAAGGAGCCTGTAGTAGTTGTGAGTTTCCCCAGGAATGAGGCAGGTCAAGGAAACCCACATGTCTGCCACACAGACCAAGTAGATGAATGGACACTCATTGTTTTGAAAAAGATGGAAATGTTATACATGACAGGTAAATTATGAAACCTAATGAAATAATCTGTTACATAGAGCACTGGTGAACTATGGGCAGAATTCACTAGGGGAGCAAAGGGCATTAGAAACAACTTGCCTGTATTACGTACAAACGTTTGTCTTCTTTATGTTTTCCTTTGCATCAGCCTGTTCAGTCCTTGGAGTTGCACAGCTGGATTCTGTGATCATTGCTTCACCTCCTATTGAAGATGGAGTCAATCTTTCCTTGGAACATTTGCAGCCTTACTGGGAAGAATTACAAAACTTAGTTCAGAGCAAAAAGATTGTTGCTATTGGGACCTCTGATCTGGACAAAACCCAGTTGGAGCAGCTGTATCAGTGGGCACAGGTAAAGGACATCTGCATCCCGAGCACTCCGGGAGCAGCCTGTCTCTTACAGTCTTTGCTGCATCCCATTAAACATCATGCACACAGCAGACACCACTGTGGGGGGCCTGTTCCAAATATGGGGATTTTGAGGCAGACTTTGACAAAAAACTCTAGAAAATGTGTGTTGAAACATAGCCAAATGAATTAAGGCTGTTTCCTTCACTTTTAACTATGCGATAAAAATATTATGTTTTCCTTTAGGTATTATTAGACCATGGTTCTAGTAAGAAAGTATCATATATATAACATATATTTTGCTCTGTTAAAGACATGTAAGACCTTCAGTTCACATAACTTGATATGGAGTGAGAGTGAAAGTGAAAGTGAAGTCGCTCAGTCGTGTCCGACTCTTTGCTACCCCATGGACTGTAGCCTACCAGGCTCCTCTGTCCATGGGATTTTCCAAGCAATAGTACTGGAGTGGATTGCCATTTCCTTCTTCAGGGGATCTTCCCAACCCAGGGATTGAACCTGGGTCTCCCACATTGTAGACAGACACTTTACCATCTGAGCCACCAGGGAAGTCTTGATATGGAATAGGAGTCATAAATTAATGACTGCCACTCTCTGGCCTAAAAGCCTACACAGTTATTAGGGAAGTTGCTTACAAGTAGTTTACCTTTGCTATCTCTATTTTCTTTATTCCTTTTACTTCATCCCCAGCCTTTTCATTTTCTTCTGGGCAGGAAAACCCTAGAGAAAAGTTGCCTCCTTGTCCCTTTGACTTGGTGATAGCCAGAATGTGGCTAAGATTCTGCTGAAACACTAAGATCACTTGGGTGATCTGAAATGTATCTGTAAATTAACCAGAGCATCTATTAGAAATGACCTAATTCTTCTCTTTTTCAAATGTATATGATTAATAACCATATTATATACTTCAGCATTAAACAGACTTGTCATTTGTATTTGATCCTCTGTCTCTAAGATCTCCTTTCTAGGTAGAACCATCACACTTAGAATCATGTTTGTTTTCAAGGCAGATATATTAGATGGCAGGTTCTAGCATGAGACTTTTTAACAGTGTAGTAATATATTGGCGTATTCCCCTTTCCTTAGAGCTATTTTTCCCTTTCCTGTTACCAGTACCATTAGTCAGAAAAGTGTATATTAATAAATATATTCAAATAAAAACTACAATGAGGTATCACTTCGAACCAATCAGAATGGCTATCATCAAAAAAATCTACAAACAATAAATGCCGGAGAGGATGTGGAGAAAAGGGAACTCTCTTGCATTGTTGCTAAGAATGTAAATTGATACAGCCATGATGGAGAACAGTATGGACATTCCTTAAAAACTAAGAATAAAACTACCATATGACACAGCAATCCCACTACTGGGCATATACCCTGAGAAAACCACAATTCAAAAAGGCACACGTACCAGCAATGTTCATTGCAGAAATATGTACAATAGACAGGACGTGGAAGCAGTCTAGATGTCTGTTGACAAATGAATGGTTAAAGAAGTTGTGGTACACATATACAATGAAATATTACTCAGCCATGAAAAGAAATGGATTTGAGTTAGTTACAGTTAGGTAGATGAACCTAGAACTGTTACCCAGAGTGAAGTAAGTCAGAAAGAGAAAAACAAGAATCGTATACTAACACATATATATACACACACATTTGTGTATATATATGCAATCTAGAGAAATGGTACTCATGGATGTGTTTACAGGGAGGGAAGGGAGATACAAATGTAGAGAATTGGCTTGTGGACACAGCAGGGGAAGGAGAGGGTGGGATGAATTGAGAAAGTGGCATTGACATATATACACTGCTCCTGCTGCTATTTAGTCCCTAAGTCATGTCTGACTCTTCAGGACCCCATGGACTGTAGCCCACCAAGCTCCCCTGTCCGTGGAATTTCCCCCACAAGAATACTGGAGTGGGTTGCCGTTTCCTTCTACAGGGGATCTTCCCGACCTAGGGATCGAATCTGGATCTCCTGCTTGGCAGGTGGATTCTTTACCACTTAGCCACCTGGGAAGCATATATACACTGCCAGGTGTAAAATAGATAACTAGTGGGAAGCCTCTTTACCAAGCTGGGGCTCTGTGACAACTTAGAGGGGTGGGATGGAGAGATGGGGTGGGAGGGACACTCAAGAGGGAAGGGATACTTACATAGTCAAGACTGATCTGGTTTTATATAAGGCAGAAACCAACACAACATTGTAGAGCAATTATCTTCCAATTAAAAAATAAATTTAAAAAAATCTGGCACAAGTATGCTGCTGCTGCTGCTAAGTCGCTTCAGTCATGTCCGCTTCTGTGTGACCCCACAGACGGCAGCCCACCAGGCTCCCGCATCCCTGGGATTCTCCAGGCAAGAACACTGGAGTGGGTTGCCATTTCCTTCTGCAATACAAGTGAAATCGCTCAGTTGTGCGGACTCTTTGGGACCCCATGGACTGCAGCCTACCAGGCTCCTCTGTCCATGGGATTTTCCAGGCAAGCGTACTGGAGTGGGATGCCATTGCCTTCTCCGGGCACAAGTATAAGTAAAAGTAAAAAATAAATTCATGTAAAAGTAAACTTGAAGCACTGGAGGATGTGATATTTCATATGTTCTAAAATTGAGTCCTTTTATTGCTTTCTACTTTTCGAAGTACTTAATTTAAAGGAGATGTCACGATTTTTCTTTTTCACTTCTAGGTAAAACCAAATAGTAACCAAGTTAATCTTGCCTCCTGCTGTGTGATGCCACCTGATTTGACTGCATTTGCTAAACAGTTTGACATACAGCTATTGACTCATAATGATCCAAAAGGTAAGACTGAGATTTTCATTTGTAGAGATTGATCAGGTGCTTTTATTTTATAAGAAGCTACTTGTTAAAATTTAACTTTTAATTGTACAGTGATAAAGGTACAGTGCTGTCACGTAGAACTATTCTTAATAGTTAAAAACACATACACTTTTATTTTAGTTTCAGAAAGCTTTAATTTTGTCTTTGAACCAATGGGAAAAGAAATGAAGAGATCGCTTCCTGAACATCCAGTCTGCTCAGATTTATAAATACTAAGCTACACAGAGAAGATCTTATATGATACTCTAAGTAGTGCCACATATAATATCGTCTAGTACAGCAGAGATTGCACCAAAAGGCCACTTAATTAAAAGAAGATAAATATCTGGAAAAAGCAGCAGATAAAATTTAAATTTGAAACTTAAGCACCTTAGGATGGGTATTTGATTAGGTATTTTATTAATCATTACGAGCAAGACATATATGTTTGATGTTAATCAGAAATGTTATTTGATTAATGAGAATGGCTTGTCTGCCTTTTGTAGGATACTTTTTTATCAACATTTTACAAGATAAGTTGGAAAGCTGGGAAGATAGTGTTTTACACTTTAGTTACTAGCAGTCTGCTCCATTTTCATTTTTTCAGTTTCATAGTGAGCAGAGGTGGGGTTTTACTGAGTAAATATACAGGCAGCTCAGATGGTAAAGCGTCTGCCTACAATGAGGGAGACCCAGGTTCGATCCCTGGGTCGGAAAGATCCCCTGGAGAAGGAAACGGCAACCCACTCCAGTATTCTTGCCTAGAAAATCCCATGGACTGAGGAGCCTGGTAGGCTAGAGTCCATGCGGTTGCAAAGAGTCGGACACGACTAAGCGACTTCACTTTCACTTTTATAGACGTTTTCATTTAATAAAAATAGGAAATTTTATTTTATAGGTGATTCCTAAAGAAAAACTTTCAGTTTTTACTTTCTTTTCTAAAAAGATGGCATTTGTATAGGTGTGATTCCATTTATATTTAGGATGCTTTTGGATAACTTCTTAAACCTTATTGTAAACAGTCTGCCTCATTCTCATTTTTCTTTTTCCTGTTTTATAGGAAGTGGAGGAGGAGTTTTAATAGTTATTCTTTCTCAAATGCTAGGCATCATGCTACATGCCCCAGAGATTGTAACTCTCACAACTGAAACTGGACATTTTATGGATGAGGAAATAGAGCCTTAGAGTTTAAGAAACTCCTCAAGGTCACGCAGCTGGCCTAGCCAGAAGTCTGAACTTAGACCTAGGTCCTGAGTGAATTTGGAGTCTTTTCCCCACTGTCTCTCTGATTTGAAACATTAGTATTGTAGTATTTCAGGTCCAAAACTTTACTTTCTTATCAGCTTCCATTTAAATCATACCAGAATAGGACATACTTTTACCGCCAGCAGAGCTTTCATGCATAAGTAATTAGATTCTTTTTTTTTTTTTAAAGATCATTTTAGTGAAAATCCAACAAAGAATTGCTATGCTGATTTGTTCTGAAATATAAGCTATTTAAATTTTAAATTCCTATATGTTGGCATATATTATCTAATTTTTCTATTTACTTTGTGGAGGCTCTTCCAACTGTAATTATTACCGACAGCAGTTGTTACAAACAGCTGATCGGTGAGCCTGTACCCCATTTGAGCTCCACTTGAAAAACACATAATTCTTTTTCTGGTGGGAAAGGAAATAGGAAAAGTCTAAGGTGTCTAGTGTTTTATTTCCATTTATCTAAATGTGGGCGTGTGGATCATGTGCTAATACATCATTGTCGTGGAAAAATATATTACATATGTATAGGAGAAGGGAAATTTAATCCTTTTGGGGAGAGTGTTTTTGTTTTACCAGTGTAATTTGACTTTAGGATGTCTCTTTAATTCTAAGCCCTTTAGGTATAATTTATAGTCTGATCCTGCACGTACTATAAATGCATCTTCAGACACTTTGATCTGTAATGGAGCAGTTCCCTTAAAAGTTTTGTCATGTTTACTGATTCTAAAGATTTAACATTCGTTGAACTAAAAGAATGTAGTTAGTGAATAACATAGTTTTCTGATGTTGTGTTAGATTTTTTTTTAATTGGAGGTTAATTACTTTACAATATTGTATTGGTTTTGCCATATATCAACATGTATCCGCCACAGGTATACACATATTCCTCATCCTGAACCCCCCTCCCTCCTCCCTCCCTGTACCGTCCCTCTGGGTCGTCCCAGTGCACCAGCCCCCAAGCATCCAATATCACGCATTGAACCTGGGCTGGTGACTCATTTCATATGGATGAAACTGGAACCTATTATACAGAGTGAAGTAACCCAGTAAGATTTTTCAAGCAAGCAAGTTGTTAAACATTTAACTCTATTTGTCATCTAAAATAGAATCTTGTTTATAAGTCACCAAAAGGCCTTCCTCTTCTATAATTACCCTTATTCCTCAGAAAGGTTTATTTTCCATTATTCTTTGTCCTAGAAGTTGTGGTAAACGTTTAACTACAGTCAGAGTACAGTCGTCAAGTATGTGATTCTGACTTAAGACCTTTCCTTTTTTATTGGCCTTACTCCTTTCCTCACTCCCATTAAGTCTATAGTATGCCTCATTCCCTCAGGGTTCCTCGATTAGACAATCTGAAAAACAGATCCACAAACAAATATTTGGAAAATTACCATTTATGTAAACTACCATTTACTAGCTGTGTAAACCTTGGGCAAGTTATCTAATGTCTCCGCATCGATTTCCCCCTGCAAAGGAAAATAATATCCATCTCTTGGGGTTAACATATGGATTAAAAGAGTTAATACATGTGAAGTACCTAGAAAAGTGCCTGGCACATGACAGTAGCTAATATTTACTGAGAGTTTAGTATTGATGTTATTTGAATATCACAGCAGTTCATTTTGGGGCAGGCAGGTTCTTTGACATTCCCAAATCATATTGCATAGGTGGTCATCTAATCCCTGTCTGTAGGATTGGTTTTGACCCTAGTGGAATCTTTCCATATTGACTGATTTCTTCAGTAGACTATGTGCCAGGCATTCTAAGTACTAGAAATATAGGACCAAGTCAGGAAAATCTCAGCTGTCATGGAATTTATATTCTGATGGGAGGAGACACAAATAAGATAAATGTTGAATATGATAAATGGTGGTGTGTGCCATGGAGAAAAGTTGCCTGAGGAAGAAGAGTGCCCAGGTTAGGGGATGTTGTTTTATCTAGGATGGTTGGGGAGGTCTCTGTGCTAGGGTACATTAATCACAGACCTCCAAGAAGGGCGAGAGGCATGTGGGTATCTTGAAGAAGAGTGCTCAGGGAAGAGGGAGCAGCTAATTCAAAGGCCCCGAGGTAGAAATATGTTTGAGGATTTCAGGCTACAGCTAGGAGGCCAGTGTGACTAGAGAGGAGGAAGTGAGGAGGGGAGTTGTAAATCGGAGCAATGGCAGAGATCTTAGATATAAATGTGGAATTAGAAAATAATGATTTCATCAAAGAGATGCAGATTAAAAGATAACCATCGGGAAAGATTTTTTAATGACTGCTGGTGCTGGTGAGGATATGGTAAGATTGGCAGTCCAGTATCAAATGTGAAGCAGTCTTTCTGAAAAGCAATTGGCAATACACCATGTATCAAACCTTCCAAAGGTACTTGTACTTTGACCTTGTCATTCCATAGCCAGGCATGCATTTTAAGCATGTTCATCAAGCTTTATTTTTATTAGCAAAATATTAGGAAAAACCTAATTTTTTGCCAACAGTAAGAAAATGTAGAAATTATATCTATAAAATATAATATTGGGAGAATTATGAAAAATGCTTTCACAGAATAATTACATGGGAAAATATCCATAATATACATGAAAAAATAAATGAGGCTATAACTGCAGTATGATTTCTGGTTTTTAAGATATGGATACATACATACATGTAAAATAAATATATACAAAAAAATAGTTTGATGGAAATACACGGTAGTGGAATGATCCATATTTTTTCCTTTTGTCCTTTCTTTTATTGTCCCTGACTGTACATTGGGATCACCTGGAGATTGTCAAAAAAACACAAGTATTCAGGCTCCTCTCACCAGAAATTATGAGTTAAACTGGCTGGGTTACAGGTGTAGATACTTTCTAAAGAACTACCTGGGTTTTTCTGATATTCTGATTCATATTTGTAGCGCACATTAAGGATAAATATTCAGTTTTGAGGTGTTTCTTTTGTTGTATTTAAATGCTTACCTACATAGTAAAGTGCTTTGATTTCAAGTTTAACAATTTGGGTTTTTATTTGTTGTTTGTTTTAAGAACTGCTTTCTGAAGCAAGTTTCCAAGAAGCACTTCAGGAGAGCATCCCTGACATTCGAGCACATGAGTGGGTGCCTCTGTGGCTACTGCGGTACTCGGTCATTGTTAAAAGTAGAGGAATTATCAAATCAAAAGGCTACATCTTACAAGCTAAAAGAAAGGGTTCCTAACTGCAGCTTAGGACCATAACCTACTGACCTGTATTTTCCTTGAATATAAGATAAAATTGAGATATGTAAAAATCTAATTACTGCCTGTAAGTGTGCCATGGAGGCAGATATTCTTTAGTTATATTTGACAACATGTTATCTGTCAAGTTTGAATACTTCTCTTGCTTCCATATCAGTTCACTCACATGAACCACTGTATTGTTTTCATTAAACTATTGTTTTCTAATTGAAATTGTCTATAAAGAATATACTTGCAATATATTTTTCCTTTATTTTTATGACAATAACAATCAAGAAAATTTGTCATTAGATATATTTTGGCCTAGGCATCAGGGTAATATATATACATATTTTTTATTTCTAAAAAATTCATTAATTGCTTCTTACTCTATAGTATAACTAAGCAGTTTAATTACAATTGTTAAAACTGAAATACTGGAAGATATTTTTCCTGTCATTGATAAGATGATTATATCTCAGACTAACTGGAGTAGCTGGGATCTACTAATAGTGTAAATAAAAGTCCTTTCTTCATTAAATGAATGGAAACTTACATTTTTTTTTTATGTGTCCTTGCTTGTAATGATTTAACCTTGTATTCTGTGCCATAATTGCTCTTGCTTTTATTACAAGGACAGACCAAAGTAAATATGTAAAGGAGACTAGGAGCTTTGATCTTATTGTTTGGGGGCTTTATAAAAGCAGCTATTGTCACATCCAGATTCTTTTTAATTCTCAATCTGTCCTTAGTATCTTTCTACTCATTCACGAATATTCAATAAGAATTGATGATTACCGTGTGCTGGGCACTGTGGGCTCTGGAAGGAGGAAGGAGGGAGCACAGGGGTGAAGAAGCAATTAAGTAAAATATGCAATACTTGTTCCCTTCTAGTAACGACTACAAGGGACTAAAAGCCAGAAAAGAGGTGAAAAAAATCTTTAGTTCAGGGTCAGTGTCTATTTAGACAACTTTGTTTGAGATACGGTCTTAACTATTTAAAAGTAGAACAGTATAACCAAAACACAAAAGCTAAAAGAGAATGTGTATTATCTAATATGATTCCTCATTAGATTAAGAACCAGAAAATAGCAAATAAGTAAGTTGTGCCCTTTGGTATATACTGTTGGTCTCTGTAATTCTATAGATTTGTATCTGTGACCCAAATAGTTTGAAAAAAATTTTTTTAATCTCTTGTATCTCAATTAATACTTTTAAACCATGTATTTTAACATATGGTTTGTAAAACTAAGCTAATAATAATATATATATTCATACATACACACATATATACATACACACACATACACATACTTCTACACACATGTATGTAACTAATTTGCCCAAGTTTTTTCAGCTTAGGGAAAAGAGCTGTGATCCCATATTCAAAATAAACACATTAAAAATCAATATTATATAAACAAACAAGACTCTTCTCCTATCCTGAATAAGGTTTTGTGGTTTACTAGTTGTATAATTTGATTAGAATTGTAATATGAAATCAGCTGATTTACCTGCTAAAACTTGTTTAGACTTTCAGCTTCCTAAAGCCTTCTGTAGCCTTTATATTAATTGTATGTAATGTTATTAAGTATACATAGTTAACTTTTTAATTTAGGAATGTACATTTTTTCGTGTAATATAAGTCTTAAATGCTCATTTTAATTTAAGCCTATACAGTGAATTGGCCAAGATATTTAAGAGGGTGCTTAAATATCACATTTATTATTTTTTAAAACGCTAGGCTTACAAAAGTGGATTTTTAAAAGGTTATTTTGAAAATAGGGAAAAAAAACGTATATTGCCAATATATCCAGACTTCAGGGGGACCTTTTTGTGTGTTTTTCCACCAACTCTTGACAAGGAACCAAGATTATAGATTAATTTCATGAAGGAAATCATGTATGGATTTTTTAAAATGTGTTTTTGTTTTGCTTCTATACCTTTAATTTCTGTTCTTGAATAACCTTTCTTTAAAAAACTGATTTTTTAAGGCTTCATATTTTCTAAGCTGATATTCACTTCTTTATTTGGTGAACTATCAGAATATAGTGAATGCTTTTCAAATATTGAAGGATTTAATGTTTAAAAAGCCATAAAATAAAGAGTGATAATACTACCAAATAATGGCTTAAAACTGAAAGCTAAGTGAGCAATAGTGTATATAACAGATTTGTTTTTCTGGGGAGATGTGTATCCAGTGACCCAAGGTATAAAGAATTTATATAACTTTTTTTCCAGTTATCATGACAAGAAGCTGCAGCTTATTTTTATATGTCCAAAATACACTGGAGCCTTATTTTAACATAATGTGCTATAACTTGTAATTTGTTCTGTAATGAGTCTGTTTTGAATTCTCATCTAAGAAACCGTAGTCAAAAAAAGGACCCAGGTGTCTTATAAAATGTGTTTTCATGTAGTGTGAATCCTGAAGACCACACTGTGCCAGTATGATAATAGAGCATCCAGCAACCAGTGCTAGAAACTGAATCACGAATAACAGCTAATAATTTTTCCATTCACAGGAGCATTTGGACAGCTGTGTGAAATGAAAAGTGAAGTCATTCTATTTTGAATGAATGATAACAGACTTTTCCCTACCACAGCCTAGTAGTAACTGAAATAGGATCTTGATTTTCAGTGATAAAGGTTTAAGGCTCATTTAATTGTGTCTCTTTTCAGAACCTAAGAAACTTAAGAAAGTTTAGAAGTCTTTCTAACTTTTCCACCCAGATTCAATATTTAGGAATGTAAGCATATATATATATATATAGTGTGTATGTGTGTATATATACACACACAATGTGTTTTATTTTTTTAAAATATGTACTATAACTTTTATTCATTTTTTATAGTTTTCAGAGTAAGAAATATACTTAGGAGGGGAAAATGTTTTAATTAGATAATTCGACTTTTATGTGTCTTTAGTAGTACACTATAAAGGCAAAATATAACACATCATTAAATATTTATAACAGTTTTTAATTTTAAGTATATTATGAACTTAAAGTATGAGTTGTATATTTTTTAATTGAGTTGTTGCAATAATTGTAAGCATCTTGAAACAATGATTTTGAACTGTTTAAATTCAAACTGAGTATGATTTGGAAATAAATGATAAAAATTTAAACAGTCAAGCCATAAAGTTATTCATACATTCATTCAATAAAGATGTATTGAATGCCTGCTGTGTGCCAGGCACTGTGCAAGGTGTTGGCAGAAAGACAGAGATGAAAACAGCTCTGTCTTCAAAGAGCAGATAAGTATATTTGAGGGGCGAGAGAGATCTCAATGTGAACAAGAGCAATAAAGGGCTGCATGTGTTGTTAATGATAAAAGCCGTGAAAGGGGAATAGGGTCATATAGAAGGAATGGGACTGCTGGGAGCAGAGTGAGAATATGTAAGAAAGTTTCCTGAAGAAACTAGCCTTAGAGTTAGGATCATAGAGTGGGATGTGGGTGTGCCTGGTTTGTATTCAATAAATACACTTATACAGAATGATGAAACAGTTTATATGTAAACTTCAGAAATTCAGTGAAAACACTTTCTTCAAGAGCTTATTCTTATCAGATAGAAAGGAATGGCTTCTAGTGAGACAAGAGTAGGTAAGGTTTGAAAAGTCACATTTTATAAAAGACAAAAACTTGCCCCAGTCCCCTAGACATGTTAGAGTATGTCTTATGTAGTTTCACTACCAGAAACGTCAGACAAAACGTTAATATGTATCCCTGAGCAATGAATAAATGTATAAAATGTTCTACAAGATTTTGGTCCGTGTTTTGGTTCATTATCTTAAGAAGGTTCATGTTTTACAATAAGCTCCACTTATTTGGACTTAGCTTTGTTTTCTCTGTTTCTTTGCTCACTATTGATTCTTGCATCCTATTCCATTCACATTTGCTTTGTTCTTAATTATATCCTTAGTAATTCTTTCACTAAAGGTCTTTGGGCAGTAAACCTCCTAGGTTTTGTCTCAAAATGTCTTTGTTAACAATCTTAAATGATCATTTGACATTATAGAATTCTAAGTTTCCAAACACTTTCCCTCAGCATCTTGAAGATAATATTCCATTGATTTTCAGCATTTATACTCTTGCTGATGAGAATCTGGATTTTCTTCCCTGGAAATAATCTGTTTTTCCCTCTGGTCTCTTTTTACATTTGAAATACTTGATTCATTTTGATATGTGTGGAATTAGAATAAAGCAAGAAAATGAAAACTGGCTTATGAGTTTTCTAATAACAGCTGAAAAGTAACCATAAAGGAAAATATCAATAACCAAATTTAATGAAAATTAAAATCTTACATTCTTAAAAATATACTGTCAAGAAAATGAAAATGTGAGCCACAGACTCAATGAAACATGTGCAATAAATCTTATGAAAAATAAATTGGACATAAATTTTTTAAAATTGAACTTCAAAAACTCCATTCAAGATAAGCCATAATGGAAAAGAATATGAAAAAGAATGTGTGTGTCTGTGTATAACAATCGCTTTGCTGTATAGTAAAAATACAAAATTGTAAATCTACTACACTTAATAAATTTTTTAAAAACTTCAAACCTCCATCAAGAAAGTCAAAACACCATCAAGAAAGTCAAAAGGCAACCTAAAAGCAGGATAAGATACTTGAAAATCATACATCTGATAAGGATCTTGTATCCAGAGTGTTTAAAGAACTTCTTACAGCTTAAGACAACCCAAGGAAAATTAGGCAAAATTTAGGACAGATTTTTTTTTTTCCCAAAGACATGAATACTTAGTAAGAACATATAAGAAGTTCAACATCATCAGTCATCAGGGAAATGCCAATTAAAACCATAATGAAATATCACCAAAATAGCTAAAATTTTTAAAGACAATAGCAAGTGGTGGTAAGGATGTAGAAGAAGCAACTCACATAGTCCAGTAAAATGGTACAACTACTATGAAAAATAACTTTAGATTTCTTACAAAATGTACCATGTGACCCAGCAACTCCACTCCTAGGTATTTACTCAAGAGAAATCATATATCTGAAAAAGACATATACCAATAACTCTAGTACTTTGGAATTCCATGGTAGAATTCCGTGGTGGCTCAGACAGTAAAGCGTCTGCCTACAATGCGGGAGACTCAGGTTTGATCCCTGTGTCAGGAAGATCCCTTGGAGAAGTAAATGGCACCCCATTCCAGTATTCTTGCCTGGAAAATCCCATGGACGAAAGAGCCTGGTAGGCTACAGTCCATGGGGTAGACACGACTGAGTGACTTCCCTTTCACTTTCATACACAGTAATATGGATGAGTCTCGGAAATAGGCTGAGTGAAAGAAGCTGGACATGAAAGTACATTATTTCCATTACATGAAATTTTTAGAACAGAGAGAATTAGTATTGACTGTATTATCTATTGCTGCACCTGGATACCTCAAGGCCTCTCAAAATGTTGCAATCACAGTCGTCTGGGACTCCAGTCTCCTCTGCGTGCTTGATCGAGGTTTGTCTCCTTCCAAGCTTGCTCATGAGGTTGTTGACTGGACTCAGTTTCCTTTCTGGCTATAAGCCAGGGGCCTTCCTCACTTCCTTGCCACATGGCCGTCTATAGGGCAGTTCATAGCAAGCAATTACTAGCTTCCCACAGAATGAATGAGTAAGAAAGTACAAGAGAGAAGCCAGCCTTTTTTGTAATCTCATCTTGAAAGTGATGCCCATCACTTTTGTTATGTTCTTTTCATTATGAAACTAGGTCTAGCCCATACTCAAGGGTATGAAGACCGACCATCTTACCAGTCAAACTTAATTTAAAAGTAATATTTTGTATGTAGTAATGTAAAATGACCATGTATTTTTAGGCATATGCACTAAAATTCTCATTTGAAAAGACCCTGATGCTGGGAAAGGTTGAGGGCAGGAGGAGAAGGAAAAACAGAGGATGAGATGGTTGGATGGCATCACCGACTCAATGGACATGAGTTTGGGTAGACTCAGGGAGTTCGTAATGGACAGGGAGGCCTGGAGTGCTGCAATCCATGGGGTTGCAAAGAGTTGGACACAACTGAGCGACTGAACTGAACTCTCATCTTTTGGTTAATATTCCTGCAAGAGATTCAACCCTATAATTTAATATTTTTAGTTAGTAAAATATTATGGGAGAGTTTCCCTTTAGGCCTGAGTAATAATTACTGTGTTTTTATATTTACTGTATCTTCCCAAAATCCACTTTGGGTAAAGAGAGCAGGTGAAGAAGGCAGAGATGGGGAAACATGGCAGATCTGTTCAGTTCAAACAGAATACTTCACAGTTTTGCCCCGATCGGCATACTAGTCCAGTCTTCTTATATTACTAATATGTACTAACATTTTACTCTTAGTATTTTTTTTTTGTTCTTGAACTTTTTAGATTCTAAATACTTGGAAGTGTTTTGTTGTTGTTTCATTTTAAAGGGGCCATGCTTGTAAGTGAGTAGTATACACTNTTACTAGGTCTGCGCGGCCTCGAGCCGGGAACCAAGCCACGTCAATTGAAAGCTTGCGGCAGAAGGTAGGAAAACTCGAAAGTCTCCCTCATTTCTACTAAGTGCTTCGCAGAGTGATGCTGAGGAAGGTGGGCGGTGCAGGGGTCCCGTGGAGCCTGGGGAAGGAACGGCAGAAAAGCCAGAATTGGCGGCGCGCTTCTGCGTACCAGGCTCCTCTCTAAGCCTGTAGCTTCTAAAGACCACATTGGGATCTTTTAAGGTAATGCTTGGCAGGTAATAGATTAGGTAACTTGATTTGCGTAGTTCAGTTCCGTAATGCAGATGAACTGCTCGCTTTTTAACCTTCCTGCTAACGGAGGATTAATTTCGGCCGCCAAGCGTGGATTGGAGAAGGCACCGTTTTCACGTGGGAAGACTGACTGTGCCCCGACAGCACTTCTTCTGGAGGGGAGAGGACTACGGTGACGTCACCTCGTAATTCAGTGGTGCTAATTGCTGCCTCTGATGCTGCGATGAAGGGAAGGGAGTATTAGTCCGCGTAGATATGGAAAGTTAAGGACAGCGACCGATTTCATTGGCCTGTTTTCCCGAACACATCGTTGGCTTCTTTGTTCTTTTCCTGTATGTGTGTCGGAATGTAGTACCACCAAGCATTTGTGACCTTGCGTGAGGAAGATTTATTTGCAGTTATTTGTTTCCTGAAGTCAGGACTGAGGTGACGCTAGTGAGGCACAGCAAATGCGAAGTCAGATCCAGTATCTAGCTATTGATTTTTTTAATTGTGGGTGGTGATGGTAGTTACTGTTTTACATTAATTTTGTTTACTGAGTTCAGTGCTCCCTTAAAATTTGCTTTCGAAGGGAATGCCTCATTCACTTTGCCCTTGTCCCAGCCCTACCTAAATTACAGTGTATTTGGCTTACAGAATTCTTCTGTCACAAGACTTCAGGTGCACCCAAAAGGCAGGAATGGTTCTTCACCTGATAATCCAAATACTGCTGAATCACAGACCACTCCAGAACGAAGTCCAGCTCCTAAAACCAGGAAGAGTGGAACTACAGGCTCATTACCAGAAATGAACAAACCTTCGACAGATGGCGAGATCTCTGAAGCAGAGTCAGATTGTTCTTCTGTGTCTGAGGTCCAGGATCCTGTTTTCAGAGTAACTAGGAGAAGACAGATCTTAGTTGCAGGCACCCGAGTTTCTAGTGTAAGGAAAAGGCTGAAAATAACTCGGGTAAGTGAGTCTCATACTGAAGAAGTCTCTGAAGCAGACTCACATGTTTCAGGTATTTCTAGAATTATGCCTCCCACAGAAATAACAACCAGAAGTAAGGCTAAGTCCCAAAGACAGCCAAAGCAAGAATCCCATGTGGAAGTTATTTCTGATGCTGAGTCATCATGCTCAGACATTTCATTTTCTGGAATTGCAACTAGGAGAACAACAAGGAGTATGCAAAGGAAATTACAGGCACAAACTGAGGAGAATGATACTAAGATTGTACTAGAAAATGAGAAGGAAATCATACATACACCTGTGAGTTTAGAGGATTCAGTTAACAGACGAACTTCTCGCTTACTAGCAAGATCACTTTCTCAGATAAATAAGCCAAGTTCCTCTAATAATGAAATTTGTAATGACCCTGATGATGATTCCTTCTATGGAATTTCAGGAAAAAAACTAGCAGTGAAAAAAACCCAAAATTTTACCATAAGAGAGGAAAAGCAGGACAGTATTTCATCTCTCAAAGAAATAACAAAGCAGAATTGTAAAAGTTTAGATGAAGAAGCCAAAAAAATAATAGATGGGGGAAAAGAAGGTAATGAGGAAAACTCTCAGTTGAAGAATCTTGCTGAACTTCAGGATATTGGCCTTCAGCAGTTAGTTTCTCAAAGGCATTCTACCCCTGAAAGTAACAAAACCACATCAGAGTCTTCAACTCTGAACTGTGAGGCTGTGATGAAATCGTTGGCTCAGACATTTGCAGTTGTGGAAATGGACAGATGGAATGAAGAGAGAAAGAATGCCATAAAAACAAGTGACTGTTCAGAACCTGGTGATGACAGTGATAGTGATAGTGATAGTGATGAAGAGTGCACAGTTATAGGTGTTAGTGAAGACATAAGCAAAGAAAAGGAGGTAGTTTCTGAGGGTGATACCAAACCAAGTAATCTTGAGCTCAACACAACTCAGAATAAAGATGATTCTGTTTTGTTAGTTCTCAGCAGTGATGAAAGCCAGCAGTCTGAACACAGTGAGAATGAAGAGGACACTGTGTGTTTTGTTGAAAATAACGGTAACAAAGAGTCCCTAAATGGAGACTCAGAAAATCTGTCACGTGACAATGCATTGTTTGTGATTGACACTACTCCTGGATTGAGTGCTGATAAAAATTTTTACTTGGATGAAGAAGACAAGGCAGGTGAGGTTGCCATTGAGGAGGAGGAGGAGGAGGAGGAAGAAGAGGAGGAAGAAAGTGAAGAAGAACTATCAGACCATGACAGAAATAAAGATAATGAGTTTAGTGATGAAGACAACTTGCTAAGTAACACAAAATCTAAACTGTAAGTTTTATCTTTTTNAGAAGACAAGGCAGGTGAGGTTGCCATTGAGGAGGAGGAGGAGGAGGAGGAAGAAGAGGAGGAAGAAAGTGAAGAAGAACTATCAGACCATGACAGAAATAAAGATAATGAGTTTAGTGATGAAGACAACTTGCTAAGTAACACAAAATCTAAACTGTAAGTTTTATCTTTTTTTTAAGTAAGCTTTTGATACATGCTTCAAGTGGCAATAATTTACCATAGAAATATTACAAAGCATAGGAACTGAAAAAAATTACTGCTTTGGGTTCTTTATCTGTCAGTTTCCCTTGTTTATGTCGGCGCCTTTGTTAGTCATATTTTTCCCACTGGTGAGAGCTAAAAGTACTCCGTTTGATGGTATATTAAAAATGATCTGTTACGATTTTCTTGCATGATTATTAAGAGCAACATCCAAAAGGGAAGGAAGGTAACTTGGCTTTTTTATGCATGTTGATTGTAGAGAAAATGAAAAATAGAGGAAAACTGAGAAAAATAGTAACCTATAATCCCATCTACTACCATTAAAAAGCACTCTGTAGGCGGTTTCTTTAGTTTTTCTGTTTTCCAAATTTGTTTTTCCCAGGCACAGGCAGTGGGTGGCAGTGTATCCACTGAAAATACAGGTATCCTTGGTTAAGGAACTGTACCTTAACAGATGCCCAATCTTCACTCTAAACCAGTGAAATCTCCAAGACTAGTCTCAGGTGGACTAATTTTTTTACAAGCCATACTCTTTCCCCAGGATGATTGTAATATACACTCAGGGTTGAGAATCACTGCCAGGGCACTGTAATTGAATAAAGGCTGTTTATGGAAACTTTAAACTGCTCAGTTTATATGAATAATTAGGGAAGAAGCTAAGTCCAAGTGTTTATAAGTGTATGTATAAAAAAGACTTTAGTAATTACATAAATATGGCAGAAGCCCAAGCCAACTGCTGAAGATTCTGATTTGGTGGATCTAGGGTATGACAGTTATTTTTTTTTTTTAAGCTCGTGGAAAATACAGATGCTCACTGTTGTTTAAAACTCACTGATTTAGAAACATTACTAAATGTCCTTAAATACTCAGGAAAAAATTCCAAGTTTGGATAACTTAGAAGTACAGAGAAAAAGGCCTTGTCTGTCTCATTGGCTTTTGACATGGAAAAATATGGACATTTATTAATTTACTACCTACATAAGAAGTTGAGCTAAATGCCAGATGTATTTCCTTTTTTCTGTAATTCTTTCCTTGTAAAATACGTGTATGAAGTCTGTTGACATATAATATGGCCTTAATCCTCTTTTAAGAAAATTTGGGGAATAAATTTGGATGTGCTTTCAAAAGGCTTACTTCATTATTTATCCTATAATTTCTTCTAAATGAAAAGTCTCAGTTTTCATTTTGAATGCTAAATGATCTAAAGATTATTTCTTAATCACTTAAAAGTGATCATTTGTCTTTCAGTCTGAAGTTGACGAGCAGCAGCATAGATACTGGGCTGAATATTAAGGAGCTGGGTGGTTTGTATATTAATTTCAATGCAGACAAGCTACAGTTGAACAAGAGAACCCTAACACAGGTGAAAGAGAAAAGGAAAGATGAGGTAAGCTGCACAGAATCCACCAGTCACTTCTAGAAATGGTTAGTCCTTGGTAAGAGACTAGTTTTCCTGCGGTGAAACCACATCAGCCTACTGTGCTCCTTTTCTCTCTCTCCCGGAGAGTCATTTCTTTTTTATCATAAAATCCCAGCCACAGGTGACATTTGAAAACTAATGTACGGTCAGTGTTCCTCTTCTGGCAAGCACCAGTTATGATCCCAGAGTTTTTTTGTTTTTTCTTGCTATATTTTTCATTCCTCACTGCTTTGGACTCTGTTCAAAATCTGAAAGCTGTGAGTACCCATTAACCCCACCAGGAAAAAGCATATGTGCTCATAGACATTAAATTGTACATATATTTTTAGAAGGAAATTACATGTTAGGTAACCTTACACAAGCCTTCAGTTTCTGCTGCCACCTTGAATGGCTTCCTCCTGAATCTAGTATTTTCTAGTCTTGCAGCCTACACAGGTCTTTAAACTCAGGTGCCTATTCTTTGTCTGTTCAGATGTGTTCAGGCACTTGACTTCACTAACTGCCCTTCTCTTCTTCCTTGCCTAAACCAGCTTCTCCTTTTGTATTGTTTATCCTGGTTAATGACACCAAAATCTATTTCTCTTTTGTATTCGGTAACTGAGCTTAAAGGACAGTGCTTCTTATATACTTTCTATTAATATTCCGCTCCCTCCTTTCCACCCCACTGTCACTGACTAGTGACATCTGTTTTACTTTTTATCTAGACCACTGCATTGGCCTCCTCTTCTTCAAGCTGTTCTCAATGGTCTTGCTAGATTTCTCATTCTAAAAACACAAAATGCCATCTGACCATGATATTCTCCTGTTTAAGTCCTTGAGTGGTTCCCCAGAGTGTTTCAAGGTGCCTCTGTTCATCTGGCTCTGTCTACCTGCTGTGTTTTTAGCACTGAAAAAAGCAGGATTTCTCAGCCTCAGCAAAGCTGATGTTTGGGCTGGATAATTATTTGTTTTGGGTAGATGTCGTGTGCATTGTAGAATGTTTAGCAGCATCCCAGCCTCTACCCCATTGGTACCAATAGCATCCACCTCTACCAGTTCATGCCTCACACCTCAGAATGTCTTCAGACATTGCCAGTTGCTCAGTTGAGAACCACTCTAAACCCTACTATAGTACTTGATACACAACCAGCTCTTAATAACCTAGAAAATAAATGTCATGCACTCTTCTTTGACTGATAAGAAAGCCGAGACCACTACCGTGCTACCCAGCAACTTCTAGCCCTAAATTTGAACTGAGGATTTAATAATTGCAAATGTTATTGACCAAGTTAATATTTGCTGCGTTCCTGTGAACTGTTTTGCGGGCTAACAGTTTTGTGAACTGTCTTTAGTTCTTGTTCTAGAGAAATGACTAATGAGTCTGAGGTTCCTTTTAACATACATAGTATTAAGACAGTATTGAATTACCCTAGGCAAGTAATCAAAAAATGCAGAACACATTTCAGAAAAGATGAACAGATTTGACTACATAAAGTTTTTAAACTTACGCAATTAAAAACATTAAACAAAGATAAGTAAAAGACTATGGGTTTAATACCACTAAGATACAGAATATAGTTCTTCAAATTAATAAGAACACAACCTTGTATAAAAATGAAAAAGAACACCCCCCACCCTAAACAAATGCAGGCATTCCACAGAAGAAGAGGACTTACACACAGCTAAAAAATAAAACACAAAAAGATGATCAGCAGCAAATGGAAACATTCATGAGGTACCACTGACAAAACACAGCTATGTTTTAGCTGTGTTTAAAGGTACTGATTAACTTCTGGTAGGAGATTATACTACTTAGATTCAAGGCAATTTAGTGGTACCTATCAAAATTTAAATGACACATTTTGGAATCTGTTTTATAGAAATAATCACAAGTATTCAGAGATAATGTTTATAATATTAATGGAAAAATATTTAATGGAGACTGTTAAACTAAATATCAAGAAAAATTGTGCATAACAGCTATGAATGAAGTTGATCTTTGTATAAATTGACATTGAAAGAACATCTTTGATATGTTGTTGAGTTGCAAAAAGCAGATTTGCTTGATGGCATGATTTAATTGGTGTACCATTAAAAGCATGTGTTGTTTATCTATACTGCTGTTCTTATCAGTAGTCTAGCTGGTCTCAGGTCACATAAAGCTGTTTTGTCAACATCAAAAGAACTTAGTTTAGTCAGGTGTTTTTTTGTTTTTTCAGAAAGTTCCAGAGCACTATAGCATTGTTTTTATTGTCTTTGTTTTCCAGTTGGTTGGTGCAGGTGGCTGGTTGCAAACCAGTGAAATGCGAGTGGACACATTAATGTATGTCTGGTGTGTGGAAATTCAAATTAGAGAAAGAAATTTGAGATGAATATTAATTTTATAGATAACCCTAAAATAACCCTTCAGTTTGTCTCCTAAAGCATTTTTACTTTTACATAATTTATAGATTTAAGAACAGGAACAACTTAGCAGTAGTATGTCTTGTCTCTAAAGAAGGTTAATGTATCTGGAGTCATCAGTGTGGGAGATATTACTTTTTTAAGGCAAAAATGTTGAAAAAAATACTGACATTTTGACATTATTTTAAAACCAGTTTAATATATTTGTAGCTTCTGCAGAAAACTGTCATTACTCCTGAATTTGAAAAAAACTACTGTGTCCCACCATATAGTGAATCAAAATATAAACTTCAGAAAAAACGCAGAGTAAGTACAGTGATTCTTTCTTAGAGCATTTAATGTGTTTGATTATATATATATTCAGCTTGTCTAACATGGTTGTACAATTAAAATATATGTTTCCAAAGAAAATTATCACAGATGTCTAAGAGCCCATAAAATATGGTTTCATAAACACATTTCATGTACATTTTCACAAAGTGAAAGTGCAGTGATTGGTGCCTTTGGATGCAGCTCTTTTTTCCCTTCTAAAAACAGTGGCAGCCAACATATGAGGTCACTGTCCACACCATACAGTGTTGTGGCTTATAGGTACTGTTCACAGAAGGCTGGGAACTCTGTTGCTGGCTCTTGGAGTAATGTAACCAGCTAAAAACACCAGCCTATTTAGTCTGCCAAATGAGAGCAAGGAATTTCTTGAGTAAAATACAGGGGACNGTGCAGTGATTGGTGCCTTTGGATGCAGCTCTTTTTTCCCTTCTAAAAACAGTGGCAGCCAACATATGAGGTCACTGTCCACATCATACAGTGTTGTGGCTCATAGGTACTGTTCACAGAAGGCTGGGAACTCTGTTGCTGGCTCTTGGAGTACTTCCATTTCAACTAGTAAGCATAAGGAAATTATGGATGGTACACGAGGAAATTTTAGGATGGTGCTCTAGTAATGTCACTGATATGACCAGAGCTCCCTGGCAGGTGGTAAACACTAATATTTGCTGATGAACAAAAAAATGAAATTAAGCAAATAACTTGCTATAAATTTTCCAAAAAGTGGAAAGATTTTGAATTTTAGAAATAGCACAAATTCTGGGCGTGTTGGAGAGGGTAACTGTTAAGAGACAACTGGGTCACTGAATAAAAATGTTGAATGTTTACAGAAAGGCTCCAGAAGTAAGAATGTTTTTATACTTTACATCTTGTAGGATATCTCAGACAATAAAAAATCGACATTGTCGGCTATTCTCCCAACAAGTTAGCGGTTCTTACTGAGATACAAAATTAATTTTAAGGAGTCTTCTTTTATGACACTGATAGTGCTATGTCTAACGTATCCAGAGAAATGGATTTTTGTCATTTAATTCATTTTATGAAAGGTGTATCTGGAGACTAATACATACATTCCTGTAAAGTAACCTTACTTGTTTTTAATTCATGAAGTTTTCTTGATAATGTTGAAATGAGTGTAGTTATACACTACTTATTAAAAATTAGGATTTTCTGATTGTTTTTGAAATTTTGAATTTCAGCAAGAGCGACAAAAAACAGCAGGTGATGGATGGTTTGGTATGAAAGCGCCAGAACTGACAGATGAACTGAAAAATGATCTCAAAGCACTGAAGATGAGAGCTAGCATGGACCCAAAAAGATTTTACAAGAAAAATGATAGAGATGGCTTCCCTAAGTACTTCCAGGTATGAAGCAAACAGAATAATGGTAGTGATGTTCTGAGGATTTTAGTCTGGGAAACACTGTAGTGACTTGTTTCCTCCTAAATGTTTTATTTATAGTGTATATCTGCTTGGACCATATAATAATGGCCAGAACCCAGTTCAGACAGCCATCAGCCTGTAATGGCTTTCCTCATTGAAAGACAGTGTTCGAAATGATAACTAGGTTTCCAGATGAGCTCTCTAAATATGGAACCTATTAAGATGGGTGTGCCGTATATTAATAATACACCTCAGTGGTATCAAGATATTCAGTAATACCACCAGTGATTCTTTATCATCTGTAGGATAGAATGTCTATCCTGTGATGTAGCCCTTTACAGTCTGCACCCACACCAGTTGACTAATCCTTATTTTGGTCACATAGCCCTCTAAGCTCCAACACACTCGGCTGCTCAGTCTTCTCAGGATATGCACTGACTGGCCTAGTCATTCAGACTTTAGTGTTTGGCTCTGCCATGTTTGCTTGGTGAAATTTTACCCATACAAATCCAAGCGAAAATGTCATCCTTGTGAAACCTTCTTTACTTCCATTTGGTAGAATTGGCCACTTTGTTTTCAGAGAATCTAGAGTGTTTTGTTCAACATAATACTAGGTTATGCTTTCATTTTTAGCCGTGTCCCTTTGGATCTTCTATAAAACTGCCCACTCACTGGCAGGGACCAGATACTCTTTGTTTCCCTAACCCTGGCACAGTTCCTGGCACATAGCAGACATTGTATATTTTACTTGGTTGAATGTATGAACAAATGCCAAGTGTTCAGTAAGAAGGTTCTAAGCTGGCAGCATTTATGATAACCTAGGAGATCTAACAGGTATATAGTAGAATGTGTATATCAATCTTGTTAAACTGGAAAACCAAAAAGGTGTTATTTTTATCTGTCCCACTTTTCCTCTANTTAGTCTGCCAAATGAGAGCAAGGAATTTCTTGAGTAAAATACAGGGGACTACTTCCATTTCAACTAGTAAGCATAAGGAAATTATGGATGGTACACGAGGAAATTTTAGGATGGTGCTCTAGTAATGTCACTGATATGACCAGAGCTCCCTGGCAGGTGGTAAACACTAATATTTGCTGATGAACAAAAAAATGAAATTAAGCAAATAACTTGCTATAAATTTTCCAAAAAGTGGAAAGATTTTGAATTTTAGAAATAGCACAAATTCTGGGCGTGTTGGAGAGGGTAACTGTTAAGAGACAACTGGGTCACTGAATAAAAATGTTGAATGTTTACAGAAAGGCTCCAGAAGTAAGAATGTTTTTATACTTTACATCTTGTAGGATATCTCAGACAATAAAAAATCGACATTGTCGGCTATTCTCCCAACAAGTTAGCGGTTCTTACTGAGATACAAAATTAATTTTAAGGAGTCTTCTTTTATGACACTGATAGTGCTATGTCTAACGTATCCAGAGAAATGGATTTTTGTCATTTAATTCATTTTATGAAAGGTGTATCTGGAGACTAATACATACATTCCTGTAAAGTAACCTTACTTGTTTTTAATTCATGAAGTTTTCTTGATAATGTTGAAATGAGTGTAGTTATACACTACTTATTAAAAATTAGGATTTTCTGATTGTTTTTGAAATTTTGAATTTCAGCAAGAGCGACAAAAAACAGCAGGTGATGGATGGTTTGGTATGAAAGCGCCAGAACTGACAGATGAACTGAAAAATGATCTCAAAGCACTGAAGATGAGAGCTAGCATGGACCCAAAAAGATTTTACAAGAAAAATGATAGAGATGGCTTCCCTAAGTACTTCCAGGTATGAAGCAAACAGAATAATGGTAGTGATGTTCTGAGGATTTTAGTCTGGGAAACACTGTAGTGACTTGTTTCCTCCTAAATGTTTTATTTAAGGTGTATATCTGCTTGGACCATATAATAATGGCCAGAACCCAGTTCAGACAGCCATCAGCCTGTAATGGCTTTCCTCATTGAAAGACAGTGTTCGAAATGATAACTAGGTTTCCAGATGAGCTCTCTAAATATGGAACCTATTAAGATGGGTGTGCCGTATATTAATAATACACCTCAGTGGTATCAAGATATTCAGTAATACCACCAGTGATTCTTTATCATCTGTAGGATAGAATGTCTATCCTGTGATGTAGCCCTTTACAGTCTGCACCCACACCAGTTGACTAATCCTTATTTTGGTCACATAGCCCTCTAAGCTCCAACACACTCGGCTGCTCAGTCTTCTCAGGATATGCACTGACTGGCCTAGTCATTCAGACTTTAGTGTTTGGCTCTGCCATGTTTGCTTGGTGAAATTTTACCCATACAAATCCAAGCGAAAATGTCATCCTTGTGAAACCTTCTTTACTTCCATTTGGTAGAATTGGCCACTTTGTTTTCAGAGAATCTAGAGTGTTTTGTTCAACATAATACTAGGTTATGCTTTCATTTTTAGCCATGTCCCTTTGGATCTTCTATAAAACTGCCCACTCACTGGCAGGGACCAGATACTCTTTGTTTCCCTAACCCTGGCACAGTTCCTGGCACATAGCAGACATTGTATATTTTACTTGGTTGAATGTATGAACAAATGCCAAGTGTTCAGTAAGAAGGTTCTAAGCTGGCAGCATTTATGATAACCTAGGAGATCTAACAGGTATATAGTAGAATGTGTATATCAATCTTGTTAAACTGGAAAACCAAAAAGGTGTTATTTTTATCTGTCCCACTTTTCCTCTATTTAGACTATTCATCAAGAATTTACAGTCTAGCACTTACATAGAAGGAATTTTAGTTTTACTCAAACATTTTAATGAAGAAATGTCACTAGTAGGACCCAGTGCAGGTTGAATAAGTGATTTTTTTTAAGAAATGGCAAGACTAACTTTAATATTGGTAAAATATAAGCTGTGTTTTCCATTCCTTTCTATAAATAAACTGTTAGAGCTCCCCTGAGATATGAAAACAGCTTGGCTTTCAGGTATTGCATGACTTATTTCAACCATTCATTCATAGATTGGAACCATTGTTGACAATCCTGCTGATTTCTACCATTCACGACTTCCCAAGAAGCAAAGGAAGAGAACTATTGTGGAGGAACTGCTGGCTGATTCTGAGTTCAGACGGTAAATGAATTTATGTTTCACTTTATAATACATGTTTTCCTTTAGAATGTGCAAAAACTTCAAATTCAAGATAATTTTTAAATGCTTTAGCACAGTTTCTCAACAGAAATACTAGGTATATTGGGTGGTATAATTCTTAGGGAGGACTGTACACCATAGGATCTTTAACAGCATCCCTGGTGTCTGCCCATTAGATGCTGGTAGCGCACTCCCCTCCCTCCCGGTTCATGACACTCGAAAATGTCTTCAAACATTTTCAGATGTTCCTGGCGTGCATAAGCATTCTCGATTCAGAACCACTGCTTTAGAAGGAAATGAGACTGACTAGAGGAGGAACCCACAAAGGAGACCAGGAAAGAAGTCAGGGAGGCAGGAAGAAAACCAGGAGAGCAGTGTCATAGAAGTCAAGGAAAGAGAGTGTTACAGGCGGGTAGAAGCCAGAGGGAGTGGTTAACAGGAATAAATGCTGCTGAGAATGCAAGTGAACTAAGAACTAAGATCTTCCTCTGAATGTACTACATGGACATCACAGTAACCTTGTGCGGAGTTTTTAGGCGAATGGTGGGGAGGAAACTAGATTGGACGGTACTTGAGAGTGAATTGAAGAAATAAGAGATGTTGTGAGCAAGATGAGAGAGGCACAGCTAGTGAATGCAGCTGGATTGTTTTCCCCGAGATGGGGGCAGTTAAGTATGTTTAAATGTCCTTGAAGCAGGTATGTGTATAGCATAGATTTAAAAGCATGCCTCATATAGAAACTTCTGCTGAACTTCAGACTGGTTTAATAGAAAAAGGGAAAATATTTATCAGGGATTTTTAAAATTAGGTTAATATATAGGCATGGAGACAAATTTAATTCAAGTGTTATGTAAACGTTTTCATGATTCTGGGTAGTGGTGAAACTTTTAGAAATAAACAATGCTCTTTTCTCGCTTATTTCTCTCTCTCTGGAAATCTCATCCCCACAAAGTTATATTAATCTGTATACTGTTGACTTTCAAATGTATGTATAGTCTGGATCACTTCTGAGTCCAGAGCCACATAACCTGCTGCTGCCTCAGGAACATCTAATGAGTATCTCATAAGCCCCTCTGAGAGCTAACTTGGGGTCTCCCGACTGTCCTTCCTATACATTTTAGTCCTCTCCCAGTGTCCTGTTTCTCATGACTGAATGGCATTGCCCTCCATTCCTTAGGGCAAGTCCTTAATACCACCGGAGGCTTCAGTCCCATGTTCAAACTGTCAGATTTCCTCCCATTTTCCTCTCTCTTAAGCCTGTCTCTTTCTGTCCCACAGAGGTGTCAGGTACAAGGTGATTGAGTCTTTGCTTACTTCATATATTGACCTACATCTTGTAATCTTCATGATAGCAGTCTCAGAAATTACAGCATGGGTCTCTAGCGGTTGAATGAAAGGTTCCAAAAGCCTGCCTCTACCATGGCCACTTTTTCTTACTGGACTACAAGCTCTGAGGGCAGGGACTGTGGCTGGCTAGTTCACTGCTCTGTCTCCAGCTCCTAGTGTGGCTTCTCATTCATGATGGAACTTGGTACAGATGTGATGGATAGTGAAAATGCAAAAAAAAAAAAAAAATTTAGAAGCACCTGCCCATCACCCCCACCCCCTCTGCCCCCCAAACACCACCAAAAAGTTACTTTAGAACTTAAATGTTTGGTTTTTCTTTTTAGATATAACCGAAGGAAGTACTCAGAGATAATGGCTGAAAAGGCAGCAAACGCAGCAGGAAAGAAGTTTCGAAAGAAGAAGAAGTTCCGTAATTAAGATTCACCAAGCAAATCACAAAAGTGTACATCTCCTCTTTATTTATTTACTAAAGATAATTTAAAAATTAGCACGACCATCACATAAAGTAACATAGACTGGCCCTGTTGGAAGGATTTCTCTTTAAAAAGTTGATTTGAGAGAGAATCAATCACATGCCACCCAGAATAAAAATAGGTGTGTCTACAAAAGATCCACTCATTTTTAATCCCTTTGAAGAGGGAAAAAAGGAAAAGAACCTCAATCAAAATATTTAGAAAATACAAAGTTTGCTAACATTCAAAAAATTTGAAGTAGGATTTTCAAAGCTACATAAGCAATACTGTAATTATTACGTAGAGATATACATAGGGAGGAGACGATGCCCTATGTCAGTTGCACATTCAAATCCAGAAAACTGGTAAAGCTGGGATACAGAGATCTTGCTGCAAGTGTAAAAGTCATAGTTGAAATCAAAGAAATGTTATAAGTGTTGGAGCATGTGTGTGTAAATCTGTGACCAAAGAACTAAATGAAGCTATGAAAAGGACTTAAAAGATAGACTACTTGGGAACTTTGGGTTAAAAGTAGAAGCAGGAGAGCTATTTTCTTTCCTTAGCAACTGAAACAGGAGGTAAGATAGATTTTTATCCATATTCAATGCTATCTTCCAGTGAATAGTATTCAGATAATTTTAACTTGGCCAGGAGGTAAAGTCTCTGCAGAAATATGCATCCTGGCTAAGCAACTCATATGACACCCAAGGAACACTAGTCATTTCTATTCATGCTTTTTGGTGGCTTATTGCTTCCTTTATGTTGTTATTTACGGGACCTCTATTTTCTACCATTCTTTCTTGGGATTTCAGTAAATAAACTTCTATTTTGTGTTTACTGCTTAGGATCACAAGCAGCCTAGTGATAAAACTAAATGACATTTATAGGCGGAGTGAGGGAAGCATCTGTATGTTCTCTTATAGTAAAGCTTTTATTTCAAGAGTATTAAGTTTTTACATTAAGGACCTGATATGAGAGAATTAACTTTCAAAACAAGAAGCATTTACCCCATACACGTTTTTCCAGAAGGAGACATTCTTAGCGGAATGTTTCTTCAACTCATGCTACTGGAGTGTTGGAACACTCAAAACTGGTGGCCCTTTTGTATTGTGTTTCTCTGCAACTGAGAATTTACCCAGTTTTTTCTCAGGCTCAAGGTGGGGGGAGGGGATCGACTTTTTATCTGTTTGTAACTTGCATGCTGGTTTGTGACTCATGAATGCTAGAATAGGTTGAATTATCTGGTATTCAAAATTCCAGTTATGACAGATATTTGGAACACTATAGTGCATTTACAGGGAATACAAAATTGGAACTCTCCAATCCTTCCCACACAGGGCAGCATTTGAGCTTTCTAGATTGGGAAACAGTGATAAGAGAACTGAACCTAACTGCCAGCCTCGCTAACCCACTTTAGAGGTGCTCACAAAATGTATTCTGAGGATAGCTGACGCTTGAACAAAGGGGTGAGGGGCTCTGAGCCCCAAGCAACTGAAAGTCAAAAACTTAAAGTAGGCCCTCTATACCCACGGTTCTACATCTGCAAACCAACTGGTCAACTCCTGTAGGACATGTAGTACATTAGTATGGATTTACTGGAAAATCTATGTATAAGTGGACCCACTCAGTTCAGACCTGTGTTGGTTCAGGGGTCCACTGTATTTACTTAACAGTTACATTGTAACATGCCCTTTTTTTTGGTCTTCATTTATTTTGTATGTATTTTTTCTAAGTTTTACTTTATTCAGATTTTCTTAGGTTTTTTTTTTTTTTTTTTTGGTTGCACTGCAAATTTTACAGAATCTTAAGTTACCTGACCAGGTTTCGAACCTGCACTCCCTGCAGTGGGAGCATGGAGTCTTTACCATTGGACCACCAGGGAAGTCCCTTTATATATTTTAAGTCACATAAATAACTTGGAACAAAGTAGAGAGTTATTAACAAATGTAAAATACCTTATTCAGTGAAATACTGAAACTGAAATACTTCAACTGAAAATCAATTTAAGTCACTTTTATTAACATTTACTTTAAGGGATTAAAACTGGTAAGATGCATAGCTGTATCTCATATGATCTTCACAAGTTTAAATCTTCAAAACAATATCAAAGTATATCTAGGTAAAAATGAGAAGGAAATCTCTTAGTGCCTCAGGCTTCTACAAAAATCTATACTTGAATAATGGATATATTTATCTTGGTTTTGTTTGTTTGTTTTAAGCAAAACCACCATTGAGAAACAGGTTTAGTGACTTTGGCTTATGTCAGCTAAACTCAGTTCACTTACTGGAGCTATTTGAAGGCTAATGACTATCAGAAGTACCATGACTTCTCAACTGAAAAGCATTAAAAAGTGTACTAAGTGCTAATACAGTGTAATGAAAGAAGAGCCTTCAGAATACCTTAAGGAGCTCTTGAAAGACACCTGAAATGCTTTTAAGACAACTTACTAAAAAAATAGTCTGCAGTGCTAGTTTTGGTTGTTTTGTTGTTGGCTTCTTTTGGGGGGGGGGGTTGTTTTTCCTTAAGTAAGGAAATTAGGGAAAGGAAAATGAAGATGGAAGAAATTAGAAAACTAGCAGTTGATGAAGGCAGATTCTCAGCTTCCTAGAATCTTAACACAGAAATCAGCTCTGTTCAGTGTTCTGCCATGAGATTAGAAACAACTGCTTTAGAGAAACACCATTATACCTATTTTTAAGACCTGAGGAAATGTCTCATGGGTTCCCTAACAAGGCTGTCATACTACAAGCCATGCTTGGCTGTTCAGAGAATAAATAGCAGGCTTTTAAAAGGAAGAAAGGCTGTACAGAAACATTCAATGAAACTTTGAGCAACTGGGATAAATTCAAGGGGTTGCATTCTAAATATAGCAAATATAAGAAAAACTCAGGAAAAAATGTTCAGTACCATCTCGAATATGTGCAGGTGCTCATTCAGTTCAGTCTCTCAAGTAATGACAACTGTTTAGGATAACCATCTACAACATCTTATTGAAAGCATGCAGTTAGGATTGAAACAAAATGATTTACAAACTCCCCAAAGCATCTGACTAGAATGTAAAATTCAGGTCTCACTGTTTAAAAATGAAGACAGAATGCATTCAAATTATAGTAATTTCCTTGAAGCAGGGTCAGTAGCATGACTTGTCTTAAGCAGATCAGTGTTTTATCAGAGTTGGAATGTTTCAAACTATGAAATGTGAGTTAACTATGAAGGCGGTTCTGAAATATAAAGTTACCAATAAACATTGAACAGCAGCTGCGAGACAGGGAAACGTATAGGTTCAGGTGATATGTGTTCATTCGTTATCACTGTAAAAAGTTGCCCCAAGACTCAGTGATTCAAAACAGCCACTGTTTTACTCAGTCTCATGATTCAGCAGGCCAGGGCTGAGCTAGATGGCTTGTACTCCACATGGTATCAAATGAGGTCATTCAGCTGGCTGCTGAGCAGATCTCGAAGGCCTAACACATTCTTGAAATTTATCTTCAGTTTAATGGTAGTACAGCATAGAAGGGCTTCCCCAGTGGCTCAGCAGTAAAGAACTGGCCTCCCGCCTGCAGGAGACACATGCGTTCGACCCCTGGGTCAAAAGATCCCCTGGAGTAGGAAATGGCAACTCACTCCAATATTCTTGCCTGGAGAATCCCATGAATGGAGGAGCCTGGTGGGCTACAGTCCATGGGGTCACAAGAGAGGAACACGACTTGGCAACTAAACAACAGCATAGAAGTTGGCTAGAAAACCAAAACATGACCCACACCTTTTGTGTGGCACTGCACAGAATTTAGGAAGTCCTGCTCTTCTCCATCTGCCTCCTTCCTAGTTACCCCTCCTAAGGGAAGAGGAGTTGCTAACCAGAGTGAGGTGAGCCCAAGATAACCCATTAGGCTATACTTTCACAAATAAACAGGGCTGATGTATTAACAGGTCAGAAACCATCTGCAGTCGGTCACTCGCCCTGTTAGTGGGCAGGCCTATCATTCTCTCTTCCAAATGAGGTGGAAATGAGAATTTGGGCTTTCCTGAGCCAGGCTTTCTCTATGAAAGGTAGGGGATGACAGGGCATAAGTCATTCAATCACAGCCTAACTGAGAAGACTGCAGTCATGGTGCTCTTCTAAAGCTATTACATGAGTGGTAGACTGTTTTCCACTGATTCATCTTCCTTATGGTTACAACCTCCTGGGCAGAATTGCAAAGCAGAAGCTGGTATGGGTTCAGGTGCCAAAATCGTGACCCCAGATCCCATGCAATGTACTCAAATTCTGAGGTCTTGTTCATTAAGGGAAGAAAAGTGAAACATGGATTATGAAAACTATAATTAGATTTAGTTCAATTACCATATGAACCTGAGCTCCCCAAAACAGTGAGGACGATTACAAATGACAGAGGTGTTCCTCAGCCTTTTTCAGTGGCAAGAGAGAAATATGTGCATGCAGTCATCTATATGAAGAAATGTTTCTATGAAGTTTTCAGCCCCTCCCTCCTACATCCACTCCTCCACCCCCATAACTCAGGGAAGTTCACAGGAGTAATGTACTAGGAGAACAAAAACAAGGCACACACTATAGTTAATAAAACTTTGTCTGTATGTTAAGGTTTTATCAGGAAAACCTATTTTTTCCCTTAAATGTACGTGTATACATTTTTATCTGTACACAAATCAAAATGGCTGGCTCTGAAACAGAGCTAGGAGAACAAGCCATGGCTTAATTCTGTAATGTAAAGCTCACCCAAACTCTGGCTGATGTAGCTGTAACATCTACCCTTCCAGCCAAGCCTGCACTTAACCTGCTTCAACTGTCCGCTGCCCCCACCTGCCAGGGGGCAGGTGGATGTCCAAGTGAGGGGAAGAGAGCACACAGCCGGCCCGGTGCCTCTCCTCATGCTTCGGTGACTGCTGAATCGTGACTCAACCCTGTCACATGTCTTACCTGACGGTAGTCCTTCAAGGTTGACTCTTGGTTTTTCCTTTAGTGAAAATCATTATCCTGATCTATCCAAAGGCAATGGAACCAAGACAAGCCTGCAGTTTCTCAGGCTCAGTCTCATCAATTCTAGTCACCCTACTTCCACTCCACCTCAGTCAATCACCATCACAGACTTAGACTCACTGCTTGAAACTGTTCAGTGCTCAAGATTCTGGACTTTGACTATCCCAGTCTGTTCTGTTAGCCTTCTCTCCAGTTCACGCTAACCCAACCTTGACTGCACTTTGGAATTCTCTGAGGTGGCTCCAAAGTCCTGTAAACTCCAAAGACTATAAACTCTTGATCCCAAGTATTTCAGCCCCTCCCAGTCCTCCACCCCCATCAGGATACATTTTCCTCCCTAATCAATCTGGATCCATTGGTGAGAATCTCTTTATCTCTACACTTTCTTCATCTCTTTCAGTTCAGTTCAGTCGCTCAATCGTGTCTGACCCTTTGCAACCCCATGAATCGCAGCACGCCAGGCCTCCCTGTCCATCACCAACTCCCGGAGTTCACTCAGACTCACGTTCATCGAGTCCGTGATACCATCCAGCCATCTCATCCCTGGTCGTCTCCTTCTCCTCCTGCCCCTAATCCCTCCTAGCATCAGAGTCTTTTCCAATGAGTCAACTCTTCGCATGAGGTGGCCAAAGTACTGGAGCTTCAGCTTTAGCATCATTCCTTACAAAGAAATCCCAGGGCCGATCTCCTTCAGAATGGACTGATTGGATCTCCTTGCAGTCCAAGGGACTCTCAAGAGTCTTCTCCAACACTACAATTCAAAAGCATCGATTCTTCGGCGCTCAGCTTTCTTCACAGTCCAACTCTCACATCCATACATGGCTACTGGAAAAACCATAGCTTGACTAGACAAACCTTAGTCGGCAAAGTAATGTCTCTGCTTTTGAATATGCTGTCTAGGTTGGTCGTAACTTTTCTTCCAAGGAGTACGCATCTTTTGATTTCATGGCTGCAGTCACCATCTGCAGTGATTTTGGAGCCCAGAAAAATAAAGTCTGACACTGTTTCCACTGTTTCCCCGTCTATTTCCCATGAAGTGATGGGATTGGATGCCATGATCTTTGTTTTCCGAATGTTAAGCTTTAAACCAACTTTTTCACTCTCCTCTTTCACTTTCATCAAGAGGCTCTTTAGTTCTTCTTCACTTTCTGCCATAAAGGTGGTGTCATCTGCATATCTGAGGTTATTGACATTTTTACCGGCAATCTTGATTCCAGCTTGTGTTTCTTCCAGTCCAGCATTTCTCATGATGTATTCTGCATATAAGTTAAATAAGCAGGGTGACAATATACAGCCTTGATGGACTCCTTTTCCTATTTGGAACCAGTCTGTTGTTCCATGTCCAGTTCTAACTGTTGCTTCTTGACCTGCATACAGACTTCTCAAGAGGCAGGTCAGGTGGTCTGGTATTCCCATCTCTCTTGGAATTTTCCAGTTTATTGTGATCCACACAGTCAAAGGCTTTGGCATAGTCAAGAAAGCAGAAATAGATGTTTTTCTGGAACTCTTGCTTTTTCCGTGATCCAGCGGATGTTGGCAATTTGATCTCTGGTTCCTCTGCCTTTTCTAGAACCAGCTTGGACAGCTGGAAGTTCACGGTTCACGTATCGCTGAAGCTTGGCTTGGAGAATTTTGAGCATTACTTTACTAGCATGTGAGATGAGTGCAATTGTGCAGTAGTTTGAGCATTCTTTGGCATTGCCTTTCTTTGGGATTGGAATAAAAACTGACCTTTATCTCTTTACTCTTTTTTTTTCCTGTTATTCGCATCTGCCACTCCCAGCCAAGGAAATACTCACTGTTCCTTCTGTGACCTAATCCATCAAGAGAAACCATTCCTCCATGCATCCAGCTGTTGTCTTCAAAAGCTTTTATCTTTGTCTTCATCTCTTCTGGCCAGGAAGTGTTGTTTGACATTACTGACCCTTCTTTCTTGAAGCTCCAACCTCTCTCAGCGCCTGCAGGAAGATAAACTTTCTGCTTCTCCTATCTCTCTACTCTTTTTCTCTTCACTGGTTTTCTTACTCTGCCCACTGCTTGCTAGTCTTCCATAATGCCTGTCCTCTTATCTTCTTCCTCTATACTTAGACAGTATAGTTAAAGTCTAACTTGAATGTCTTGTTCTCCCTCTCCTGCTTTGCTCTCACTTTTCTGCAGAAAACACCAAAGTCTCCATCCTTACATCTCTTTTTTAAAAATAATTTGTTTTCGGTTGCAGTTAGTTTTGTTGCTGCATATGGGTTTTCTCTAACTGGGGAGAGCAGGCTTGTCAATGTGGCTGCTTTTGTTGTGGAGCACAGGCTCTAGGTGCGCACTTCAGGAATTGCAGCATGTGAGCTCGGTAGTTGTGGCTCGTGGACCCTAGAGCACGCAGGCGTAATTGTGGTGCACGGGCCTAGTTGTTCACGGCATGTGGAATCTTCCCGGACCAGGGATCGAACCCATGTCTCCTGCATCAACAGGCAGATTCTTATTCAGTACACCACCAGGGAGGTCCATCCATCCTTCCATCTCTACACCTCTGCTTCAGATGCAAATTTTCTATTAACTCTGTAACATGCCCATCCATGTTACTGTGACGTCCACTCTCACTCAGCATATCCAGAACCAGACACATCATCTTTCTGAGATAAATGTTTAGCGCCATACCTGGCACATGACAGGTACTCAAAGGGAAGCTACTATTTACCTGTTCTCCATCTTCCCCATTGGGGAAGTCTTCCTAAAATGGTTTGAACAATGTCTTTCTGCTTTTTTATGTTCTATGGCCTACCTCTGCCTAACAAAACATGAAGCAACCCCTGCATTCAAGATCTGACATCCAAGACTCCATAAAAGGACACCACCACAGGCTTATGTTCATCACTCCCCTGCCTATGCTCCAAACTGCCTTTTTGCTGGTCATTTGCCTGTTTCTCTCACTGCTCTGCTCTGGGCTTCAAGAAATGATATTTCCCAGATGTCAAACTGACTTTCCAGTGAGACTCTGACCTGAGAGGAGGACAGAAGAAGGGAAGAGGGTGTTTCTCTCCCTCTCTGGCTTGGGCTGGGTTGCAGCTCTGCCATTTCCCAGCTCCCACCAGGCAGTCCCCCACCACTCAGGATTCTGGGTTCTGGGAACACCACCTCCTCCCATGTCCCGCTGGCACTAGGAGTAATAGGAGGTTTCCTACTGTTGGAATTTCTGGGTTACCTACACTTTGATCACCTATTACATTTCCTAAAGTGATGTGTCTTTCTGTCTGGACCCAACCGACAGATTTCAGCCAAACCAAACCAGCTGATATACCACGCTCTGGACGCTAGCTACTGTGCTGGATACGGTACGCGTTCACCTTTTATTTCTGTTCATATGGTTAACTCCACCTAGAATATTCTCCTTGCCTCCAACCCACCTAAAAAAATACTACTAACCTTTTAAATCCATTCAGAAACCGGTACTTTGAGCATCTTCTCTGTGCAAGGCAATAGGCCAGGGGCTCAAGGTGCCCAGGGAAGGAATAAGACCATTCCAGGCATCAATGAGCTGATGTTCTACATTTCTTCATAAAATATTTTTTGTTTTTCCCCACCAATACGTGCATCCTTGGAATTCCCATTTGACTCTGCTTATTTTTACTTTGTTTTTAATAAACACTATAGCACTTACTAAGTGCCAGGCACTTTCTAAGGACTTACAACTTATTTTATGTAACCATTATGTATGTATGTACGTGTGTATGAAACGTACACACATATATAACAATTTAGGTAACCTTTAGGTAAACCTAGGAGATAAGTCCTACTATTATCCTCATCATTGTATTAATGAAGAAACTGAGGCACAGAGAAATTAAGTAACCTGCCTAAAGTCACAGAGCTAATATGTATAATTCTGTTCTACTTTCATTTTAGCTATGCACTATAGCTATGTGCATCGGAGAAGGCAATGGCACCCCACTCCAGTACTCTTGCCTGGAAAATCCCATGGACGGAGGATCCTGGTAGGCTGCAGTCCATGAGGTCGCCAAGAGTCGGACACAACTGAGTGATTTACTTTCACTTTTCACTTGCATGCATTGGAGAAGGAAATAGCAACCCACTCCAGTGTTCTTGCCTGGAGAATCCCAGGGATGGGGGAGCCTGGTGGGCTGCCATCGATGGGGTCGCACAGAGTCGGACACGACTGAAGCGACTTAGCTTATAGCTATGTGCATACCTATTTCAGCATCACCAGCAGAAACTGCTGGATTTTTCCCTTCTTTTACAGTTAACAGAACATATGATTTTTAGCTGGGAATGGTCCCACCTTTCCATGGGATGTGAATGAACGTGGTTTGTGCAACTTCTGGGAGGTGTCCTCAAAGAAAGGTGAGCTTGAAATGAGGCTCTGTCCCTTTACCTTCTCCCCACTAACTAGTATGCTGATCTGATGGCAGGGGCAGCAGCAATCATCTTGGACCATGAGGTAGAAGTTGCATTTTGAAGATGGAAGAATAGGGAGCCTGGGTCTCCTGATCAAGTAGCTGCCATAGAAGGTAGATGAAGTTGTAAAATGTTTTTTTTAATTTTTTGATACAGAAAGCCTCAGAACAAGAGGAAGCTGGAATGAAACATTGCTGAGCCCCTGGTCTTTTAGGTCTGTACTGGCTCTATGTGGCATTAAGATAGGAATGTCTCCACCTTTGGGGCAGAGCTCCCACTTTGTCAATACCTTCCTGAATTCTGAGTGTGTGACGCAGAGCAGTGAAAGAGGGCACAAAAGAAACAGGTCCTCAAACATGGAAACCTATAATTTTCCCTCTCCATCTTCAAGCTTTAAGCTCTGCCCTCTTCCTGCTTGCCTTAGAAGAGCAGACACTCTTCCATCATGCTTCAGCTAATCCTTTCACCTTACCTCCATAACAGTTTTGCACCTCAATTTTCTCATCTGTAAAATGGGGAGATTTTGTACTTTTTAGGGTTGGGGGTAAAATTAAATGGCAAGGGTTAAATAAAGTTGCTATCATGAAGCAGGTGTTTAGAAAACTGTGAGATGTCTTCCTTTTCCTCTTGACTCAGTCCTCCTCAAGAGGAAACTGACTCTATCAGTTTTTGGAGATAATGCTTCTTCCTGGATTTCTTCCTATTACTACCTCCCTGGCTACTCTTTTTGTTCTCTCTGAAGAACTCATTCTTTGACTGTCCTTCAATTGTCTATCTCTAGGTTTTTGTCTTCAATCCTCATCTCTCCATATACCATCTACACTCCCCAGCATAACCTCACATGGTCCAGAGCTTCAAGTGCCATCTGTAGGTGAATGAATTTTAAATCTCAAGCCTAGATCAGCCTCCTGAGCTCTAGACCTTCTCTTTCTTCCCTTTTCCCCTAAATACCTACTTTCCTTTTAGTCCTTTCATTCGGTAAGTATTTACTGAGAGCTTGCTATGTACTTGGCATTGCATATCAACTGCCACTGTACATCTTCTCCAGGATGTTCCACAGAGACCTCAGGAAATCTGAACTTGACCCACTTCTCTGTCTGTCTCCTTTGTGACTGTTTCAGCATCCACCCATAGTCCCTCCCATAGAAATGGGAGTTTTTTTCTTACTGTCCCTGTTCCTCTATATATCACTTAATTCATCAAGTCCCATCAACTTGGCTTCCTTTAATATCTGTCAATTTGCATACTTATCCCTCTCTCCAAACCACTTCCCTAGTTCCAGCCCTCATCATTTTCTTACCTAGATGACCTCAACAGCCCTGAACTGGTCATCCAGCTTCCCATCTTGTGCTGTTCCAGCTTGGGATCCGTAATTCAGAGGGCTGACACAGAACACACATCCAAACCCACAGCTAATATCCTCACTGATGAAAAGCTGAAAGCATTCCCTCTAAGATGAAGAACAAGACAAGGATGCCCACTCTTGCCACTTTTCTTCAACATACTAATAGTTTTGGACATCCTAGATCCAGCTATCAGAGAAGAAAAGGAAATGAAAGGAATCCAAATTGGAAAGGAAGAACTAACACTGTCACTGTTTGCAGGTGACATGGTGCTATACACAGAAAACTACCAGAGCTCATCAATGAATCAGTGAAGTTGCAAGATACACAATTAATATACAGAAATATGTTCCATTTCTATACACTAACAACAAAATAGCAGAAAGAGAAATTAAGGAAACAATCCCATTTACCATCACACCAAAAATAATAAAATACCTAGCAATAAACTTACTAAAGGAGGCAAAAACCAGTACTCCAAAAACTATCGACGTAGATGAAAGAAAAAGATGAAAAGATGTACCATGTTCTTGGATTGGAAGAATCAATATTGTTAAAGTGGCTCTATAACCCAAGGCAACATACAGATTCAATGTGATCCCTATCAAATTACCAATGGCATTTTTCACAGATCTGGAACAAAAAACTTTAAATTTCTAGGAAACACAAAAGACCCCTAGTAGCCAAAACAATCTTGAGAAAGAAGAACAGAGCTGGAGGAGTCAGGCTCCTTGACCTGAGACTATACTTCAAAGCTACAGTAATCAAAACAGTACGATACTGGCACAAAAACAGACAGATCAATGAAACAGAACAGAAAGCCCAGAAGTAAATTCACTCACATATGGTCAAAATTAATCTACAACAAAGGAAGCAGGAAAATTCAGTGAAGAAAAGACAGTCTCTTCAAAAAGTGGTGCTGGGAAAACCAGGCAGCTACCTGTAAAAGAATGAAATTAGAACATCTTGAACACCATATAAAAAACTCAAAATGGATTAAAGACCTTAATGTAAGACCAGATACCATAAAACTCCTAGAGGAAAAGATAGGACACTTTTTGACATAAATTACAGTAGTATGTTTTTGGACCTCCTAATGAAAATAAAAACAAAAATAAATAAATGGGGCCTAATTAAATTTAAAAGCTTTTGCAAAGCAAAGAAAACCATAAAAGGACAATCTATAGAGTATAAAAAATCTTTGCAAACAACGTTACCAAGGGATTAATTTCCAAAATATACAAACAGCTCATACAGCTTAAGAAGATCAAAAAAACAACCCAATCAGTATATGGGCAGAAGACCTAAACAGACATTTCTCCAAAGAGGACATACAGATGGCCAACAGTCACATGAAAAGATGCTCAATGTGGTTAACCATTAGTGAAAAGGAAATCAAAACTACAGTGAGGTATCACCTCACACCAGTCAAAATGGCCATCATTAAAAAGTCTACAAATAATAAATGTTGGAGAGTGTGTGCAGAAAAAGGAATTCTCCTACACATTGGGGGGGAATGTAAATTTGTGTAGCCACTGCAGAGACCACTAAAGAGGTTCCTTAAAAACTAAAAATAGAGTTGTTATATGATCTAGCAGCCCCACTCCTGGGCATATATCTGAAGAAAACTCTAACTTGAATTAACATACATGCATCTGAATGTTCACTGCAGTGCTGTTTACAATAGCCAAGACATGGACGCAACCTAAGTGTCCATTGACAAATGAATGGCTAAAGAAAATGTGGTATTCACATACACACACATGATGGAATATTACTTAGCCATAAAAAAGAATGAAATTATGCCATTTGCAGCAACATGGATGGACCTAGAGATTATCATATTAAGTCAAACAAAGACAGACAAGTAGCATATGGTATCACTTATATGCATCTTTTAAAACCAATACAAATGAACTTATTTACAAAACAGAAATAGATTCACAGCCAAAGAAAACAAATTTATGGTTACCAAAAAGGTAAGGGGGGGAGGGAAACTTGGGATTAACCAATACAGACCTCTACATACAAAATAACAGTAGACATAGAACTATACTCAATATCTTATAATAACCTATACTGGAAGAGTATGTAAAAAAGGAATATTTTTACATATAACTGAATCACTATACTGTACACAACATTGCAAATCAACTGTATTTCAATTAACTTTTTTTTAAATAAGAAAGGTAGCTGAGTACTTTAGTGCAACTAATAAATAGCACAGGAATCTTGGTTGTCTATAAAACTATCAGATTTAACTTTAAAAATAAAGTTAAAGCCAAAATATAATGTCTTATTTAAAAGAAAACAAACCCAAATATATTTTCTAGATATCTACTGTGTGTGTGGTGGGTTTGGTCATTTTTCTATTCCATCATTGGTCATTTTCTTATTGGTTTGAAGGTGTTCTTTACACACTAAGGAAACCAGCCCGTTTTTGTGATATGTATTATAATTGTTCTTTTCCAGTTTGTCTTTTGATTTTATGGTATTTTATTTTTTGTCTTACAGAAATCCATATATTTGGATTTATTGATTTTTTTAGTGGCTTCTAGGTTTGGAGTTGTACTGCTTAAGTTATTAAATAACTTCATCACATTTTATTTTAGTGCTTTTGATGGCCATATTATTTGTATTTTCATCTGAAATATACCTCTGTAAAAGGACTGAAGTGAGAATTTTGTCTCAGAATCACTGACAGTGAACATTCCTCCTCTTTTAAGCAAATTTGAAATGCCACTTTTATCACTGTTAGTGACAGTAAAATGGATACAGTCTCTACGAAAGCAATTTGGTAATATCTATCAAAGAATGCACAAACAAGCCTTTGACCCAGCAATTCAATTTCCTAGGAATCTATCCTACTGATAAATTTGCACTTGTGTACAATAATATAATAATAAGGATGTTCACTGAAACACTAGGAAAATACACATTAACACTGATATGGCCCAACTATTGGGGACTATTAAATCATTATGATACTTAGGTGCAATGGAACAAGGCAGTTCTATTGCATTGAGTTAGCAAGCATAGCATACCACCAATGGCAATGCGAAACCACCTACATCAATAACATCAACAAACAGAAAGAGGGTAGATGCAGAAATGCTAACATGTGCATAAANGCAATAAACTTACTAAAGGAGGCAAAAACCAGTACTCCAAAAACTATCGACGTAGATGAAAGAAAAAGATGAAAAGATGTACCATGTTCTTGGATTGGAAGAATCAATATTGTTAAAGTGGCTCTATAACCCAAGGCAACATACAGATTCAATGTGATCCCTATCAAATTACCAATGGCATTTTTCACAGATCTGGAACAAAAAACTTTAAATTTCTAGGAAACACAAAAGACCCCTAGTAGCCAAAACAATCTTGAGAAAGAAGAACAGAGCTGGAGGAGTCAGGCTCCTTGACCTGAGACTATACTTCAAAGCTACAGTAATCAAAACAGTACGATACTGGCACAAAAACAGACAGATCAATGAAACAGAACAGAAAGCCCAGAAGTAAATTCACTCACATATGGTCAAAATTAATCTACAACAAAGGAAGCAGGAAAATTCAGTGAAGAAAAGACAGTCTCTTCAAAAAGTGGTGCTGGGAAAACCAGGCAGCTACCTGTAAAAGAATGAAATTAGAACATCTTGAACACCATATAAAAAACTCAAAATGGATTAAAGACCTTAATGTAAGACCAGATACCATAAAACTCCTAGAGGAAAAGATAGGACACTTTTTGACATAAATTACAGTAGTATGTTTTTGGACCTCCTAATGAAAATAAAAACAAAAATAAATAAATGGGGCCTAATTAAATTTAAAAGCTTTTGCAAAGCAAAGAAAACCATAAAAGGACAATCTACAGAGTATAAAAAATCTTTGCAAACAACGTTACCAAGGGATTAATTTCCAAAATATACAAACAGCTCATACAGCTTAAGAAGATCAAAAAAACAACCCAATCAGTATATGGGCAGAAGACCTAAACAGACATTTCTCCAAAGAGGACATACAGATGGCCAACAGTCACATGAAAAGATGCTCAATGTGGTTAACCATTAGTGAAAAGGAAATCAAAACTACAGTGAGGTATCACCTCACACCAGTCAAAATGGCCATCATTAAAAAGTCTACAAATAATAAATGTTGGAGAGTGTGTGCAGAAAAAGGAATTCTCCTACACATTGGGGGGGATGTAAATTTGTGTAGCCACTGCAGAGACCACTAAAGAGGTTCCTTAAAAACTAAAAATAGAGTTGTTATATGATCTAGCAGCCCCACTCCTGGGCATATATCTGAAGAAAACTCTAACTTGAATTAACATACATGCATCTGAATGTTCACTGCAGTGCTGTTTACAATAGCCAAGACATGGACGCAACCTAAGTGTCCATTGACAAATGAATGGCTAAAGAAAATGTGGTATTCACATACACACACATGATGGAATATTACTTAGCCATAAAAAAGAATGAAATTATGCCATTTGCAGCAACATGGATGGACCTAGAGATTATCATATTAAGTCAAACAAAGACAGACAAGTAGCATATGGTATCACTTATATGCATCTTTTAAAACCAATACAAATGAACTTATTTACAAAACAGAAATAGATTCACAGCCAAAGAAAACAAATTTATGGTTACCAAAAAGGTAAGGGGGGGAGGGAAACTTGGGATTAACCAATACAGACCTCTACATACAAAATAACAGTAGACATAGAACTATACTCAATATCTTATAATAACCTATACTGGAAGAGTATGTAAAAAAGGAATATTTTTACATATAACTGAATCACTATACTGTACACAACATTGCAAATCAACTGTATTTCAATTAACTTTTTTTTAAATAAGAAAGGTAGCTGAGTACTTTAGTGCAACTAATAAATAGCACAGGAATCTTGGTTGTCTATAAAACTATCAGATTTAACTTTAAAAATAAAGTTAAAGCCAAAATATAATGTCTTATTTAAAAGAAAACAAACCCAAATATATTTTCTAGATATCTACTGTGTGTGTGGTGGGTTTGGTCATTTTTCTATTCCATCATTGGTCATTTTCTTATTGGTTTGAAGGTGTTCTTTACACACTAAGGAAACCAGCCCGTTTTTGTGATATGTATTATAATTGTTCTTTTCCAGTTTGTCTTTTGATTTTATGGTATTTTATTTTTTGTCTTACAGAAATCCATATATTTGGATTTATTGATTTTTTTAGTGGCTTCTAGGTTTGGAGTTGTACTGCTTAAGTTATTAAATAACTTCATCACATTTTATTTTAGTGCTTTTGATGGCCATATTATTTGTATTTTCATCTGAAATATACCTCTGTAAAAGGACTGAAGTGAGAATTTTGTCTCAGAATCACTGACAGTGAACATTCCTCCTCTTTTAAGCAAATTTGAAATGCCACTTTTATCACTGTTAGTGACAGTAAAATGGATACAGTCTCTACGAAAGCAATTTGGTAATATCTATCAAAGAATGCACAAACAAGCCTTTGACCCAGCAATTCAATTTCCTAGGAATCTATCCTACTGATAAATTTGCACTTGTGTACAATAATATAATAATAAGGATGTTCACTGAAACACTAGGAAAATACACATTAACACTGATATGGCCCAACTATTGGGGACTATTAAATCATTATGATACTTAGGTGCAATGGAACAAGGCAGTTCTATTGCATTGAGTTAGCAAGCATAGCATACCACCAATGGCAATGCGAAACCACCTACATCAATAACATCAACAAACAGAAAGAGGGTAGATGCAGAAATGCTAACATGTGCATAAAATAAATCTGAAAATATTTCCAAGAAACCGTTTTCACTGATGGCTTACAGAGCTGAAGGGCTGGGAAACAGGAAGAACAAAGATGTTTACTTTTCCCTGTACTTTTTTGGACAATTTGGGATTTTGTATTTTTTTGCATTAATTGTTTGTTGCAGCATTGTTAAAATTTCATTCACTCACTGATTTATTCGCATTCATCGAGGTAGAACCCTAATCTCATGCAAAAATATGAATTGTCAGAAGGGCTTCGCCGGTAGCTCAGTCTGTAAAGAAACTGTCAGAAGAGGTACAATATAGCCATGCCTAAAGGAGCTGACAGGCAGAGTAGACCTTGGGTCTCTTTGCACCGGAATCATGGAGGGGAGAAGCAGGCGTTCCTATTCGAAAGTCAGATTCCTGGGCCCCACTGGGGTGACGCCCAGGAATCTCTACTTGTGACAGGATCCCACTGGGGATTCCAGTTCGTGACAATCTGGGAGCCTTCTGGGCTGGAGTCGCTCACCGTGAGGGCGCGTTTCCTTGTCCTTCTCTCGCCCCTCCCTCCCTAGCAGCCATAATAGCGCCCCTAGGGAAGGGGTCTGGAGCCAGCTCTCCTGAACAACCGAGACGTGGCCACCCCCGCGTTCTGCTTAGGCCGAAACCGCGAGACCTTGCCTCGATGCCGCACAGGCTGCTTTCCCCAGTTCCCGAATCAGGCTCCGGGGTCGGCAGGGCCTGGCCCAGAGCCACCGAGCCAGGGAAATAGGGGGAGGGACAGACTATAGAGGTGCGAGGAACTAGAAGAAAAAGAGCTGCAGAAAGCCGAAGGCAGTGGGGAGAGCGGGCAGAGAATGCGAGGCGAGTGTACACCCTATAATAAAAGGAGAGAAATGACTGGTGTAGAAAATAAAACAGGGGGTCCGAAAAAACCTCCGACTCCGCCGGGACTCGAACCCGGAACCTTTGAATGCCTTCAGCCTCTAGAAGTCCAATGCGCTATCCATTGCGCCACGGAGCCACCTGTT
>SJYA01000795.1:1876236-2077763 GCA_006410615.1 Neotragus moschatus | reverse complement strand
CGCGCATCTGCTCTGTTAAGCCAGAGGCGACGGCCCCGCGCCTTTCCCACCACCCCCATAACTGTTGGTCTGTATCCCTGAGGCCAGGGCACTTCCAAACGTCGGCCGCTGGCGCCCGTCCTCATTCGGCGACCGCCTTTTAATAAAGTCGGCTTAGCCTTGCAGGAGAAGGGATGTTGCGAGGGCGCCGGGCGCGGGCTGGTGAGTCTGAGCTCAGCCGCAGCCCGGTCTCCCGCCCGCCCTGGGCGCCGCCGTATCTGGCCGAGGAAGACAAATCATGCCCGCGCTCTTCCTCCCCGGCTATTTTCCTTTCCGATCTCCCCCGCCTGCCCGCTCTCCCGCGGCCGGTTCCGCGCGGCCTGGCCCCGCCCCGGCGTTGCAGGCCTCGGGCCGGCAGTTGCGCCTTTAAGCCGGGCCGGTAACGCCGGGCACTTACGTCGCACCGTTTAGCGGCTGGTCCCGAGCAGCGACCCCTCCCGGGTCCCGAGCTCTTCCCTGGCCGCACGCGGCCGGGGTCCGCCGCGGCGGGCGCGGGTCGCAGCGACGTCTGTGTGAATGCTTGTGTGTGTTTATTTGCGCGGGGTTCGGCAAAATGGAGTTTGGGTTGCATTTCGCTCCCCACAGACCCAGAGCCGAATTTCTGAGGTATCCGGGCTCTGGTGGACTGAGGGGGGCGACGCGCCCCGCGCTGCAGCATCCTCCGAGAGGTCGTCCCAGCGCCGGCAGCTGGCTCGGTGGGCGCAGGGCAGCCGCCGGGTCCGCGCGGCCAGAGCACGCGGCTGCGTGGGCGGCGGCGGCGAAGGGCCTGCGCGCGTGGGAGCGCGGGGAGCATGCGTGAGCGGTCGCGAGCGGTCGCGGGGCGCGTACCCGAGAGCTTCCGCGGGGTTTCCGGGGGGCGGCGCAGCCACAGGCTGGTTAAGCTCCGGCTGCTCGACAGGGCGCGGTCGCCACGAATCCAAGGGTTTGATTGAGGGGACCTGGGGTTTCAGTGCTCCCTGTAATTCCTATCAGTACGACTCGAAAGCCACTTGAGATAGGCGAGCCTAGTAAAAACCGCGTGGTTGCCCCGCAAACGCCTTTGCATACAAAATCCTGGCCCCGGCTCCAATCAGCTTGCGGTTTTCCGAGCCCGCCTACTTAGAAATTGCGGGGCTGCTACTGTGCCATCTCGTCAGGTTCGTTTGCAGCCTACCCTGTGGTCTACTCCTTACCACTCTGCCCAGCTAGCTACACTCGTGCCTTCCCCTATTCCAGTGCTAAAGAGGGAGGAAGCACCCAGGAAGGGTCGAGTAGAGTAGGGATCAATGCATTCCTATTTAACTTCGCTCCACTTTGATTACGCCGAAGTCTTTGTAGATCACAACAAACTGGAAAATTCTTTAAGAGTTGGGAACGACCACCTTACCTGCCTCCTGAGAAATCTGTATGCAGGTCAAGAAACAACAGATAGAACCGGACATGGGACAACAGACTAGTTTCAAATCGGGAAAGGAGTAGTCACGGCTGTATATTGTCACCCTGCTTATTTAATTTATATGCGGAGTACATCATGCGTAATTTCGGGCTGGATTAAACACAAGCTGGGATCAAGATTGCCGGGAGAAATATCAATGACCTCAGATACGCAGATGATACCACCCTTATAGCAGAAAGTGAAGAGGAGCTAAAGAATCTCTTAATGAAAATGAAAGAGGAGACTGAAAACCTGGCTTAAAACTCAGCATTCAAAAAACGAAGATCATGGCATCCAGTCCCATCACTTCATGGCAAATAGATGAGGAAACAATGGAAACAGTGACAGACTTTATTTTCTTAGGCTCCAAAATCACTGCAGATGGTGACTGCAGCCATGTNCCCTTTTGACCCCTGCTTTGATGCCTGGCACTCATTCCTTCCATCACATATGCAAGTACATACTTGTATATAAGGCTAAATAAAACTCCTGCAGAAACAGGACAGGAAGCTGGAAAGATATCATAAAGTCTCATTATGTGACAGGAATTCCTGTTCCCAGGATAGTGTTGGTTTAACAGGATGTAGAGGGACCAGGGAAACAGATGGCTGGGAAGTGAATGTTATGGAACAATACAGGAAGGTATTGCCTTCCTAGGCTCAGGACGGACAAACTAGTTCTATTATTATAGCTGCTGCTTCTGTGCTGCTGCTGCTGCTGTTTTTTCCCCTTTATGTAGTGTTTGCTTGCCTGCCCCTGAAGGCAGTTTCAGGACTTCAGCAAAATACAAGTTAGTACCTGTTTTAATAATGATAGCTAAGATAGTTTAAGGATTTTGTTTTGTTCTGTCTTCATTTTTGGAGTTGCATTCCTTAATATTTCAGCCTTAGCTACAATGGTTATTTTGACGTTGTCAATCAAGAACTCAGTGGGCAATAGCTTAAATGCCTTCAATATTAGCATCAATTGCTTGATTTTTAAATAGAGTTTTAATTTCTAAAGTATTTTATTAATTATTCACCAATTAAAGCAAAGCTAGAAATTGCAGCTTCATTTCAAAAGTATTGCTTGGGGGATAAGGTCATGAGAAAACATCAACTACCCTTCTGTCAATTACGCTATAGCAATAAACTAGGTCATGGTGAGCCTCCACTGCTGCTAATGTTTTAATGTGCCTACTCAGTGCCAGGTATGGCACTAGGTTCTGTGTGTAAAGTGGTGAATAAGACCTCATAGTCTTCACCGTCATGGAATTTTCTCATAAACTTTTCCAAAGCACATTCAGCCCTTTGCAGAGCAGGCTGACCTAATTTTTCACCCACTTGTTCTTTGAGAAGTTGAGATGAATTTGTGAATGCTCCATTCGCATTCTTCCCCAGGATCCTTTATGTCTGGAATGCACACATAAATGAGGAAGCAAGGCAGGTGTGAATCAGACCATTGTAAACCCAGCTCAGACCCTGATCTTGCGGCTTAATCTGCACTCTGTTCTAACCCGCTGCTAACCAGGTGGAGTGTGTACATGCATGCTCAGTCATGTTTGACTCTTTGCGACCCCATGGACTGTAGCCCACCAGGCTCCTTTGTCCATGCATTTTTCCAGGCAAGAATCCTGGAGTGGGTTGCCATTTCCTACTCCAGGGGATATTCCTGACCCAGGGGTTGAACCCGCATCTTCTGCATTGGCAGGCAGAATATTTTTTTTTGACCACTGATCCACTTGGGAAGCCTAACCAGCTAGAGACAAGCTCCCTAATAAACCACTGTAAAATTACATTCTCAAGTGACTCCTTATTCATGTTTCTGGCCAAACATGTTTCCTATATATCTGTTGGTGTGCAGGGCATCTCTGCACAAATGGTGTGTGGCCCTTCTCATGTTTTATTTCATTTTCCATTCAAAAGAAGCCTGTGAGGCAGATGAGTCAGGCAATGATGTCTTTCACGTGGTGAGGAATGACTTCTCCAGTCTAGTAGATGAAGGGAGCTGGGCAGGCTTGTCGGTCACTCCAGGCCAGGGCTGCCCACCTCCCCAGTGCCTTCTGGACCGACCTTGCATACTAATCTGGGCTTTACAAAGTCAAGTGCACTTGTACATCACTATATACTGAGCCCCTGTCTGTGTGATGCTCTTTTCTCTGAGCCGGCGCAGAACTCCATTTGCTGAGTCATCAATTCTCATGAATCCCAAGCTTCCCCAAACATGAGGACCCCACGGATGCTCCAGAGAATGGCTCCGGTTCACTACTTACAGATGCCTCTGCTCCAAGAGTAAATCGCAGTAAGAAAAGAAGCAGCTAGTTAATTTCATGCTGAGAGATATTTCTCTCCTCTCCTTGATCTATTTATTTCTCATGATTCTTCTGCTCTGAGCTTCTCCTTTGGGCCTACAAAATGAATCTCCATGGTGTTCTGGGAAAGCACTCAAAACTGTAAAGCCATAAAGAGGAGGCTCTGGGCCATGTGAGGGGCACTAAGAGTGGATGTGTCACGTGGGATGGGAAAAGCCTGCCTGGGAAGGCACAGGAATCTCATTTAGGATGTAATTGCTGCTCTGCTTGTTTCCATCACTCAAAAAACTATAAGCTCCGTGAGGCAAGCATGCATCCTTCTCTCCATGTAGAACCAAGGCAGAGCCTGGCGTCTAGTTGGTGCTTAATAAATACTAAACTGAAAGGAGGAAAGAAGGCAGGTAGGTAGGAAGATATGTGTATCGGGAGGTGGGGGCACGGAAACGTCTCAGAAAGATGGAAAGAAAATGTGGGGAGTTAAGGTCTGGGTAAGAACAGAGTTTGCACGATTCTGGCATTACTGCAAGTGATACCCCTATACCTAAATGCGCTGAAAACAGGTGTTCCTGGTTTGGTGGGGGTAGGAGGACGCCGGCTGAAGGGGAGGGCTCAGTCCCACCAGCCTGGGAGCAGCGGTGTGGCAGCAACCGCAGCGGGTGTGGGGGTAATGGCTGGTGCACGGGCCAGTGGGGACCCCAAATGGACCCCCAGGGCAGAAACACAGAGGGCCAGATCTCCCTGTGTTCCTTCACAGCACGACTCGTGGATACCTGTTGTTCATGGAAGCCTCAGGCAAGGCAGCAGCCCTGTCGCAGCAGCCACAGAGGTAGGATCCACTAGGGGCTTTGCAGGTAGCGGACGCGGGTCCAGAAGGGCGGCTTTGGCACTCAGGGACCTCCGGGATGGGTTTGTACAGAAGTCGTAGACAGTTTCAAACACCGCATGACCACATTTGTAGGACCCTTTCACATTCAACCGCCCTGTAAGAGAACCAGGGCAGAAACTGTCACCTTTTTATAGATGAGAAAATCGAGGTTCAATAAGGCTGAGTAACTTTCCCAAGGTCTCACAACCAATAAGGGAACGGACAGGGGTCAAGGTCTCCGCTTCAGGATTTCTTCAGTTCAGTCGCTCAGTCGTGTCCGACTCTTTGTGACCCCATGAATTGCAGCACGCCAGGCCTCCCTGTCCATCACGGTCCCCTGTCAATTATATCCGCCGAAGCAGACAGCGGCAATGTTGAAAATGACCAGCAGAGGGCAGCCTTCACACAGGCTGTCTACGCCTCTATGGCGCTCAAAGCTACCATCGCTATTGGGACAGACCCCCATCAGGGACCCCGGAAGATACACTGAGAAGGATACAACGTCATGTCCTGTGATTTTCCTACCCCCGAAGTTTATCTAAATGTAAACATGAAACACCAGGTACTTAAATTCAGGGACAGACTACAGGGTAACTGGTGCTCATATATCAACTCTTTGCGACCCCATGGAGTGAAGCCTTCCAGGCTCCTCTGTCTATAGAATTTTCCAGACAAAGATACTGGAGTGGGTTGCCATTTCCTCCTCCAGGGGAATCTTCCTGACCTAGGGATGGAACACACTTCTCCTGTATTTCCTGTACTGGCAGATGGATTCTTACTACTGAGTCACCTGGGAAGCCCCAAATAACTAGCCAGTGACCTTGAAAAACGTCAAGGTCATTTGACATAGAATATCCTTTTACTTAAAATATTTAGGGGTAAAATATTAGGGGTAAATGTTTTGAACTTGCTTTTAAATAGTTAAGAAAAAACAGTAACACAATAAAAGAAAGGAGCAAAATGTGAAGTGCATGTGGGTAAAAGGTATATGGAATTTTTTTTTTTTTTTTTTTGCTGTGCTGGGTCTCCATTGCTGCATGGGCTTTCTCTAGTCTTGGAGAGCAGAAGCTACTCTTCGTTGAGGAGCTCAGGCTGCTCATTGCAGTGGCTTCTCTTGTTTTGGGGCACAGGCTCCAGGGCGCTAGTGCTTCAGGAGTTGTGGTGCCTGGGTTTAATTGCCCCTCAGCGTGTGGGATCCTCCCAGACTAAGGATCGAACCCATGTCCCCTGCTTTGGCAGGCAGATTCTTAACCACAGGACCACCATGGAAGTCCTGGAATTTCTTTGTACTAAACTTTGAAATTGTATCCACATAAAAACAACAAAAAAGGCTCCTAGTTCTCCAGGGTCTGGGGCTTACGATAGCCACACCTGATTCTGGGTAGGGAGAGAGCACCCTTGTTGGGGTTAGGGGTGAGATAATGAGGCCTTTTCTCAGCGAAAGTGGCTTTAGCTGTGAAGCCCTGACTGCCTTTGGCTGGCCGGAGTAGCTGCAAACAAAGCTTACCTGATAATAGCATTGCCTGACCTAGAAGATGGCCTTTGCAGCCTGTGTTTTGAGAAGAGAGGCTGTAATTCACACCTACGCAGAAGAACAGTGGACCCAGCTGAATGCGGAATGGAGCTTGCAGTAGAGGCTGGGGACACAGGGAACGTTCAGAGCCTGGGAAATACAGAAAAGGAGTGTAGTGTGGGGTGGATGCAACTGTCACCTAGAGCCTTGCTGAGAGGCTCCTTCTAGTGGGGAAGACTGCTAGAATCTGAATGAGCAGCGGAAAGTATTGATAAGGGAAAGATACCATGAAGGGCAGCCGGATAAAGGGCATCGCATAGAAGGGGCCCATGGGAATGAGGGAGAGTAGACCAGTTCCCTCGGAACCACCTGGAGGGCTCCCTCCCCCACCCAGCCCAAAATTCTGATTCACTCAGGCCTGGAATGGGCATTGAGAATTTACTTTGCTAACAGACCAGCCAAGTGCAGCCAGGACTACATTTTGAGTGGCAATGATGCAGCAGGTGGTTGTGGCCTGCCCCCGTTAGAGGAGTCACAGCTGTGAGGGACACCGGAGAGCCTCAAGCAAAGCGTTCTAAGAGGTCCTGGGTCANATTGAGAATTTACTTTGCTAACAGACCAGCCAAGTGCAGCCAGGACTACATTTTGAGTGGCAATGATGCAGCAGGTGGTTGTGGCCTGCCCCCGTTAGAGGAGTCACAGCTGTGAGGGACACCGGAGAGCCTCAAGCAAAGCGTTCTAAGAGGTCCTGGGTCACCTCTGTCCAGGCAGTAGGGACTAGGGACAGATGGTGTCGTGGATGAAATGCCACAGACACTGGGTTTCCTGGGAGATGGGGTGGAGGAGAGCCTTGTAGGGAGAAAGAACCGCAGAGGAGCAAAGTCCAGTCCTGTCCAGTTTGTCACTGGGGTTCCCTGGGGAATAAAGGCCTGAAGGCAGTGGGAGGCGAGGAGGCCAAGAGACAGGGCCAGGAAATTGAACTGTGTGGAGCCAGTGCAGAGCCTCTGATGGGAGGCAAGGATTCCAAAAGACTGACTGGGCAGAGATATGAAGGGTGGATAGCGGGGAGGCTAGAGGCAGGGAAACCAGATAGGAGGTCCAGCTATAGGCTCCATGAGAGATAAGGGCCTGAGGTAAGGGCACAGCAGTGAGTGTGGAAAGCAAGGAGGTTTAAACATTACAGCTGAGTTGGAGTGTTGAGTTACACAAAGAATCCATTTGTTCTCTTAAGCTTTTGGCCTAGAGTTACCACTGAAATGGATTTGAAGCATTCAAGATTACAAAGTCTTTTTTTTTTTTAATCAATCTGCTAAACATATTTGAAGACATGGAGAATTAAAAGTCAAGTGTTAGCTTCCATGTGAACATCAAGAGTCTTCCGGGCAGGAAGTGGGCAGATGGAGACAGTAATGTGCTGGTAAATATTTAACAACAAGCTGGGAGTGGAAGAGAGCCCTGATCGGTGGCATTTGTCCATTTCCAGGCTTTAAAATCCTCCCACAACGACTGATTTCAAGCTGCCAGTAGGATGTCAACCAGCCTGCACAATTCCAAAAAATACAATTGACCCTGGGAGGCGGTGTGAGCTGGCTCCAGCACACTCCTGAATGGAGGCCCAGTGCCAGGAAATGGGTGGAGCCACCGAGGCAAGAAGTGGGTAGAGTCACCTCTCAGCACTGGCCCAAGTTCCCAGCGAGCAGCCCAAGGTGCTGATGGCTTTGAGTCGCTAGCATATAACACTTCTCAGAGTGGTAAGGGGAGAGGTGCGGCTTGTTCCAGGGCCCCTGATGCCAAGAGGATCATTTCACATGATACAGGAGAAGTGTCAAGGAAAGAGTCTTACACTAAGAGGAAGGAGAGCCAGTTTCGAGTCTGCTACTCAGCTCCACTACTGTCTATGCTTAACTGTACCAAGCCTCAGTCCCTTATCTTTAAAATGAGGATGGTATTGACCAGGTCACCAGCAGAATGCACAGCCCAGAAGCATTCAACACGCGCCAGAGCTTCTCCCCTCCCTCCCCTCCTCCTGTTTCCCACCCTGAAGCATTTGTCCCCCCTCCTCCCCTCCTAGGGTTTACGCTGGCCCAGGCCCTGTATCTGCCCGGTAGGACCCATCCTCCTTCCCTCAGGATTGTTGCCCACACTCAGGCTGGAGCCCGGGAGTCAGGAGTGGTGTTTGACAGGTGCAGAGAGAGAGNCCTCCCCTCCTAGGGTTTACGCTGGCCCAGGCCCTGTATCTGCCCGGTAGGACCCATCCTCCTTCCCTCAGGATTGTTGCCCACACTCAGGCTGGAGCCCGGGAGTCAGGAGTGGTGTTTGACAGGTGCAGAGAGAGAGAGGGGAAGGGGAGCCGCCTGCGATCCCCTAGGCTTTTTCCACCGTGCTAAGGATGCACCACCTTGTCCTTGGAGTCCAGTTCTTTTTTAATGTTTGGTTGTGCTGGGTCTTCCTTGCTGCGAGGACCTTCTCCAGTTGTGGTGAGTGGGGACTAGTCTTCATTGCAGTGCTGGGGCTTCTCACTGCGGTGGCTTCTCTTGCTGCAGAGCACAGACTCGAGGCGGTCAGACTTCAGTAGGTGCAGCCTGTGGGCTCAGTAGCTGCGGTTCGCACGCTGGGAGTGCTGGCTCAGTAGCTGTGGCACATGGGCTCCGTTGTTCTGCAGCGTGTGGAATCTTCCTGGACCAGGGATCCAAGCCCTGTCCCCTGCATTAGCTGCTGCTGCTGCTAAGTCGCTTCAGTTGTGTCCGACTCTGTGCAACCCCACAGACGGCAGCCCACCAGGCTCCCCCGTCCCTGGGATTCTCCCGGCAAGAACACTGGAGTGGGTTGCCATTTCCTCCTTAAATGCATGAAAGTGAAAAGTGAAAAGTGAAAGTGAAGTCGCTCAGTCGTGTCCGACTCTTCTAGACCCCATGGACTGCAGCCTACCAGGCTCCTCTGTCCATGGGATTTTCCAGGCAAGAGTACTGGAGTGGGGTGCCACTGCCTTCTCCACCTGCATTAGCAGGCAGATTCTTTTCCACTGTTCCACCAGGGAAGTGAAGCATTTTTCTGATAATTTTTTCCTTTGACTTGAAACTGAGATTCTATTACCTATAACCCAAAGACTTGAGATGCCCTAATGATCTTTCTTTTAAAATCTTGTATAGCTAAAAGACTGGGAATCAAATCTGGATTGTGACCTTGGGCAAGTCCAAGGGTCTTAACCTCCTAGGTCTCAGTTTCAGATAGTTTGCCAGTATGCGAAGAGAAACTTACAGGGTTATTCTTTAAAAGTTGTTTTTAGAAATTATGAGTAAAAAACTAATTAGTATAGAAGATATGCTGCTGCTGCTAAGTCGCTTCAGTCGTGTCTAACTCTGGGTGACCCCATAGACGGCAGCCCACCAGGCTCCCCCGTCCCTGGGATTCTCCAGGCAAGAACACTGGAGCGGGTTACCATTTCCTTCTCCAAAGCATGAAAGTGTAAAATGAAAGTGAATTCGCTCCATGTGTCCGACTCTTAGTGACCCCATGGACTGTAGCCCACCAGGCTCCTCCGTCCATGGGATTTTCCAGGCAAGAGTACTGAGTGGGCTGCCATTGCCTTCTCCGAATAGAAGATACAGATATGTATAAATTATAAAGAGGGAAGTGAAGCAATCCAAAGACTCAGAGATGATTTCTCAAACCAGTTTTATTTATATCCCTCAACTTTTTCAAAGAATGATGTTCTACATGGTCTTGTAAACTACTTATCTCAGAAATTTGTCATTAAAGANGAGTGGGCTGCCATTGCCTTCTCCGAATAGAAGATACAGATATGTATAAATTATAAAGAGGGAAGTGAAGCAATCCAAAGACTCAGAGATGATTTCTCAAACCAGTTTTATTTATATCCCTCAACTTTTTCAAAGAATGATGTTCTACATGGTCTTGTAAACTACTTATCTCAGAAATTTGTCATTAAAGATTTTAATTAGTAATACATTCAAATGTTTACCATCAAATACTACCAGAGACCTTATAATGAAACAAATCACCTGCTCCACCCTTCCCCATCCACGGTTCTGCTCCCTCAAGACAAATTCTAAGCCTTTCTACTTAGAATTCATTTGGAACTTACCGCCGTATTTCTAAATAAGATGCTATTTATTGATTTAACTTCACACTTTCTATTGACTTCCTTACGTAATAGGTGAGGCAGCAGTTCATTTCTACCCTGTTCCTATCTCCTCCTCCAGCTCTTCTAAATATATTTAAATGACTATTTTCAGAGTTCAACCCTGGTCTCTTCTTCAGCTTCAAAGAACACAATTAAGCCCCCTTTCCTGCTCCATCAATTGCAGACAGTATCTCTTTACTCCTCCCTTTGTAAGGTAATGACACCACTGCCCCCTTCCCTCCTTGCTCCTCCCCACTTCTGTCAGCCTGCTCCATACTTTTACGTTTGTTCTGACAGCTTTGTTCTTGTTTGTCTAAGGTTGATTCTAAGAGTGGAAGGCCAGAAAATAGTGTTTCTTTTATTTTGGTGATATAAACATAACTCACAGCAGATGAAAGTAGTGAACTAGGACCACGTTTCTTTCTTTATGGGACCAATGTGCCTATTCAACAGAGAATATTTCTGAAGTAAATTTATTCTCTTTTCTTTACATCCCACCAATGTCCTTTATCTTAGCCTCATATCATGTTTTCCAAGCTTTTGATCATGCTATTTTTCTATGGGTTCTATTTCCTTTCCTCCCTAAAAACAAAACAAGAAGCCTCTCCCTGCAGCCTTCTGTAGTTCGGTCTCCCTGCCCTTGTTCCCTACGGGTCTGCTGCACACTGCTGCAATTTTCATTCGCTGCTTTCATTGATCAGAGTCACTCTTTTCAAGACCATGATAGCTTCCTCTTCCTTAGTTTACACTCTCATTTGGCTGGAATGTGTCCTTGAGTCACTCTTCAGGATAAACTATACAGTTCTATAGATCTTGCTTATTGGAAATGCCTTGATTGAGCTCCACTCAATCAGTTGGCTGTGCATTAAATTCTAGGTCAAATACCACTTTCCTCAAAGCAGAATCTGTTTTTATCTCTCTGGAATCTTGTGACCCTGGTCTTTATCTTTTTTTTTTTTTTTNTGGCGTGCTGCGATTCATGGGGTCGCAAAGAGTTGGACGCGACTGAGCGACTGAACTGAACTGAATCACTTTACAATATTGTGGTTTTGCCATACATTCGCATGATCAGCCATGGGTGTACACGTGGTCCCCATCCTGACCCTCCCTCCCTGGTCTTTATCTTTTATTGAGAGTTTTCAGAGATCAGGTCCAGGTGTGAATCTTTTCTCGATTATTGTGCTGGGCCTCTGTGTGTCCTATGAGCAAAGACACATGCCCTTCTTCTTTCTGAAAAATTATTTATCATCTTTCTTTTATAATTTCCTTCCTTTTGTTTTAACTTTTTCTTACTAGAATTCCTGTTACTTAGATCTCAAACCTCTAGATCATCCCTTTATGTCTTTGTATTTTCCATCATGCATTTTTTGTTTTAAAATCTTTTAAAATATTATTTTTAACTGTGAAAGTATGATTTAAAAGTTTTAAAACCTTAAAAACTATACTTGGAGATTACAACTTCATCATCTAACCTTACTATGGTTATTATTATTTTGGCAAGTAAATTTTAATTTTAAAGAATTTTCTCTTGTTCTGTTTCTTTCTCATAGCACCCTTTTCTTGTTTTTACCACACTGATATATTTTCCCAGTTGTTGCTGAGGTTTTTTTTAAAGTTTTTGTTTGTTATTTAATCCTCTCCTGCTCTGTGAATTATCTGTTTCCTCTAGAATCATTTTTGTTTGTTGGTTTACCTTTTTTGTACTTTTTCCTTTTGCCAAATTTCCTCCGTATTTATTTACTCTTGGTTTTTCTTTTCTATTAATATTTAAGGTTGAGGTTGAAGCAACAGGAGGCTGATGCGAAGTTTGCAGAACTTGGGCAGAGCCTCTCAGGCTTCTCTCCAGGGAAAGGTGGCAGAAAGCTAGTGTTTTTTTGTTCTTGTGAAGGATTCCTAAGGACAGGAGTGCAGAAGAATCCACTCTGAACTTCCAAGCTCCATATTGGCTAACTGAATTCTCCCCAGGTAGTCTGTACAACTTCTTCAGAAACAAGTCCTCCAGTGTTGGACTTAGAGAAAATGATTGGCACCTGTCTGGTGTCTAATCTGGGCAAACAGAAGTGTTACATCTTAGGACTCCAGCAGTTTTCAGCCCATGTTCCCTTCATGCTCTCTGAGATCCTTTGCATCCCCATGCTGAGGCGTCTCAGGGTCGGGACAGACTGGAGCCTTCATTGCCTGTAGCCTCCTCCACCCACTGTGTTCCTTAGTGTTCACCCAGCCCTTTAAGTGTCCAAGAAATCTGCTGAAACTTCAGCTGATGGCCCTTTCCTGCTTGCTTCTTTGCTGTCAGTTTTTATCATTTTAATCCATTTATTGTTATTTTAATGGCCGTCTCAGAAGATAAATAAATTTACTAAGTCCTTTTGTCGTTTAGTCACTGCCCTGTATGACTCTGCAACCCCATGGACTATAGCCAGGCTCCTCTGTCCATGGGATTTCCCAAGCAAGAATGCTGGAGTGCGTTGCCTTTTCCTTCTCTAGGGGATCTTCACAACTCAGGGCTTGAACCTGCATCTCCTACATTGGCGGGCAGATTCTTTATCACTGAGCCACCTGGGAAGTCCATACTAAATCCAAACCTGAACTAGGAGCCTGAAATAGCCATTTCAGTAGCTGTATGGTACTCCATAGGTCTTCCTGGGTGGCGCTAGCAGTAAAGAATCTGCCTGCCAATGCAGGAGAAATAAGAGATACAATCCCTGGGTCAGGAAGATTCCCTGGAGGAGGGCAACCCTCTCCAGTATTCTTGGCTGGAGAATCCCATGGACAGAGGAGCCTGATGGGCTACAGTCCAGAGGATTACAAAGAATTGGACACAACTGAAGTGACTTAGCATGTACATGGTACTCCATTGCAAGGTTATACCTTGCAAATGTGTAAACTTTTGTAAACTGCAAATGTGTAAAATTTGTAAACTGTAGCAAATGTGTAAACAATGTTGTGATGAAGATCCAGTAGCTAAATCTTCATGAGCAACCATGATTATAATAAATTGTGAGAAGAATTACTGCATCAAAATGGAAACAGCTATATTTTTTAAAAAATAAAATTAAGCATACATTTACCTTAGAATCCAACCTTTCCAACCCTAGGTATTTACCCAGAAGAAATGAAAACACATTCTCATAGGAAGACTTGTTCACAAATGTTCACAACAGTGTTATTCTATGCAAGATGGCTAAAAACTAAGATCAACCCAGACGTCCATCAGCTGCTGAATGGATAAGCACGTTTTTGTATACAATAGGATACCATTTATAAATGAAAAGCAACAAACTCCTGATAAATCATCACAACATGAATGAATCTAGAAACATGGAATGAAAGAAGCTAGAAAAGAGAAAACAATATGCCATTCTTCTAGTTTATATGAAATCTGGGGTAGGCAAAAATAATCTGTTGTGGTAGAAAGCAGATTAGTGGTTGCCTGGGGCAGGAGGGAGGGGACAGGAAATCTTTTTGGAGTGATGTAAATATTCTGTATTCTGATTGAGGTGGTGTTTGGAGGGTGTATATTTTTAGTCAAAATTCATCAAGTCAAGGTATATGCTTAAAATAGGTGTGTTTTAGTGTGCAGATTATATGTTCATAGCTTTCAAAGTAAAAATATTTCTAAATTATCCTTATAGTTTTTTTCTCATTATATTCTTAGTATTTCTTATGACACTTTCTTAATATGTTGCCATTACCAAAAAATAAAAAGTAAAAAGAAACTTTTTATAGTCATTTAATTTAAAAAGGGAAATTTTAGCATAATCTCACACTGCCTTTCACTCCCACTCCACCCCAAGTTACAACCACAATGACGATATGAGTGTTTCCAGATTATCTGATAAATATACCAATACAGAGCTACATGAACGCTGCTTATAGAAATAGGGTAATGCTATATACATATTCTTGAGACTTGTGTGTGACGTTTTCTAGCTTTAGCCTGATGCAGCGGGCCCAACTGGTTTCTGTGGTAGTGGCTAGAAAGCGTCCTACACGTAACAGGCCTTTACATGTTAGGGTCTTTGTCTTCATTTGCTGGTGAACATTTCCTCTTACTTCAAGAGAAAATATTTTACCAACATTTTCAGTTCGTTTCTTCCTTTTTTTAAAAAAATTTTATTAAAATCACGTTTTTCTCCTAACTTTTTGCGGCCTAAATTCTTTCTACTACCAGAGGGGAGGTACTTTTGGGTGGGTTTCTGGGTGGTGGTTGAGACTGAATGAGAGACTTGTTGTGGGTTAAGGGTGGAGTTATAGGGCGTTGGGCTGCTACTGCAATGGCACCCCACTCCAGTACTCTTGCCTGGAAAATTCCATGGGCGGAGGAGCCTGCCAGGCTGCAGTCCATGGGGTTATGAAGAGTCGGACATGACTGAGCGACTTTACTTTCACTTCTCACTTTCATGCATGGGAGAAGGAAATGGCAACCCACTCCAGTGTTCTTGCCTGGAGAATCCCAGGGACGGGGGAGCCTGGTGGGCTACCGTCTAGGGGTCGCACAGAGTCGGACACGACTGAAGCAACTTAGCAGCAGTAGCAGCAGCAGCTAAGTCACTTCAGTTATGCCTGACTCTTTGCAACCCTGTGGACTGTAGCCCACCAGCCTCCTCTGTCCCTGGGATTCTCCAGGCAAGAATACTGGCATGGCAATGTTGCCATGCCCTTTTCCAGTGATCTTCCCAATCCAGTGATCAAATCTGCATCTCTTAAGTCTTCTGCATTGACAGGCGGGACACGACTGAAGCGACTTAGCAGCAGCAGCACCACCTGGGAAGCCCGTGGGGGGCAGGGAGTTGTGGGAGGAAAGGTAAAGGTGTCTGCCAGCAGAAGAGGCTCTGATCTGCACAACTGTCTCGGCCTTCATTTAATTTAAGTTTGCACCCACCGCCTGAGTGGGATGCCCCTTTCCTTCCACCTCTTCAAGCTGAACACCAGGCCCACTGTATCCAGTCCCCGAGAATGCGGGGCCACTGCCTGAAACACCTGTTTCTTCCCCTGACAAAGCCATAGGCTGCTTACATGCTCAACCATGAGCACTTCCCCAAGAAATAAACCCCAAGAGAGTGTCTGGAAGGGTTACCTGAGAGATGAGTAGAATGGGTTTCTAAACTGGAACAAAAGGATCGTCTGGGAAGTGGTGGAAATGTAGCTTCTCAGACCCCTTCTACATTAGTCAGATGTAGGGTGTACTGTGGGTACCCCGCTTCGAGGAATGCTGGTCTAAATGGTAAATTAAAATGTTCATCTTCAAAGTTGAAAAGGATGTGGACTAATTCCACTCCCAGATTCAGAAGGGTTGCAGCTCCCTTCTCAGCCTAATCCTGGGATTGAATTAAAGTTCAGATGGTCCATTCCACTCCATTCCTTGTCTCCATGGGTTCTGTCTCAGCTTGGGAAATCAGAAAGAAAAAACACCTTTTCCTTTTGACCTAAAAATTACATTCCCGTGCTTTAGGAGGGCCTGAGTTGCCCTTTGGTCTCTTTCTTCACCCTTTCAGGAATGTCTTTGGTTTAAAAGTTTAATTTTTGACCCTGTTCCAGTTAACTGTTGCTATATCAAAAGACACCCAAAGCTTAGTGACTTAAAACGTCAATTTGTTTTGCTTATGAATCTGCAATTCAGGCAGGCCTGAGCAGGAATGGTTTGTCTCCACTCGACATGGTGCCACTGGGGCTGCTCAAACGAGAGCTGCAGGACCCACCTTGGAGGTGGGTCCCTTGCACTGCTGGCAGGCTGGAGCTGGCTCTGGCTGGGAGCTGCATGTGTGGGCAGCTCCTTGAACACGGCTCTCTCCACAGGCTGCTTGAGCTCCCTCGTAACGTGGAGGCTGGGCTACAGAAGTGAGCATCTGAGAGAGCAAGGCATAGTTGCATGGTGTTTGTGTAACCTAGCTTCAGAAGCCATGTAGTGTCTTTTCCACCATACTATGGCTTCAAGAAAGCATAAAGTCCTCAGTTCAAGGGGAGGGAAAGTAGCCCCCATCACTTGATGAAAGGAGTGTCAAGGTTAAGTAATAAAAACAGGAGGATACAAAATATTACTGTAGTTGTCTTTGGAGAATAGTTTGCCAATAGACTCTGACCTATTTTTTAAATTATGTATATAGATTTTTCTGATGCATATTTACTGAAAGTTAAAGTGTTAGTCATTTAGTCTTGTCCGACTCTTTGTGACCCCATGGACTGTAGCCCACCAGGTGGCTCTTCTCATGGAATTTTCCAGACAAGAATGCTGGAATGGGTTGCCATTGCCTTCTCCAGAGGCTCTTCCCGACCCAAAAATTGAACCTGGGTCTGCCACATTGCAGGGGAGACTCTTTACTATCCGAGCCACCAGGGAAGTGTGTTCACTAAATGCTGTTATTTCTATTTTATTTCATTTTATCCTCTTCACAACCCTACAAGGGAGTTGTATTCCTTTTGGCCTGTCCAAATACTATTCATACATATAGTCTGTTTACCTGATACATTATTTTAAAAATCGTGATTACATATGTGAAAAAATTATATAAATATCTGAATTTCTGGCTTTTCTTCACAATCTTCAGAAGATTGAATACATTTAGACTGGGTTTTCCTCCTCTGAGCAATGGGCTGGATCTGAGTAGTGGGGGTCCCTTTCATAAACACCTGTCTGTGATCCATTTGCCACAGTCCCCACCACTTCCTTCCCCTGTTACATTTTATGTCTCACCAACACTTGATTCTGAGGCTTTCTGCTTTAGAAAAATGCACCCCAGTTCTACCATAGAAAAGTAACAAATAATACTTGTTTTTGATTTTTAATTTTCTGTAGAGAACTCCTTTGGGGGTTTCCTTCTTTTCCAATCTGACCTCTCTTTGGGGGAAGCCAGCAGGTCACTGTTTCTTGTCTGAAGACATCTGCAGCTTTGCTCATTTGAAGAACACAGCTGAGCGATCTNTGTTAGTCATTTAGTCTTGTCCGACTCTTTGTGACCCCATGGACTGTAGCCCACCAGGTGGCTCTTCTCATGGAATTTTCCAGACAAGAATGCTGGAATGGGTTGCCATTGCCTTCTCCAGAGGCTCTTCCCGACCCAAAAATTGAACCTGGGTCTGCCACATTGCAGGGGAGACTCTACTATCCGAGCCACCAGGGAAGTGTGTTCACTAAATGCTGTTATTTCTATTTTATTTCATTTTATCCTCTTCACAACCCTACAAGGGAGTTGTATTCCTTTTGGCCTGTCCAAATACTATTCATACATATAGTCTGTTTACCTGATACATTATTTTAAAAATCGTGATTACATATGTGAAAAAATTATATAAATATCTGAATTTCTGGCTTTTCTTCACAATCTTCAGAAGATTGAATACATTTAGACTGGGTTTTCCTCCTCTGAGCAATGGGCTGGATCTGAGTAGTGGGGGTCCCTTTCATAAACACCTGTCTGTGATCCATTTGCCACAGTCCCCACCACTTCCTTCCCCTGTTACATTTTATGTCTCACCAACACTTGATTCTGAGGCTTTCTGCTTTAGAAAAATGCACCCCAGTTCTACCATAGAAAAGTAACAAATAATACTTGTTTTTGATTTTTAATTTTCTGTAGAGAACTCCTTTGGGGGTTTCCTTCTTTTCCAATCTGACCTCTCTTTGGGGGAAGCCAGCAGGTCACTGTTTCTTGTCTGAAGACATCTGCAGCTTTGCTCATTTGAAGAACACAGCTGAGCGATCTGTCCTAGTAGTTCCCAGAACAGTCCTGATGCTCAGTTCCAGTCGCCCCCAGACAGGCCCTTCTGGGAATCCCCACAACTGAGCAGAATTCTCCTTGAGACCTAGAGTTCACTGTCTGTACTGCCTGATAAATGCTGCATCTCCATAACATTGGAATTCTCAACAAGGGCAAGGGAAGCTCATACAAGGCGCACCAGCGTCAAAGTTTTCTAGCATCACAACCTCGCCCAGCGCCAAGTCTGCACACAAAGACTGTCTCACTGGAAGATAAGTGCCCAGTGTTCACACCACTGTTCAGGACCCGCTCTGAATACTCCTAATGGCTCAGAGGCACAATGCTCACTTTGTCTTTTCAGGGACACTTGGTTTTGTTTCCAAAATGTCAATAGATAACTGTAGGTGTTGATTAAACAACCAGAAAAGCACAGCCTAGGGAGAATATTCTCTCCAACTTTCCTCTAGCCCTTCAGAGGAGCCGGGCCCACCCTCAAAGGGCAGCAGGCAGGTGCAGCCAGCTGGGCCCAGCTGTGTAGTCAGGACACCTTCCTCTCTGGGGCTTGAGTTTCTCTGCGGCTCTTTAACACTAGGAAGAACTGCTCACCCTCAGCACAGAAGATGCCTAAGAGTAGGAAGGACAGAGTGATTTCACTGTCTATCAGTGGGCTCAGCCGCCTGGCTAGAACATTCCCCACAGCCCCTAATCCATCACATTCCCCAACCCTCTCTCCATCAGTAACCAGGGTCCTAAATTTTGTTATCATTCACTTGCTCTTCATTATAGTTTTGCCATCTATTTTAGAAATCTATTGCTATTTGAAAACAACCATAAAATTTAGTGGTGTAAAAGTAACAATCTTTCTTTCCTCCCGTATCTGCAATGCGGGCAGGATTGTATAGGAAAAACTCACCTGTGCCACACACAGCATCAGCTAGGGGGGCTCACCTGGTGCCTTTTGTATCTATGTTCTTCCATGATGCGTTCACTGGCTGGCTGTTGGGCTGAGGCCTGGGCGTTTGTTGTTCTCTGTGTGGCCTGGGCTTTCTCACAGCATGGTACCTGAGTTGCCAAGAGAGAAAACTACACAGAAGCTGTGTGAACTTTAGCCACCTAGCCTCAAAAGTCATACATCGTCCACTAGTCAAAGCAGCCACAAAGTCCCACCTGGTTCAAGGGGCAGGGTCCCTGCCTGCACCTGATGATAGGGGAGTAGGCAGGTTCTGGAAAAACAGATGGGACCAGAAATAGTCTTGCAGCCTTTCTGGGGAAGTATCACCTACTGGACTATCAATGTAGGTACTACATAGATAAAATATTATTTGATTTTGCATGTTTGATTTTTATTTTCAATTTATTAAAAAATTTATTGATTTATTTTGGGCTGTTCTGGGTCCTTGTTGCTGTGCTCAGGCTTTCTTTAGTTGTGGTGAGCAGGGGCTACTGTTTATTGTGGTGCATGGGCTTCTCATTGAGAGTCTTTTCTTGTTGCGGGAGCACTGTGGCACTCAGGCTTAGTTGCCCCATGGCACATGGAATCTTCCCAGAGAAGAGATAGAACCCATGTCCCCGGTATTGGCAGGCAGATTCCCAACCACTGGACCACCAGGGAAGTCCTGATTTTGCATGCTTGAAACTTTATAGAAATATTGATATTAAATATTTGTTGTCGTTGCATCCAAATTTTTGTGACCCCATGAAGGCCCACCAGCCTTCCTTGTCCTTCACCATCTCCCAAAGCTTGCTCAAACTCATGTCCATTGAATTGGTGATGCCATCCAACCATCTTGTCCTCTGTCATCCCCTTCTCCTCCTGCCTTCAATCTTTCCCAGCATGAGGGTCTTTTCTAAAGAGTTGGCTCTTCACATCAGGTGGCCAAAGTTTTGGAGCTTCAGCATCAGTCCTTCCAATGAATATTCAAGGTTGATTTCCTTTAGAATTGATTGATTTGATCTCCTTGCAGTCCAAGGAACTCTTAAGAGTCTTCTCCAATACTACCATTCAAAAGCACCAATTCTTCAGCAGTCAGCTTTCTTTATGGTCTGACTCTCACATCCATACATGACTACTGGAAAAACCATAGCTTTGACTAGATGGACTTTTGTTAGCAAAGTAATGTCTCTTTTTAAATATGCTGTCTAGGTTGGTCATAGCTTTTCTTCTAAGGAGCAAGTGTATTTTAATTTCATGGTTGCAGTCACCATCTACAGTGATTTTGGAGCCCAAGAAAATAAAGTCTGTCATTGTTTCCATTGTTTCTCCATCCATTTGCTGTGAAATTATCAGACCAGATACCATGATCTTAGTTTTTTGAATGTTGAGTTTTAAGCCAGCTTTTTCACTCTCCTCTTTCACTTTCATCAAGAGGCTCTTTAGTTCCTCTTCACTTTCTGCCATAAGGTGGTGTCATCTGCATATCTGAGGTTATTGATATTTCTCCCCGCAATCTTGATTCCAGCTTGTGCTTCTTCCAGCCCAGCATTTCTCATGATGTACTCTGCATATTAAATAAGCAGGGTGACAATATACAGCCTTTTCCAATTTGGAACCAGTCTGTTGTTCTATGTCTGGTCCTAACTGTTGCTTCTTGACCTGCATACAGGTTTAGCATACAAAACATATTCTCCTACAACTTTGTTTTCCCCAACAATCACGAGAGTTGTTTCTTGTTGGGAGATGTTTATTCATTTTTACAACTGTGTAATATTTCATTGCATTTGTTGACCCTGATTTAGTTGTCCGTCCTCTTGTTGGATATGCATATTTTTTCCAGTCTTTTTTCTTATGTGTTATGCTTTTTGTTATTTTATGCAGTGCTGCTGTGAATCTTCTTGTAGAACTCTATTAGTGCACAAGAGCCTTGGGCAGTGGTTCTGAACCAGGGGTGATTTTTAGCAATGTCAGGAAATGTTCAGCAAATATTCCAGACATTTTTGGTTTCTGTGACTAATGGTAGGGGCTTTGCTTCTGGCATCTTGTGGGCATTAGCCAGGGATACTGCTAAATATCCTACAGTGCTCAGGGCAGCCCCTTATAACGGAGGATTATCTGATCAAAGAAGTTAATCATACCAAGGGTGAGAAGTTCTAGCTTAGGGTAGGAGGCTATTCCTAGATGATAGGGCATTTGTAGTTTCAACTTTTGTTGTTATTGTTTAGTCACCAAGTCGTGTCCAACTCTTTTGCGACTGTATGAACTGCAGCCTGCCAGGCCCCGAGGTCCAAGGGATTTCCCATGCAAGAATATTGGAGTGGGTTGCCATTTCCTTCTTCAAGTTTCAACTTTATTACATGATATTAAATTATTTTCCCAAGTGGCTAAACTAATTTACACTGCCAGAGCAGAATGTTCCACATCCTCTGATACTATCAATCTTCTTAAATTTTGCTTATTCACCCGTTTTACCTTTTTATAGATAATAGCATTGATTAGTAGGAGTTATTGATATATTGCCAGGGACCAGCCCCGGTGGATCCAGGGTAATTCGAAGCGGAGATGGAGTTGGCATCTGGGAAAGGACTACTTAATTAGAAATATAAGATTAGGAAAGAATAGTATAGTAGGAAAATTTAGTGGAGAAAAGAGGCTGAATAACTTGGTTTATGTGGAAAGCTAATAAAACCTCAAGACAAGAGGTTTGCACCATCTACGTAGGCCATCAACGCCCACTTGAATAGCGGAGGGTGCCCTGCCTTAGGCTCCCTCTAGCATGGGTCTTAGAAGCCAGGGCAAATAAGTAAACATGGTGAGCCTCCACGTTCCAGATGGGAATTCAGCCAGAGAAGGAGAAAAGACCACACAGGGGAAACCAGTCTTTCCAGTGACTGGTCCATCCTTTATTGTTCAGGAAAGCTTTTTATACTTTTGTTTGTACCTAGAGATCAATGGATAATACAAAGTTATGCAGTGTCAGCAGCCCTGACTCTTATCGAAACCAGGCTTTCTCTCTGCATACCTAGTTGTATACACAAGTCTTAGGTGATTTACATCATCTTCTGGCCAAAAAGCCTATTAGCATTTTATGGCCCTTGTCTGATAAGGGTCTGTCAATCAGAAAACTTATTTGCCTTAATAGTGTTGTTCTTTTCCAAAATCTGGTGCCACTCTCAGAAAGCACTAAATAAAGTTACATTCTTACATAGCAAGGACACAACAATTTATAACAAAGAAAGAGTACAGTGATTTATAACAAAGAGAAAGTTCATTAACTCAAAAGTATAGTGTTGCTAACATCAAAAACTACTATATTCCTTTTTCTGTATCCCAATTACATTGATTAATATCCTTCAGGTGCCTAAAAGATAAAGAATATGGAGGCCTGGCAGCAGTCATTGACTCAACAGTAAAACCCATCACCAATATAATTTTTAGCTTTTTAGAAAAGGCTCTATATCTTTAAGATGCTTTAAACTTTGTGCCTTTTGTGGTTGGGGGCCGTAAACAATCACAAGTTGTAAAAGTCTCTAATTCTCAGGCAAGTTAGAGAGCCATCAGAGGGATTTGAGCTGAGACACTCCTTTTATGCAGGAGACTGTTAACTGGAGCTCTAAGTTAACTCTTTCCAGAGAAAGGTGGTCGGGGATAGCCCCCTGTTATGTCAGAAGAGTGGAAAGCACAGTACAATAAAGCAGGCAGACTGGTTTTGGGGGTGGATGTTCGAGAAAATTCAGCAAGGCTCCCTTAAGGCCCTACTCACCTTTGCCTGTCGGACCCCTTAACCTCATGACCTTTGCCACGGGCGAGACTCCTCATGCTGGGTCCCGACAATATATTCTACTTATCAGCCCTTTGTTGGTCGTATATGTTGCAAATATCTTCTCCCAGTTTGTTGCTTGTCTTCTCACTCCTTCACCGTTTTTTTAAAAATTTTTTTCTTTTTTTTTTTTTTTGGCTGCACTGGATCTTTGTTACTGTGTACAGGCTTTGTCTAGTTGTGGTATGTGGGCTTCTCATTGTGTTGGCTTCTCTTGTTGCGGAGCACGGGCTCTAGGCTCACAGGCTTTAGTAATTGCAGTGCATGGACTCAGCAGCTATGGCTCCTGGACTCTAGAGTGCTGGCTCAGTAGTTGTGGCATACAGCTTTAGTTGCTCCGATGCTTGTGGAATCTTCCTGGACCAGGAGTCAACCTGTGCCCCCTGAACTGGCAGGCAGATTCTTAACCACTAGACCACCAGGGAAGCCCTGTAGTTCTTCTGATAAACAGAAGTGCTTAAAGTTTATAGTTAAGTTTATTAATCTTATACTGGCCTTTAGGCTTTGGACTTGGGGATATTATTTAAGACAGCCTGTCCTTCTCTGAGGTCCTCACTGCCTTCCAAGCCTGGAGCCCACTGAGGTCTCACCCCTTCAAGTTGGCTCCTCCTGGAACCTGATATTCCTCTTGTTGACCCCAGAGGGGGCTGTCCTTCCTGATATTCTGGAATGATTGCTGAGTACCTATGAGTAGTGGACTTTAGCACTGATTTCCTGACACGGCACTTTCTCTGCTGGGACTGGAGTCCTTACATGACCTCTCAATCCCTCTCCACCCAGCACTGAACTCTGCTGTCTGGGGACTGGCCTCAAAATGATCTGCTTTCTCTGGAACTAAATTGCCCCCTGCCCCAGGGTCAGCACCATCAGAAATTACCCTTAGATATCAACCTTGCTTGGACTGAGCTCTGTTTTTCTATAGTACATGGATAGTTTCATCCAGACCCATCTGGGAAACACTCGTCTAGCCCTGGATCAGTAACAGTGGAGCTGAAGGTACAGAGTGGTGCCCAGGAACACTGCTTCTCCCAGAAGGGGAGTCCCAAGATAAGCCTCTCTGCTCTGACCATGCCCCTTCAAGCCAAGCCTGCCTGTCCAGTGCCCTTAAAAGCTGACCATATTTGAAGGGTAGCCTTGGAGCTCTCTGCTTCATCCATCCATCTATCTATTTTTTGAGTTTTAAGGCAGTGGCGACCCACTCCACTATTCTTGCCTGGAAAATCCCATGGGTGGATGAGCCTGATAGGCTGCAGTCCTTGGGGTTGCTAAGAACCGGACACGACTGAGTGACTTCACTTTCACTCTTCACTTTCATGCCTTGGAGAAGGACATGGCAACCCACTCCAGTGTTCTTGCCTGGAGAATCCCAGGGACGGGGGAGCCTGGTGGGCTGCCGTCTATGGGGTCTCGCAGAGTCAGACACAACTGACGTGATTTAGCAGCAGCAGAGTTGATTAACAATATTGTGTTAGTGTCAAGTGTACAGCAAAGTGATAACATGTATCTGTTCTTTTTCAAATTCCTTTCCTGTTTAGGTTACTACAGAGTATTGAGCAGAGTTCCCTGTGTTACACAGTACATCCTTGTTGGTTACCTATTTTAACTTTTTCCGTAGTAGTTTCTTTTTTTAAAAAATTACTTATGACTGTGCTGGGCCTTTGTTGCTATGTGTGGGCTTTCTCTAGTTTCAGTGAGCAGGGGCTACTCTGCGTTGCCAAGTGTGGGCTTCTCATTGTGGTGGCTTCTCAGGTTGCAGAGCATAGGCTCTAGGCATGCAGGTTTCAGTAGCTGCAGAATGTGGGCTTAGTAGTTGTGGCTCCCAGGCTCTATAGTGTGTAGATATAGTAGTTATGGCACATAGACTTAGTTATTCCCTGCCACGTGAGAATTTTCTCAGACCAGGAATTGAACTCATGTACAACTGCATTGGCATCACCAACTCAATGGATGTGACTCTGAGTGAACTCTGGGAGTTGGTGATGGACAGAGGGGTCTGGCGTGCTGCGATTCATGGGGTTGCAAAGAGTCAGACGTGACTGAGTGACTGAAATGAACCCTGCATTGGCAGGTGGATTCTTGACCCCTGGACCACTAGGCAAGTTCCATCTATTTTAAATATGACAGTGTGTACGTATAAATTCCAAATTCCTAATCTGCCCTCCACACCAACACTCCCTGACTAATAACCATACTTTGTTCTCTGAGTCTATTTCTGTTTTGTTGATTTGTATCTTTTTTTTTTTTTTTTTTTAGATTTCACGTATAAGTGGTATCATATGCTCTTTGTCTTTGTCTGATTTACTTTATGATGATCTCCAGGTCCATCTGTGTTGCTGCAAATGACATTATCTCATGCTCTTTGACGGCTAATATTCTACTGTAGATATGCACCACCTCTTCTCTATCCATTCATCTGCTGACGGGCATTTAGGTTGTTTCCATGTCCTGTCCTGGCTATCGCAAACAGTGCTGCAATGAACACTGGGGTGCGTGTATCCTTTTGAACTGTTTTTCTCTGAATATATGCCCAGGAATGGGATTGCTGAATCATATGGTAGCTTATTTTTAGTTTCTTAAGGAATCTCCTTAAGTTCTTCTTATGTTCTCCACAGTACCTGCACCAATTTACAGTCCCATCAACAGTGTAAGAGGGTTCCCTTTTCTCCACACCATCTCTAGTATTGTTTGTAGACTTTTTGATGATGGCTACGCTGATTGGTATGAGGTGATATCTCATTGTAATTTTGATTAGCATTTCTCCAATAATTAGTGATCTTGAGCATCTTTTCACGTGTCTGTTCATCATCTGTATGTCTTCTTTGGAAAAATGTCTAGTCAGGCCTTCTGCCCATTTTTTGATTTTTTATTTTTTTTAAAATATTGACCTGCATGAGCTGTCTGTAAATTTTGGAGGTTAAACCCTTTTTGGTCACATCATTTGCAAATATCTTCTCCTATTCTATGAGTTGTCTTTTCATTTTGTTTATTGTTCCCTTTGCTATGCAAAAGCTTTTGAGTTCAATTAAGTCCCATCTGTTTATTTTTGTTTTTATTTTCATTAGGAGATGGATCACAAAGATTTATTTATTTATTTTTGGCTGTGGTGGATCTTCATTGCTGAACATGGGCTTTCTCTAGTTGCAAAGAGTGAAGGCTACTCTTCATTGCACATGGACTTCTCATTGCAGTGACTTCTCTTGTTGTGGAACACAAGCTGTAGGTACGCAGGCTCAGAAGTTGTGGCGTGGGGGTTTAGTTGCTCCATGGGGGATCTTCCCAGACCAGGGATCGAACTGGCATCCCTTGCATTACAAAGTGGATTCTTAACCATTGGACCACCAAAAAAGCCCCCCAAGAGATATTGCTACGATTTATGTCAGTGTTCTGCCTATATTTTCCCTTAAGAGTTTTATAGTACTTGGTCTTACATTTAGGTCTTTAATCCATTTTGAGTTTATTTTTGTGTATGGTGTTAAAAGAGTATTCTAATTTCATTTTTTACATGTAGCTGTCCAGTTTTCCTGGCACCAATTTATTGAAGATGCTGTCTTTTCCATTGTTATAAATTAATTGACCATAGGTGTGTTTGGGCTTTCTGTCCCAGTCCATTGATCTATATTTCTGGTTTTATGCTGTACGATACTGTTTTGTTGGCTTAAAACTCAACATTTAGAAAACTAAGATCATGGCATCTTGTCCCATAACTTCATGGCAAATAGATGGGGAAACAATGGAAACAGTGACAGACTTTATTTTGGGGGGCTCCAAAATTACTGTAGATGGTGACTGCAGCCGTGAAATTAAAAGACACTTGCTCCTTGGAAGAAAAGCTATGAACAACCTAGACAGCATATTAAAAAGCAGGGATATTACTTTGCCAACAAAGGTCCATCTAGTTAAAGCTATGGTTTTTCCAATAGTCATGTATGGATGTGAGAGTTGGACCATAAAGAAAGCTGAGCGCTGAAGAATTGATGCTTTTGAACTGTGGTGTTGGAGAAGACTCTTGAGAGTCCCTGGGACTGCAAAGAGATCAAACCAGTCAAACCTAAAGGAGAATAGTCCTGAATATTCATTGGAAGGACTGATGCCAGAGCTGAAACTTCAATACTTTGGCCACTTGATGCAAATAACTGACTCATTGGAAAAGACCCTGATGCTGGGAAAGACTGAAGGCAGGAGGAGAAGGCAAAGACAGAGGATGAGATGGTTGGATGCCATCACCAACTCAAAGGACATGAATCTGAGCAGGCTCTAGGAGTTGTTGAGGGACAGGGAAGCCTGGTGTGCTGCAGTCCATGGGGTTGCAAAGAGTTGGACATGACTGAGCAACTGAACTGAACTGATACTGTTTGATGTAGTAGATACTGTTTTAGGTTTGCACTGTCGTCTAAAGTCAACAAGCCTGATTACTGAAACTCCATTTTTCTTAAGATTGCTTTGGCTATTCAGGGTCTTTTGTGTCTCTATACAAATTTTTAGATCTTTTTTTCTAATTCTGTGAAAAAATGCTTTTGTTAGTTTGATGGGATTGCTTTGAATGTGTAGATTCCCTTGGGTAGTATAGTCATTTTGACAATATTGATTCTTCCAATTCAAGAACATGGTATATCTTTCCCATTCACCCATTTTGGACTTAAACTAGACTTAAATTTGCTTCTCTTCCCTCTCACCTCCACACAGGACCTAATCTTTGGTGCCCCTCTCTCCTAGATCCTCTCACCTTTGACTTCACATTGGTCTGAGTTTTTCTGTCTTTGACACTAGGCACTTTGTAAGGGCTTTAGAGGAAACTCATCTTTTGGCTCCCATTTGCCTCAAGAAAGGCACCTCATGCTGGTTTGAGCCTTCCTGATCCAAGCTTGTGGACTGATATAAAGTTGAAGAGACAGATTTCCTGGTTTCTAGCTGAATAACTGCCAAGTCAGGGAGAAGATAAATCTTAAGTTGGGGAGCAAAGAGAAGGTGAAATAAGAGTTAAAACAGCCAAATTTCAGGAAGATGTAGAAGGATGGATAGGTAGAGTGAGAAGACTTGAGACCTGGATGTGTGGATGGCAGGGCATTCTACATACTAGTTCAGAGCATAATATTTGTAGACAGGGAGAATCTCCTGACCTTACTGGTTGTGTGATCTCATGCAGATAGCCACTTTACAGTGGGGGGAGGGCGGTAATTTACATGATTATATGAAGATTAAGTGATAATGTGTAAACCACATTCATAGCATTTGGCATAAAGCAAGTGTTCATAATGGCAGCTGTTTTTATCACCATTAGTCTATGAACAAAGTACCAGCTGTCAGGTTCTTTTATGGGTGTATTTTCACAGACCAGGGGTTGGCAAACTGTGGTCCATGGTCCAAATCCTGCTGACTGGATGTTTCTGAATGACCCTGGAGCTAAGTATGGTTTTTACATTTGTAAATGGTTGAAAAAAAGAAAAGTAGTAATATCTTGTGATATGTAAAAATTGAATGAAATTCAATTTTCAATGTCCAGGAATAAAGTTTTACTGAAGCATGGCCATGATATTTATTTTGTATTAGACAGTCAGCTGGACTGTGGAGAACCGGGCCTTCTTCTCTTCTCCATGGCTCTATACATGCTGGGTACCTTTCTCTTCCCACTGGCCCTCCCTACCCTGGGCTCCCAGAGGACCTTTTAGTGAAGCCATTCTCAGTTGATCCAATGCACCAATGTCTGGATTTCTAAACAATGGGCCTGCTTCATACCAGGGAGCCAAGATAGGACTGTTCTGAGATCAAAATGAAGTAAAATGTGCAAAAGTGCTCTGAAAACTCAATGGATGTTATTATTCAGCAAACAATGGTTAGTGATAGTGAGATTTCAGTGTATTTTATTCTTCTTTGTATGTTTAGTAATATATCTTTTTAAGCGAAAGAAAAAAATTCAGAAAACTAAGATCATGGCATCTAGTCCCATCACTTCATGGCAAATATAGGGAAACAATGGAAACAGTGATAGACTTTATTTTCTTGGGCTCCAAAATCACTGTAGATGGCGACTGCAGCCATGAAATTAAAAGACGCTTGCTCCTTGGAAGAAAAGCCATGAACAACCTAGACAGCATATTAAAAAGCAGGGACATTACTCTGCCAACAAAGGTCCGTCTAGTCAGAGCTATGGTTTTTCCAGTAGTCATGTATGGATGTGAGAGTTGGACCGTAAAGAAAGTTGAGTGCTGAAGAACTGATGCTTTTGAACTGTGGTGTTGGAGAAGACTCTTGAGAGTCCCTGGGACTGCAAGGAGATACAACCAATCAATCCTAAAGGAGATCAGTCCTGAATATTCATTGGAAGGACTAATGTTGAAGCTGAAACTCCAATACTTTGGCCACTTGATGTGAAGAGCCAGCTCTTTAGAAAAGACCCCAGTGCTGGAAAAGATTGAAGACAGGATGAAAAGGGAAGACAGAGGATGAGACGGTTGGATGGCATCACTGACTGGATGGACATGAGTTTGAGTAAGCTCTGGTAGTTGGTGATGGACAGGGAAGCCTGGAGTGCTGCAGTCCATGGGGTCACAAAGAGTTGGACATGACTGAGCGACTGAACTGAACTGAAGCAAAATTACCAGAATGCTCTCATGTCTGACGAGATCAAGTAAATTTTTAAGCCAAATTTAAACACCCGTAACGCATGTCAAACCCACCCTCACCGTGGAGTTTTGAGCTTCCCAACCTTATTTCTAAAGAAAATCCTGGCTCTTCCATCTTGTTTTTGCTTCCTCTTTGCTTCCTGTACACCTAATGTCATTTTCTCTTCCAGTCTTTATGCTTCTGTTTTGGACCATTTCCAGCTTTTAGTGGCTGAGTAGAGAGCAGTTGAAAATCATTACATTCGAAAAAAACCAAGTAATTGTGAGACCAATGTTTTAAGAAAATCATCAACCAGGTTTTGACATTTCCCTAGGTGATGATGAGGGCTGGAGTGCAAGAAGCACTCTGAGTCAATCCCTCAATACAGTAAGTCCCCTGCATACAAACCCCCAAGTTGTGAACATTCAAAGACGCAAACATGCCCCTGTATGCCAGCTGCTGTACTGTACTACTGTACTTTTCAAAGTGCAACTATATTGTGTTCATTTGTTTTTCATGTCTCACTTGTATAAAAAGTGTTATGAACCTATTACAGTACAGTACCATACAGTCAGTTGTGTTAGTTGGATATCTAGGCTAACTTTGTTGGACTTAAGAGCAAAAATTGGACTTAGAAACACACTCTTGGAATGGAACTTGTTCATATGTAGGGGATTTACTGTAACTATTATGGGAGACCCAGAAAAGCAAAGGGGAGATGGGGTGGATGGCTGGAGTTTTCTCTAAAGGAGGGGAGAAGCAAAGCAGCTGGGGACTGGGACAGGAAGGAGAAGAATGGGCAGCTGTCCCTGGAGAAGTTGGTAATGGAAGGCTGAGGAGCCCTCAGGGATGGAAGGCTGAGGTCTAGGGTGTTGTCTGCCTTTGTGGGGCCCCAGAGGTGGTACTGAGGAAGAATGGGAGGGAATCCCATGAGCGGTGAGAGGTGAGGTCAGCAGGAAGGACGTGAAGCAAGGCAGGGCTGAGGGTAAGGAGACATGCCCTGAGAGGTTTGCATTTCAGCTGGAGGACAAGGGCTACAGGAACATGAGTCATCCCAGGATTAAAAGGCCCTGAATTCAAGACGAAATGCTGGGGTAAGGTTGTTCCCTTCCTGGAGGCAGGAGAGGTGGGGATGGTGGGCATGAGAGGCTTGATGCAGATGCAAGGCTGGGAGGAGGCTGAGGCAGCTGCCCGAGTCAATTCCCCTGGCCCGTACCCAGGAGTACCGTGTGTTGTAACTGTGTCTTCATTTCCTGAACAACTTAAATACTAAGCAGTTACTTAAAAGCGCTGAAGGAGGAGGCTCAGGTTTCTAATGACCTTCTGTCAACATGACTAATGTTGCCCTGGGACACCTTTCCCCTCAGTTTTGTGTGATGCTCACTTTCCTCTTCACCCAGATTTCTCTCAGAGNGAGGAGGCTCAGGTTTCTAATGACCTTCTGTCAACATGACTAATGTTGCCCTGGGACACCTTTCCCCTCAGTTTTGTGTGATGCTCACTTTCCTCTTCACCCAGATTTCTCTCAGAGGGGGGGCTTCTCTGACCCCTGTGCCCAAAACGGCCCTTCGTATCACCTGCTGATTGTCTTATCCTGTTTCATCTTCTTCATCTTGCTGTGTCCACCGGATACCTTCTGTATTTGTTTAATAGTTAGCTGTCATCTCCACCTCCCTGGGGGCTCAGTGCAGGCTCACTGCAATGCAGACTTCGCCTGCCAATGCAGACTTCGCCTGCCAATGCATCTCGCAGGAGATGCGAGTCCCATCCCTAGGGGTCGGAAAGTTCTCCCGGAGGAGGAAATAGCAACCCACTCCAGTATCCTTGTCCAGAAAATTCCATGGACAGAGGAGCCTGGGGGACTACAGCCCGTAAAGGGTCACAAAGAGTCAGATATGACTAAGTGACTGGGCACACTGTCCGCACTAAACTGTCAGCCCCCTGGAGTCAAGAGCTTTCTCTTCTTCTTGGTCCTCCTTCCCAGGGCTCAGAGCAGAGCTTGGTGAATGTGAAAAAAGTGGATGGATGAATGGGGATGGTGAGCACAGGCAGAGTGGCCTTCCGGCTGTTTACAGGNGCCCTGGGACACCTTTCCCCTCAGTTTTGTGTGATGCTCACTTTCCTCTTCACCCAGATTTCTCTCAGAGAGGGGGCTTCTCTGACCCCTGTGCCCAAAACGGCCCTTCGTATCACCTGCTGATTGTCTTATCCTGCTTCATCTTCTTCATCTTGCTGTGTCCACCAGACACCTTCTGTATTTGTTTAATAGTTAGCTGTCATCTCCACCTCCCTGGGGGCTCAGTGCAGGCTCACTGCGATGCAGACTTCGCCAATGCAGGAGATGCGAGTCCGATCCCTAGGGGTCGGAAAGTCCTCCCGGAGGAGGAAATAGCAACCCACTCCAGTATCCTTGTCCGGAAAATTCCATGGACAGAGGAGCCTGGGGGACTACAGCCCGTAAAGGGTCACAAAGAGTCAGATACGACTAAGTGACTGGGCACACTGTCCGCACTAAACTGTCAGCCCCCTGGAGTCAAGAGCTTTCTCTTCCTCTTGGTCCTCTTTCCCAGGGCTCAGAGCAGAGCTTGGTGAATGTTNCCCACTCCAGTATCCTTGTCCGGAAAATTCCATGGACAGAGGAGCCTGGGGGACTACAGCCCGTAAAGGGTCACAAAGAGTCAGATACGACTAAGTGACTGGGCACACTGTCCGCACTAAACTGTCAGCCCCCTGGAGTCAAGAGCTTTCTCTTCCTCTTGGTCCTCTTTCCCAGGGCTCAGAGCAGAGCTTGGTGAATGTTTGTGAAAAAAGTGGATGGATGAATGGGGATGGTGAGCACAGGCAGAGTGGCCTTCCGGCTGTTTACAGGCCCTGAGGGGTTTCATCTCTCAATTAGAAGTTGTTGCCCTGTTGGTGGTTCTGTTAACCCTTGAGTAGTCTCTCTGTACCCTGCCTCCTAAGCGAAAGTGAGTTGCCTAAAATTCATAGCCACGCTGTCTCTTTCAAAGTTTTATACAATTAAATCTGACTGCTAGAAACTCAGCTGCTGGTTTTGGCCACTCTTTCCCCCATCTTGCCATTCCTCCTAAACTGCCTTTTCTGATTTCGGCCAAGAGAAACATTAGAGTCAGAAAATCGAAACTCTACCATGACCCGTTACCAGGACTTGAAGTTTTTAATAACTAAGATAGGCAACCTCCTCTCCCCTAAGAGCCCAGATTGAGGGCAGACTGATAATTGAACACGTGATTTTTTAAAATTTTATTTATTTTTGGCTGTGTTAGGTCTTCATTGCTGGACAGGCATTTCTTTTGTTGCGGCAAGCGGGGACTACTCCCTGGTACAAGCCTATCATTGTTGTGCCTTCTCTTATTTTGCAGCACAGGCCCTAGGGTGCCATGGGCTTCAGGAGTTGTGGCACACGGGCTCAGTAGTTGTGGCTCCTGGGCTGTAGAGCACAGGCTCAATAGTTGTGGCACATGGGTTTACTTGCTCTGAGGCATGTGGGATCTTCTTGGATCAGGGATCAAACCCATGTCTCCTGCATTGGCAGGNGGTCCTGTCTCCTGACAGGTGAGGTCAACTCCCAGAGGTTGACCTGGAGCAGTGGAGACTGGAGGCCCAGCTTCCTCATCCTCTTTCTCTGCCCCCTGGCAGGGCAGCCGCATCTCCCATCAGCACTAAGGCCCTCATTCTCCCGCTGCCAGGAGAGTTTGCCCGCTGGTGGGGAGAGCTGGGTCCTTCCCCAGAAATTGCCCTCACCCAAAGGGAGCTGCTTTGCCCAGGACTGTGCCATCACCCCAGGGTCAGGTGCCTCTAATGACTGGATGATCCGGAGGTTCGAACTCTTAGCCCTGTGCCTCCATGCAGGACCTCTCTGAAGGGCCGACTCAGCTTCAGAGCGCCCTCTGGGTGTTGGGGTGTTGTGATCTCTGTGCTGAGATCACATATGAGCCTTCTCTCCCTCCCTGGCAGTACTGTTCCCAAGCACACTTGCCAGTAATTGCATGTAAATCTCCATCCCAATGTCTGTTCCCCAAAGGAAGCCAACCCATTACACTTAGAGACACTGGACAGGAGGGCTGTGGACCCCGAAGTCCAGGCAGTGGTCTGCAGGGAGGCTGGGTGCGGGGAGAAGCAGGGTGACTAGGAGGTTGCTGAAGGAATGACCCAGGGAGGAAAGAGTTCACGCCGAAGGATGCCCACCTTGCCCTCTGCAGCCTGTGGGGGACTGTCTGGCCCTGTTGAAGGAAAAGGAGAGGATGAGAGAGGCTCAGCTGTTTGTCCCACAGCTGACTAAACACACACTGCAGAATCCTATCTTTCTCCTGGTGGCCTGGGCACATTTACCTCTCAAAGACATTATTGCCCTCCATCTGAAGTCAGCTGGGAAATTATGTAGTTAGCCTTACCACTAGCTAGTTCAGCAAGTGAGTGAGATGCCAAAGATTAAGAGGAAAAGATAAGGAAGAGAAGCTGGGGAGCTGTCTGGCCTGCTCCTCCTCTGGAGAAGAGGGGAGTGGAAGGGTGCTCCCCACTTGGTCTGGCTTCATGCTCCAGGCCCCATGATGTGCACTCCTTTAGGAGGGTCTCTGGCTTTCCTCAGTCTGAACACAAATCATCTGACTATGACAGGAAACAGGAGTGAGGGTTTTCCTCTTTGCCTCTCAGCAAAGCACCCAGAGGCCAGACGCACTCATCTGTCCATCAGGTCTAGAACAGACCCCAGTCACCGTGGCTTCCAATCCGAGGGTGAGGAGAAGCCACAGCTGCTCACATCCTCAGATCCCCCGTCTCAAACCCTAAAAGCTCAGAACAGCTCAGTGTATCCTGTTCCCATTCCAGAAAACTCTACAAGCCTAGGGTATAAATTTTATGAGGCCAAGAACCCACACTGGTGGCTAACATTTTTTTTAATGTTTATTTACTTATTTATTTATTTACTTATTTTTGGCCACACTGGGTCTTTGTTGCTGCATGGGCTTTTCTCTAGTTGCATTGCACAAGCTTCACTTGTTGCAGAGCACAGGCTTTAGGCACAGGGGCTTCAGTAGTTGTGGCTCCTGGGCTTGCAGAGCACAGGCTCGATAGTTGTAGCACAAGGCTAGCTTCAAGGCATGTGGGATCTTCCCAGATCAGGGATCAAACCTATGCCCCTGCATTGGCAGACAGATTCTTCACCATTAAGCCATCAGAGAAGCCCCTGGAGGCTAACTTTTAATAATGCCTGACACAATTGGAATGCAAGGGAATAGTCTGAAAGCCGTGAGATTTTCTGAGGGCTGTTGGTGCCAAAAATCATTCTAAACCTTTCTAGAGGCTGTAGCTGCACATTCCCCCAGGAGGTGCTTATGGGGAAGGGACAATGCACACAGACACACATCTGTCCAAATGATATATTACCTCTAGGAACTAGCTGAGGCCCCTTCAGTTTCTGTCAAAGTTTTTGTTTAAAATAATTTTTTAAATGCATTTTATAACAATTTCAGATGAAGTTAGAAAGTAAGCACAAGATACTAACTTGCTTCATCAACTTTTTTACCCAATCCCAAGATCCCCCAGGGAGAAGGAAAAGTCAAATGCAAAGTTTACAAGAACTTGTGTCACATAAAGTGGGTGATGAGCTCTTCAGGTTGGTTTCTAACCAGCCTCTGGGCTGGTTTCTAGGAGGAAGGGATGGAGGGCTCTGTGCTACTTGGAGGTAATAGGGCTGATTATTAGACCAGGAGTTGGAATTGCAGAGATAGAGTGAAGGGGACATGGCTAAGACTGAGCACCCCAAGAATAGCCCTTGGATGACTCTGGACCTGCCACTGTTTTCTAGAATAGGGGCAACTCACCAAGGGCACGGACACACAATGGGAGAAACCCAGTTGGGGAGAAAAAATTGGAAACCCAGTTTCTCCCAATGGGGAGAAACACTACCTGCAATGCAAAGTCAGCTTTATTTTGTTCTTTAGGATCATGCACAGCTCTAAAGTTCTGATATATTTTGGCTATGGAGCTGACAGTGCTCCACCATCCACTCAGATTGTCAGAGGCTGTAGACAGGAGAGCCTGGCAGCCCACGTGACAGGGGACGTATTCTCCCCCCTCTTATTTGTCCAGAGCAGGTGAACTTCAGCTACAGACTGGCTCCTGCCTCTGGGATATCCCACTCTGTTTGGTCTGAGCCCTGAAGTCAGTGTGACTCCAGATAACCCTGACATGGAATAATAAAAAATTAAAATGATACCAAAGCCCCTATCATCAGATGTCATCCTAGGTCATTTTAAATGACGGAATGTTTCTTCCTTTCTGGGCATGTGTGTATGTACATCCACACATTCTTTCATCCTGTATCTCTCTACACATTTATAAATTTCTGCCCCTTCATCCATATAATGGTGATTTAAAAGTCTAGCTCTGTTTCACCCCTGAGATGTGCGGTGTGGGTCAAATGATATCATGCAAGCCTTCCAGAAGGATGAAGTGCTAGAGAAACAGCAGGTGTTCCCATGGACAACCATGGATCCATCAGTTGTTATACAATTACTCTGCATGCTGCCCTTCATGTTCAAAGAACAAAGGAGTCCAACGTTTTATTTATTTTTTGGTTTTGTTTTTTATTTATTTATTTTAATTGGAGGCTAACTACAATATTGTGGTGGTTTTTGCAATACATTCACATGAATCGGCCATGGGTGTACATGTGTTCCCCATTCTGAACCTCCCTCCCCATGCCATCCCTCAGGGTCATCCCAGTGCACCAGCCCTGAGTGCCCTGTCTCATGCATCGAACGTGGACTGGCGATCTATTTCACATATGGTAATATACATGTTTCAATGCTATTCTCTCAAATCATCCCACAGTCCAACATTTTAGAAGTTAGACTCTCAATGATCCCTGTGTTGATAAGATCAAAGTTTAAGGAAGATAGCAGGACATGGGTTTGTTTTTCCAGGAAGGCTAACTGAGCAGTTCTTGAAATGTTTGCATATACGGGGCAGAATTCCATGCAGTCTTCAAATCTTGAGCCAAGACTCAGCATTAATGATGCCAAAAGTTTCATTTTTTTGACTGTGGGAGGGCTGCGATCACCCTTTAAATGGCCATTCAGTTTGAAGTTCAGTAAACACTTTGATTGAGAAACACTTTGAGGGGTGGAAAGTCCTTGGCTGTGGGAGCATTTTTCACTCTCTCTTTGCTGCAAGATTTCCTGTGCTTTAAAACACAGTAATGTACCCTTAAGTGTACACGCAAAAAAGCCCAAATGCCAGCTCAGTGGCGACCGTGGTACCTGGTAGGTGACCTCGTCTCCCAACAGCAGGAAGTAAGACCTGTGGACTCTCAGGCAGTCACTGGTCTGAATTGATTATCAGAGCTCTAAGTGGAAGCGTTTCCCCACTGCCAGACCTAGAATGGTCCTGGGAGTGCACATGGAGAGGAGGTATGTGTGTACTCAAAACAGGAAATTCTGCAACAGAGCAGCCAAGACAAAGCCAAGAAGGCAGCTAAGCAGAGAGAGGTTGCCTCATGGCCACTGCCAAGAAGCAGGCTTCCGTGAGCCAGTGAGACATTTAACAATACGAGATCAGCCTCCATTCCCTTTAGACTGAAGACTAACCACATCTTTGTCCTTCACCCTCACGAGGCTGGGTGTAACACACCTGAGTATAATACAAGAAATATCGTTTGGAAACAGAAAATCTGGGTTTGAATTCCAGCTGTGTCCCTCACTTGCTGTGGACTAGGAGCAGACCCTCTCTGAGGTCATTTCTTCCCATGGAGATGGCAGTAAGACCTACTCTAAAGGGTCTTAAACTAGAGCCAGTCACAGCCTACCATGGTGAATGTGAAAACACTCTGCAAGTTTACCATGTGATTCACCATGGGTCACCAGTGAGGGGTCAGCTAGAGGGGATGCTCACAGGACAGACACTGCTGCAGCCAGCACCGCTGCACTATTCTTTGCCTAAACATACCACAAATGCACAAAACCTTGCCAGAATCAAAAGACAACCTTCCCTCCTGTTTTGCCAGCTTCTTGAAAGGCAGCCTACTGCTGGCTAGTCCCTTCTCTGGGAGAAAAAGTAGGGCAGGCTGCTCTGTTGGTTGTATGGAATGTGGGTCTGGGCATACAGAACCCTCACTGGGGTCACAGTACTTCTCAGCCTTTTGCCTTGAGGTCAAAGACTGATGACCCTCACAGGTGTGACATTCACCGAATGCCTCTCACAGAGCTCAGACCACCCTGCTCCAGCTCCCTTTCCCATGTCTGAATGGGTTTCCTCACTGTGAGATGGGAGGATCATAACCCCTTCCCTAAGCAACAATACTGTGCATACAACCATGCACCTACTCTTACTTCAAATCTGATACATCTTGTTATTGATATTAAGTGACTTGTCACAACTGACTGACACCTGGTGGTATACCTGGAAGACAAGATTGAAGACCGGTGTCTTCATCTGCAAGTGAGATCAGGAATTGGGTTGTGCACCTTAGTATTTCCAATACCCAACACATAATGGGGCTCAGTGCCAGCTCGAATTGGANTATTGATATTAAGTGACTTGTCACAACTGACTGACACCTGGTGGTATACCTGGAAGACAAGATTGAAGACCGGTGTCTTCATCTGCAAGTGAGATCAGGAATTGGGTTGTGCACCTTAGTATTTCCAATACCCAACACATAATGGGGCTCAGTGCCAGCTCGAATTGGAAAGAGAAGCCTCTCATCTCCCATAGATGAGCTGCAGAGCCATTCCAGACTCGGAGGTGCTGGCTGAACAGCCAGAGCTCTTTCTGGAGCATAGCAGTTAGGTGACAGGAGGAAATAGGGGCTCTATGGGGGATTTCCCTGCTAGATGCGGAGCCAGCTCCCTCCCCATTCTGTGGTAGTGGCAGTTTTCACTGGAAGAGTTAGTGCCTACTCTATTTCGTGTCTGCCTCTGAAGCGGTGGCCTCTTGCCAGTGAGAATTGCCTGAGGTCTGGGCTTGGTGAGGGCTGGACGAACTGAGCATGCAGGTGCTACCACTCAGTACCCGGGAACAGCCACGGTAGATCTGTAGGTGCAAGGCAAAGAGGTGTGTCCTGAGCACCATCCCTGAAGACATTCAAAGGCACCAGCATTTATCTGGGCCCTTGGATAGATCTGTAGCCCCAGGGAATCTGAGGGTGTTGGGGCCAATGCTACCATGGATTTTCCCTTCCAGTTGGGAAAGGCCTTACCAGGGCAGCAATCTGAGCCACACACCTTCACTTAGGAAATGTTTGGAGGCTGGCAGCCCATGGAGTGGGTTGAGCTCACCAGTGTATGGAGAACCTTCTGGATAATTTGTCACAAGTGTGCTAATAACTCTGGGGACCAAGGGAAAATGAGTCACATAGCAGTTTTTGTTTTTTTTGGCCACAGCCTGTAGCATGTAGGATCTTAGTTCCCTGACCAGGGATTGAACCCATGCCCCTTGCTTTGGAAGTGTGAAGTCTTAACCACTGGACTGCCAGAGCAGTCCCCACCACAGAATGTTTCTGAAATATGGATGTGTGAATGAGTTGCTCTGTGAATTGTTACTGTCTCACCACAGCTTAGAAGAAACTAGATCTGATGGGCTTGGCCTATGGGGCAAAGCAGAGCTTGGCTGTTTCAGCCTTAGGGAGTGGGCAAAGTAGTCTCATAGTCTTGAGAACCTCCCTGGTGGTACCAGGCCAGCTTGAAAGTTGATCAAATCAGAAATATGAAGAGATTTTGTTCTAGCCCTTTAGAGACGGGAATTGTAAATGACAAATGGGGAAAAACCAAAAGCAGACAGGAGAAGGCCCTGGGACTGGAGGACTCAGCTGCGGCTTAGGAGCGGGCTGTGCTCAGGCCAGACCCAAGTGTCAGTCAAGTCCCTGTGGACCCTGAGTGGATCATTACCCCCTCTCACGGTCGGTTTCCTCCCTGTGAGATGGGAAATCATGACTTCCTCCCTGAGCTGTGGTGAGGATGAAGTCAGGTCAGTATGTGAGGTGCTTGCCATTGTGCCTGGCACAGAGCAAGTACAGTGCTTGGTACTGTTCCTGTTGTGGTGTGACTTTGCCAGCACCAGTGCTGTGTAACAAGCAGCGGAACTTTAGTAGCCAAAAGATAACCATTTTGTTATGTTCATGGATTCTGTGGGTCAGGGATTTAAACATTTATTTATTTTGATTTATTTGGCTGTGTTGGGTCCTAGTTGTGGCACACAGGGTCTTCATTGCATTTTCGGAGATCTTTGGTTTCAGCTCGTGGGCTCAGTAGTTGTAATGCACAGGCTTAGTTGCCCCACGGCATGTGGGATCTTAGTTCCCTGACCCGGGATCAAACCCACATCCCCTGCATTCCATGGCAGATTCTTAGCCAGTGAACCACCAGGGAAGTCCCCATCAGGGATTTAGAAAGGACAGAAGCTCATCTCTGTTCCATAACATCTGGGACATCAACTGCAAAGGTTCAAAACCTGAGATAGCTCAATGGTTGAGCGCTAGCATCTTCCGAAGTCTTATTCACTCATGTCTGGTGCCTGGCCAGGGAAGGACTGGGAGGTGAGTCCTGCTGGCCAGAGAGCCTGCACTTGGCCTTTCCAGGTGGCTTCCCTACAGCACGGCATCTCAGGGTAGTTGACCTTCTAATACAGTGGACAGCCCTTCCAGAGTGAGTGTCCAGAGAGAATCAGGCAGAAGTGGAATCACCTTTTCTGATCTGGCCTCGAAAGTTGGCTGCTTCTGTTGGTTACAAGCAAGTCTCTGAGACTGGCTGCCTATAGTCAAAGTGAGGGCATTTCTGGATAGGAGGAGTGTTAAAGAATGTATAGACAAGATTTAGAGCTGCTGAAGTAAATGGAGAAAAGAATAACACCTTAGGCTTACGGTTTAAAAAGTCTATTCACTTTAAAAATTTTTTTAAATTTACTTTATTGAAGTATAGTTGATTTACAGTGTTCTTCTAATTTCTACCGTATGGTAAAGTGATTCAGTTACACAGACATACATATTCTTTTTAATATCCTTTTCCATTATGGTTTATCAAAACATATTGAATGTAGTTCCCTGTGCTATGCCATAGGACTGTCTAGTTCATCCATTCTCTATGTAATAGTTTGTATCTGCTAATCCCAGACTCCCAGTCCATCCCTCCTCTGTCTTTTCTCCCCACTGGCAGCCATAATTCTGTTCTTTCCGTCTGTGAGCCTGTTTATGTTTCCTAAGTAAGTTCATTGGTGTCATTTTAGATTCCACATATAAGTGACATCATTTATTATCTTTCTCTTTCTGACTCACTTAGCATGATCATCTCTAGATCCATCCATATTTTTGTTTCAAACTCTACACTTTTTATTTTGTATTGGGGTACAACCAATTAACAATGTTGTGATGGTTTCAGGTAAAAAGCTAAGGCACTCAGCCATATATATACATGAATCTATTTGCCCCCAAACCCCACTCCCATCCAGGCTGGTACATAACATTGAGCAGAGTTCCATGTGCTATACAATAGGTCCTTGTTGATTATCCATTTTACATATAGCGGTGTGTACATGACCTTCTAAAACTCCCTAACTATCCCTTCCCCACTGGCAACCACAAGTTTGTTTTCTTAAGTCTGAGTCTTTCTGTTTTGCCAGTAAGCACATTTGTATCATTTCTTTTTAGATTCCACATATAAGGGATGTCATGTGATATTTCTCCTTCTCTGTCTGACTTACTTCCTTTGGCATGACACTCTCTAGGTCCATCCATGTTGCTGCAAATGGCATTACTTCATTCTTTTTAATGGCTAAGTAATATTCCATTGTATATATGTACCACACCTTCTTTATCCATTCCTCTGTCGTGGACATTTAAGTTGCTTCCATTAAAGTTGGCTATTGTAAACAGTGCTGCAGCGAACATTTGGGTGCATGTATCCTTTCTTTCTTGAATATATGCCCAAGAGTGGGACTGCAGGGTTATCTGGTAGCTCTATTTTTAGCTTTTTAAGAAACCTCCATACTATTCTCCATAGTGGCTATACCAATTTATATTCCCACCAAGAGTAGGAGGGTTCCCTTCTCTCTGTACTCTCTCCATCTTTTGCTGTTTGTGGATTTTTTGATAATAGTCAATCTGTAGGTCCATCCATTTTGCTGCAGATGGCATTATTTCATTCTTTTTTATGAAAAAAAAAATGTCCATTCACTTAATCCTCCCAGTACCTCTGAGTAATGGGCAGGCGATGAGAGGTGACTCCATTTTGCAGTGTGGAAGCAGGCTCAGAAAGGCAGTCAGTTCATCCCCTGAGCTGAAGTGTTTATACAAGATGCCCTCTCTCATCCCTTTCAGCTCAGAATTACTCTGGTTTTCTGTTCCTTGCAGAAAGAGACAGTCCTGAAAATTTGGTTTTAATGAAAGCAGCAGTTTGACCAGACCTCTATTTACTGTTTGAACAATTTCTGTGACTTCCTGGAGCAAACTGAATTGCTTCCACTTAGCCTACACCTGGATTCTGAAGGCAGCTAATTTTAGATTTCTTGTTTCAGTGCCAAGTATTGAAGGAACGTTGAAAGAATAATCTTTGCTCAATTGGAGTACAAATTCCTTCAACAGAGATCAGTTATGGTACCTCATCTTAAGATAAGAAAACCCCATTTATCACATAGCTTTAAGCTAAAATATAAAATCCAAAGCAGGAAAAGTAAAAAACCAAAATCATTTTTAAGCAAATGACTCATTGAGCAAGTAAATATATCAAGAATGAAGATTTTGATAAATAGATGCAATTCACTTGATACTTGTGGTCCTGATTTCATGACTGAAAAATTATTTTTACATTAAGTCCATTTTAATGGACTCAGGAATGATAAGAAGGAGGAATTTCCTAGTGAAAGACTCCTGTGAAAATTTGCTTCCTAATTTCAGTTTTATCAATTTGGGTTTCTAGAAGTTGGATTTTCTTAAAATGTACTCAACCAATACCACATAGTTTCCTAGACACTGTTAAAGAATCTGATTTTAGAAATTTTGGATCTTCTCTCTGTTGAAATGCCCATGTGGAAAATGGCATTACCTAATTTGTTTCCTTTTATTTTATTCATAATTTATATTTAAAAAAAATACTTGGGGAACGGTGATAAAAAGGAGAACCATGAAGGAACAGTGACCAATAAATACTTAGATCCAAACATGTTCTTTTCCTGTGGCTTTGGAGGCTGCAGTGAGAGATTAATACAAATCTACCACCACCATCCTCACCCCTTTTTTGTTGAAGGACCCAGTAACACATTTTTGAGATGTACACAGTGCCCTGTGGTTAATGCAGATCTTCTTGCAATTTGAAACTTAGTAAGTCAAACTTTTAAAGAAGAAATTAAACTGGCATGGGACAGTAGTAAGGCTACATAAGCTTCCAGCCCAGTGTTCATTCAGCACCTTCATTGTGTCCANAGGACATCACACTCACAAGCTACTATCTAGTGGGTTATTTAGCCATTGAAATAACTCAATGTATGCTTTCCTTTGGACAACAAACCTTCTATTTGCTATGAGTCAAAAGACTGTCAGCAGGAAATTAGAATTATTAATGGCTGGAAGATCACCAGAGGTAAGCCAGACAAACTAGAAAAAGCCAGGCAAGTGGAGGAAAGCACAAGAGAATTCCCTAGCACACTGGCAAAGGCAAAAGATGGTGTCTACTTTCCATTCTGGCTGAAGCAGCACTACGGCAACCCTAATGGGGGAAAACCATTATTTTAATAATAATGAGTGCAGTCAGCTGAATAATGGCCCCCAAATGTCTCTGGAACCCGTTAAGGCTGACTTCTGAGTAAATGGGTATATGTAGATATGACTCATTAAGAATCATGAGATAGGGACATTATCTTGGTTTATCTTAGAAGGGCCTTTATGCAATCACAAGTGTCCCTATGATAGGAAGGGGGGATTTGACAGCAACTGAAGAGGATGACGCAGTGTGACCACAGGGGCAGGGCTCGGGGTGATGCAGTCCCAAGCCAAGGAGCACCAACAGTCATCAGAAGCTGAAAGAGGCAAGGACAGATTCTTCCTTAGACACTCCAGAGGGAGCCCGGGCCTGCTGGCACCTTGACTTTGGACCAATGAGACTGATTCCAGACATCTGGCCTCTAGAACACAAGGGAATACGAATCTGTAGCGATTTGCTATAGCGGCCACAGGAAACCAATGCAGTGAAAAACTGTAGCATTTGAAAGGGAGCGTCCTCTGGAAAATAAGGTGAGACATGGAAGGAAGGGAGATGTGGTCAAGCATGAAGTGCTGAAGAAGAGCTGGGTGTTGAGAGTTAAAGAAGAGCGACTTGGACTGATCAGCTGTGAAGAAAGGCAATGGCACTCAGGAGCTGGCTCCTGCCGGCTTTTTCAGTCATGGCACACATCTTCCCCAGCTCCACATTCAGAACCATCATGTCAGTGGCTTGAAATCAGCGGTGGTTTTACAGGGTGTGTATTTACACCCTAGAAATTGGCAAACTCTACAAAAGAGAGCTTTCTTCTAGGGAACCAGTTGTTAGACATTTGCCACTGAGTGAAAGAGGAAGGAAAGATGGAAGATGGATTCTGTTTAGAACCAGAAGACAAGCATTGTCATGCGCTCATCTCATTCATTGGGTAACCATTATATGCCACTTACAGAGAGAACATTGGAAAGGTGATCTAACTTTAGAGCTTTGAATTCAGTGTGAGATTTGGATTTTCTCCTGGCATTTTCTTTGTGAGTGAGTGATAGTTGCTCAGTTATGTCCAACTCTTTGTTCAGTTCAGCTCAGTCACTCAATCATGTCCCAACTCTTTTCCACTCCATGGATTGCAGCATGCCAGGCTTGCCTGTCCATTACCAACTCCCAGAGCTTGCTCAAACTCATGTGCATTGAGCTGGTGATGCCTTCCAACCATCCTCTTCTCCTGCTTTCAGTCTTTCTCAGAGTCAGGGGCTTTTCCAATGAGTGAGTTCTTCGTATCAGGTGGCTTGGAGTTTCAGCTTCAGCATCAGTCCTTCCAATGAATAGTCAGGACTGCATTCCTTTAGGAGTGACTGGTAACCCTTTGTTACTTACATGTATATCATAGTCTGCTTTATTGTCACATAGTGGGTCAAGAACAGGGGACACAATAATGCTTTAAGACATTGTCTTGGCTTTGTGGGGAAGACAGAATTACAGTGAAATTGGGAACGTGCTAATAAAGATAAAAGCATATCATAAAGGTAATGTGACATAAAAGTAGGGATGGAGTGAGGTGACCTTTGCACAGTCTCAAGGAAGAGTAAACATTTGCCAGGCATGGAAAATTATAGGGGAAGAGGGCAGTTTAAATGGCAAGACTTGCAGTGACCCAATGGGGAGAGAAGCAAGTAAACTGTGGTGTACGGTTGGGAGGTTGAGAGGCTGAAAGGATGGTGATTAGAGGAGCTGCTTCCCTCTATGGAAGAGCCAAGGGGTTAAATTCACAAGATTATTGAGTGTGGCCAACTCAAGTTCAGCCTGGACTGAATAATTAGTAATCAGGGGCTCTGATTCAAGGAATGGAGTTAGCCACAGAAGCAAGGGCTTCTAGGAGGAGCTAGTTCTTGGTGATGGATAGATGACAGACAAAGGGGCTTCTCTGGTGGCTCAGATGGTAAAGAATCTGCCTGCAGTCCAGGAGACCAGGGTTCGATCGTTGGGTCAGCAAGATCCCCTGGAGAAGGAAATGGCAACCCAGTCCAGTATTCTAGCCTGGACAGTTTCATGGACAGAGGAGCCCGGTGGGCTATAGTCCATGAGGTCGCAAAGAGTCAGACATAACTAAAGGAATAACACTTAACACTAAAGGAATAACACTGTCACTTCTCAGATGACAGACAGAGAGATTAAGGAGATCAAGATGAGGAGTAAGGACACAATAAGATGCAACCCTCTGTGAGACGAGAGGAGAGAAGGAGGTGGGATCTGGCTGGTGGTGGGGAGGGGCAGTGAGGGAGCTGGGAACTGGGGTGGAATTCAGGAAAGAGTGCAGAGGCCCAGATATGGGTTAGCTCAGACAGGACGAGTTCGGCTGGTCCTGCCATGTGCACGAGGATAGACAAGGACTGTCTGCCTACTGCTCAATCCCAACACCTGGTACCTAACACTGAGTGGTCATTCAATATATGCTCGAGAGATAAATAAATAAGGGTTTTATTTATTTGTTCTCCTAGGGTTCTGTTTCTTCCAGAGACACTGGACATAGGGAAGCAGACATCTCCATTTTCTTAAGGTGAAGGCCTTCCAATGAACCAGTTCGGTAGGCTTGGCTTTCAGTCAAAATCAGAGGCACTCGTTGAGCTATTGCTGCTGGCAGGTGGGTGAGATGGAGCAGGCAAGCAATCTCCAGGTTTGTAGTGAGCAAATGGCTAGAGCCGGGAATCACGACAGCATGTGTGGGAGCACTGCGCGGGAAACACAGGCAGTTAGGTATGGCCAGAGCATGGTGCATGGGAGACAGTTGTAGGAGATGGCATCTGAGTGTCATGTTAAAGGATTCAGATTTTATCCGGAAAGCAATGGGGAGCTACTGGAAGGTTTTAAACACGGGAACAGTGAAGTCAGTTTTACATTTGGGAAGGACCAGTCTGGCAGCCATGCAAATTAGATTGAAAGGCATGAGGCAAAGACAGGTAAATTCATTAGGAGGCTGTTTCAATACCATAAGTGAGATCCTAATCTAATGTAGTGTTGCTGGGACATAGAAGGAGACAAAATTGAGAACTATTTAGGAGGTTCACTCAACAGCTTGTGGTAAAGACAGTAAGTTCTGCAGATGTGATGCTGTTACTTAACAGATGGATCCTGGTGGAAAGCAGGGGGTGGCTCTTTACACTGACTGTAGCAACACAGGTGTGGAAACCACAGCTTGTACTGCTGGACACTAGAATTGGACATGGCAGCATGCGTCCTCGCTCGAATGGAGCCCCTCGGCGCATGCCTGCTGAGGCTGGTGCCCTAGTCCAAGGTGGGTTTCAGCTGTGTCTATTTGCCAGAGGGAAGGACACTTTAAGGGAAGCTGAGAAAGCAAGTATTTAAGACTTTCTCTGCTTCTCACCTAAACTCTTAAGGTGGAGGATTCTCCAACTGAAGAAGGCTCTTCAGAGGGTCTTGTTAACCAATAAAGATAATGATAAATGCTTGCTTAAAATATAAAGAATAAGAAAAAGAAAGAAGGCCATGACCACAACCCTGAGAAAAGCCAAAATTTAAGAGGCAGAGGATCCAGAGTGAGTGAAGGAAACCAAGAAGGAAGAATCAGAACCTAAAAGGAGATTCAGAAGAGTAAGAGGGTGCGGCGCTGCAGGAGCCCCAGAAAGACAGGGCTTTGAGCAGGACTGAGTAGCCACAGGGGCGGAAGATCAGGAAGTGATCAGGAGCAAGTGGGAGTAAAGCCAGAGTAGAGGGGCTCAGGAGTGAGTCACGTTAATAAGGACTGAGTCCAGGCCTTTCTTCAAGAAGTTTGGCTTGAAAGGGGAGAGCAAAGAAAGAGAAAGCCGAAACTAAGGTGTGGTGCAGAGTGGGAGGGTGTGGATTTGGGCTTTTGAGCCTGGAGCGCAATGAGTATGTTCATAGGAGTACGTGCAGGGCCAACCCTGTGTTCCCCAAGGATGCCCACAGGCTGTAGGGAGAACCAATTTAGCAACAGCCTCTCCCTTTATGCTACTCTGAGAAAGTTGCTCTGTTTAGCAAAAGGCATTCATGTTCTGCTTTAAGATTCTAAATTACCCATGAAGCTTTCCTTTTTGGGGGATTAAGAACATAGACCATCTCCACTTTACTTCTGGGGTTGTAGATGTTCATTGCGAAAGGCCTCCTGAGAGGGTGGAGGGCAGGTGGTCTGTGGCTTAGGAGGAGGACTCTGGGATTGAGTGCAGCTTTGTAGCATCTGTGTCTGGAGCATCTTTCCAAGCTCTGGGACAGTGATGACACCCAGCTCAGGCTTCTCAGGAACAAGGGCCAGTGGCCACTGTTGCCCCCTTCCCTCAGCAAGTTGGATGGTCTCCTCCTGCCGCACATGCTTACAACTCCAAGAGCTGACGCACAGTCAGCTGCCTCTTTCCTGGGAGAGCACAAGAAAAGCAAGAGACCTCTGCTGAATTATTCATTAGACTTGCAGCCTTCTATTATGCTAAAGACCTCTAACTAACCTCTAAACTCACACAAGTTCTACGTATGAGTGAGTAAATACTTCTGTCTTCTGAAGAGTTCTTTCAGCATTTTTCCTCATCTTATCATATACCCTCAGAAACATGCCTGGGAGTAAAATTTGTGAATAGCCTCACTTTTTAGATGAGGAAACCAGCAAATGAGTGAGTAAGGCAGGAAGGCACTCCCATCCTACACACAGAGTTATGAACACCTGGAAGAGACAGAATGAGAATCCAGGACCCTTTTTTTCTGCCTAACAAGTTTTAAGAGACTGTGGAATGTCTATTTGATTATGTACTGGGTTGGAGGGGGTGGATTTAAGGGAGAAAAAAAAAAAGATGGTGAGTGGCTGGGAGAAAGAGAAATGCATTTTTTATCACCCACTTTTCCTTTGCATAAAAGATTTTAGCCCAAGAAGCTAATGTTGAGTAAATTCTGAATAACAAGAAAAGTCTATGATAAAGCAGTTCTAAAAGCAACTGAACAGTCGGTCACCCTGCTGCACCACAGATGATGTTGACAAAAGCTCTATTCATTTGCTGCAGGGTGAAATAGTCTGTCATCAAAGTACCCAACTCCTTGCAGGCAAGCAGAGGCTGAATCCAGCTGCCAAGCCAATAATGACCCTTTCCTCTTTACTTCCACCAGACAAAACTGGCAGGTGACATGGAGAGTCCGCCCTACCCCACATGGTGGGCTCCACCTGGCTTTCTGAAAGGGTCTATTTGTGGGAAGAGAGTTAACGTCACCCACAAGATCTTCAACCCCCTGAAGCCCCAGCCATCCCCAGGAAGGGGTATACCTGCTGTGTAAGGCAGACATGCATGCCTGATTTCTAGCTATGGTTCCCTGGAGACAATTAAGTTAAAAAAGAAATGCCTTTGGGTCTTGGCCCAGCTCAAAGTCAAGTTAGAGAAACTGCAGAGTTTCTCTTTGGGCGAATAGCTTTCATTCACAGTTTCTTTTCTTCTTTCAGACGCCATGTCAGCTTGCTTCCTAAGGGGATTTCCTTGTGGGAAAGACATGAAATCCATTGACTCTGGCTAAGCATCCTATTTAATGAAGGCAATAAATCATGTCAGTGAGGGAGGTCTGGGGAAGCCCAAGCCAAGGAAGGCGGGACAGGAGTTTCTGTAGAAATGGAGGGCAGGCATCTGCTTTGGTCTCAGCCCACTTTGTCATCAACAATACCATGGGGAAAACTGGGTTTCAAGGGAAACTGCCCAAGAGAGAGCTTGGAGGGAAGTTCCAATATGCTTCTTGATTTCTCTTGGAGAGTCTTTTCAAACCCTGGTTCCCTTGTGTGCAGAAGGGCCAGACTCTCTGTAGGCGAGTGGCCTGTGAGTCACAATTCAAGCATGGGGGAAGGGGTCCCACGTTCTCTCTTAGTTTCACTGGTTGTTCATGGAAAGTGCCGCTACTGGAGAAGCCGAGGTAGTGAGGGCCTCTCGATGGTGTAACCCTGAGGTAGGCCAGCAATGGGGATATTTACTCCTGTTAGAGTCCATTCTGAGGGCCAGAGGCTGGTGAGGACAGCCTCACCAACTTTGTACTGTCCCAAGAGCTGGCCCTGCAATCAAGCCCCAATGTGAATAATTGATTTTACCACTCAGTTCCAGTGTGGCTAACACCCTCATCACACTCTAAGCCTTGGCTCTTCCAATCTGTAAAGTGGGGATAATAATGCCTATCTAACCAGGCGATCACAAGGGTGAAGTGAGATGGGAGACATGAAAGCTCGGGTTAACAGTAATGTACAACAGGGGTGGGTGGGGCTACTGTTGCCTCCAGTCTGCTGCCTCCCTGGATGTGCGTTAATCCAGCCTGGCTAGGTTAGATGCACGGGTTTTCCCGGCACTTTCTGTCACCTCCTATTCTGCTGCCTCCTGCCCTTCTCCGGCATCCTTTTACATGGCATTTTACATGGCCACCATGAAGCTGAAACCCTCCTTTTAAAGAAACAGACAACAGTAATGTAGATAGAGAGATGATGGGCCCCCAGGCGAAATGATAATCCCTATACAAAGAGACACATTGAATAAGTACCTGTTCACATTATGAGCAAATAATGAGGTCACTGTGCTTAAGAGTAACTTGGTAAGAATGGGCTTGTCTGTACTCCCTGGCTAATTGACTGCTCTCAGCAAAGTCCTCCCAACATTTTCTGAAGGGGTGAACCTGGGAAAACACCATCTGCTTGAAACCACATTGGACAAGTGCCTGGAGGAAAAGCTACATCAGATGTTCCCCCATATGGGCCATCTTTTCATAGTGAAAGGGGCTTATTGGATAAGTTTAAGTAAATTTATTTTTTATGAAGCTCCCAATATAGAGGCTGTGTGCTCCAGGGCATTGGAAACTGATTCATGACATTTATGGTACATTTGGGGCTGTTTACAGGGCCACCTGCCTCTGCATGGGTTACTATTGCTGTTGTTCAGTCTCTCAGTTGAGTCTGACTCTTTGCAACCCTATGGACTGCAGCATGCCAGGCTTCCCTGTCCTTCACCATCTCCCAGAGTTTGCTCAAACTCACATCCATTGAGTCGGTGATGCCATCCAACCATCTCATCCTCTGTCACCCCCTTCTCCTCCTGCCCTCAATCTTTCCCAGCATCAGGGTCTTTTCCAATGAGTCGGCTCTTCACATCAGGTAGCCAAAGTATTGGAGCTTCAGGTTCAGCATCNTGGTTAACAAGACCCTCTGAAGAGCCTTCTTCAGTTGGAGAATCCTCCACCTTAAGAGTTTAGGTGAGAAGCAGAGAAAGTCTTAAATACTTGCTTTCTCAGCTTCCCTTAAAGTGTCCTTCCCTCTGGCAAATAGACACAGCTGAAACCCACCTTGGACTAGGGCACCAGCCTCAGCAGGCATGCGCCGAGGGGCTCCATTCGAGCGAGGACGCATGCTGCCATGTCCAATTCTAGTGTCCAGCAGTACAAGCTGTGGTTTCCACACCTGTGTTGCTACAGTCAGTGTAAAGAGCCACCCCCTGCTTTCCACCAGGATCCATCTGTTAAGTAACAGCATCACATCTGCAGAACTTACTGTCTTTACCACAAGCTGTTGAGTGAACCTCCTAAATAGTTCTCAATTTTGTCTCCTTCTATGTCCCAGCAACACTACATTAGATTAGGATCTCACTTATGGCATTGAAACAGCCTCCTAATGAATTTACCTGTCTTTGCCTCATGCCTTTCAATCTAATTTGCATGGCTGCCAGACTGGTCCTTCCCAAATGTAAAACTGACTTCACTGTTCCCGTGTTTAAAACCTTCCAGTAGCTCCCCATTGCTTTCCGGATAAAATCTGAATCCTTTAACATGACACTCAGATGCCATCTCCTACAACTGTCNGCCTTTCAATCTAATTTGCATGGCTGCCAGACTGGTCCTTCCCAAATGTAAAACTGACTTTACTGTTCCCGTGTTTAAAACCTTCCAGTAGCTCCCCATTGCTTTCCGGATAAAATCTGAATCCTTTAACATGACACTCAGATGCCATCTCCTACAACTGTCCCCCATGCACCATGCTCTGGCCATACCTAACTGCCTGTGTTTCCCGCACAGTGCTCCCACACATGCTGTCGTGATTCCCGGCTCTAGCCATTTGCTCACTACAAACCTGGAGATGCTTGCCTGCTCCATCTCACCCACCTGCCAGCAGCAATAGCTCAACGAGTGCCTCTGATTTTGACTGAAAGCCAAGCCTACTNCCATCTCCTACAACTGTCCCCCATGCACCATGCTCTGGCCATACCTAACTGCCTGTGTTTCCCGCACAGTGCTCCCACACATGCTGTCGTGATTCCCGGCTCTAGCCATTTGCTCACTACAAACCTGGAGATGCTTGCCTGCTCCATCTCACCCACCTGCCAGCAGCAATAGCTCAACGAGTGCCTCTGATTTTGACTGAAAGCCAAGCCTACTGAACTGGTTCATTGGAAGGCCTTCACCTTAAGAAAATGGAGATGTCTGCTTCCCTATGTCCAGTGTCTCTGGAAGAAACAGAACCCTAGGAGAACAAATAAATAAAACCCTTATTTATTTATTTCTCGAGCATATATTGAATGACCACTCAGTGTTAGGTACCAGGTGTTGGGATTGAGCAGTAGGCAGACAGTCCTTGTCCATCCTCGTGCACATGGCAGGACCAGCCGAACTCGTCCTGTCTGAGCTAACCCATATCTGGGCCTCTGCACTCTTTCCTGAATTCCACCCCAGTTCCCAGCTCCCTCACTGCCCCTCCCCACCACCAGCCAGATTCCACCTCCTTCTCTCCTCTCCTCTCACAGAGGGTTGCATCTTATTGTGTCCTTACTCTGCATCTTGATCTCCTTAATCTCTCTGTCTGTCATCTGAGAAGTGACAGTGTTATTCCTTTAGTGTTAAGTGTTATTCCTTTAGTTATGTCTGACTCTTTGCGACCTCATGGACTATAGCCCACCGGGCTCCTCTGTCCATGAAACTGTCCAGGCTAGAATACTGGACTGGGTTGCCATTTCCTTCTCCAGGGGANTCCCACCTCCTTCTCTCCTCTCGTCTCACAGAGGGTTGCATCTTATTGTGTCCTTACTCCTCATCTTGATCTCCTTAATCTCTCTGTCTGTCATCTGAGAAGTGACAGTGTTATTCCTTTAGTTATGTCTGACTCTTTGCGACCTCATGGACTATAGCCCACCACCGAGGAGACAGGTACTTTGACAGGTCCGATCTTATGACCTGACCCAACGGTAAAGGAAGAGGTCCCCTTCTTGCTGACCCAACGATCGAACCCTGGTCTCCTGGACTGCAGGCAGATTCTTTACCATCTGAGCCACCAGAGAAGCCCCTTTGTCTGTCATCTATCCATCACCAAGAACTAGCTCCTCCTAGAAGCCCTTGCTTCTGTGGCTAACTCCATTCCTTGAATCAGAGCCCCCGATTACTAATTATTCAGTCCAGGCTGAACTTGAGTTGGCCACACTCAATAATCTTGTGAATTTAACCCCTTGGCTCTTCCATAGAGGGAAGCAGCTCCTCTAATCACCATCCTTTCAGCCTCTCAACCTCCCAACCGTACACCACAGTTTACTTGCTTCTCTCCCCATTGGGTCACTGCAAGTCTTGCCATTTAAACTGCCCTCTTCCCCTATAATTTTCCATGCCTGGCAAATGTTTACTCTTCCTTGAGACTGTGCAAAGGTCACCTCACTCCATCCCTACTTTTATGTCACATTACCTTTATGACATGCTTTTATCTTTATTAGCACGTTCCCAATTTCACTGTAATTCTGTCTTCCCCACAAAGCCAAGACAATGTCTTAAAGCATTATTGTGTCCCCTGTTCTTGACCCACTATGTGACAATAAAGCAGACTATGATATACATGTAAGTAACAAAGGGTTACCAGTCACTCCTAAAGGAATGCAGTCCTGACTATTCATTGGAAGGACTGATGCTGAAGCTGAAACTCCAAGCCACCTGATACAAAGAACTCACTCATTGGAAAAGTCCCTGACTCTGAGAAAGACTGAAAGCAGGAGAAGAGGATGGTTGGAAGGCATCACCAGCTCAATGCACATGAGTTTGAGCAAGCTCTGGGAGTTGGTAATGGACGGGCAAGCCTGGCATGCTGCAATCCATGGAGTGGAAAAGAGTTGGGACATGATTGAGTGACTGAGCTGAACTGAACAAAGAGTTGGACATAACTGAGCAACTATCACTCACTCACAAAGAAAATGCCAGGAGAAAATCCAAATCTCACACTGAATTCAAAGCTCTAAAGTTAGATCACCTTTCCAATGTTCNGTGAAGAGCTGTCATACCACCAGACCACACTCTACTAGGAAACAAAACTATTTACGTGATAAAGTGCAAGTGCCTTAAAAAAATCAGTCCATTACAAGCGAGAAAACTGAGATCAAGAGAACAAAAATAATTCATCCAAGACAGGTAAAACTTACATATTTTACAGGATTTATGCTGGGCACTGGGGATACTTAAAAATAAGACATAGTTCCCATCCTCAAGGAGTAGAGAAACATGTAAACATATCATTTTATATCTAATCCCAAGGGACATTTGGAATTAGAATAGGTGGTTACTACAATGCTATTCAGCTCTAAATTTCTATGTATAACTGAAAGCAGAAGCATCTAGTGGGGTGGGGATGAGTGGAGTTTGGAAATAAGAAAGGAATACTTGGCATCAATAGAAGGCATCTTGAAACAGTTAATGTTAGAACCACCTGGGTAGCCAGTCTCTAAGGTGGCCTACAGTGAGTCTTGCCCCCTGGTGTCTGTTCATGACCCTGTATAGTCTCTCCCATGTTGAATGACATGCAGCCTGGGTGACCAACAGAGCCTGGTAGATGCCATGGTGGAGGTCTCAGATGGCACTGTGGGTTTCACCTCAGTCTCTTGAGTTGTCTGGAGTGGGGCAGTCCTCATACCTTGAGGACTCTTGGGAAGTCCATGGAGAAGCCCGTGTGGAGAAGAATTGAGGCCTCCTGCCAACAGCCAAGCAAAGGAGCCACCTTGGGAACTGACCCTGCTGGTCAAGCCTTCAGATGACGCAGCCCTGGTGGACATCGACTATGGTCTCACAAGAAGATCTGAGCCAGAACCAAATTCCCAACTCAAGGAAATTGTGAGACAATAAATGATTGCTATTTCAAGCCACTAACTTTGGGGTAATATTTTTATGCAGCAATAAATGAACCTAGCATCTCTGTGTTAAGAACACAGGTCTTATGTTATCCAACCCAGTAATCTCTGAACTATTTTCAATTTAGTACCCCAATTTTTTTCTGATACCCAAATCTGGTCAAATAATTTTATTATCCTTACATAAAGAGAGTTGACTTTTAGTAAATATGGTTTAAAAATGTAGGTTGCATTTTTTAAAAGGAATGATTGAAGAAAAGTTTATAAAGTTTAGCAGGATATTAATTTTCTTTCCAGTTCTGTTCGATATGATATTGGTGGCATTTCAACAAGTGCCCTTTTCTTCACTTGCCTTCTTTATATGGCGGCATTTTGGCAAGAGATTTTCTTTTCTGTGTGGTCTCATTTCTGAAATAGTTTTGTGTGGGTTTTGTTGTTTATTTGTTTTCTAAATAGTAGGTTTACCAAAAAAAGCTCCATGTTTCAATCTGTAAAATAATGAACTTCAGCAGAAACCTAGGATGATTTTGTCAGGGTATTTAAACAGTAGAGATTTTTAGTACTGGGGATTTTAATTCTCAGTCTAATTCAGTTCGGGGAGGAATTTCTTTTACCAAAAGTAGACAACAAGGATGGAATCTGTGTAGTATACAGAAAACTGCTTCTGATAGGTGTAAATTCCATTTAAGCAGGCCCAGGTGCTAAAGCCAGTTAGAGAAAATGGAACCTGGCAGATGGAGAGAAACTTGCCAGGGTCCCCTGGGAGCAGGGGTTTTAATCACAGCCCATGTGACAAACACTTAACCCAGTTTGGGAGATTATTAGAAACCATTAGCACCTTGTCACCCACGGCAATCAAGAGCTCCCATTTTCCCTTTAGACTGTAAAGACCCTTAGTTATATGGAGTTTCTAAAATTCTGCTGTGAGGAGCTCATTGGATTATAGCAAGAAAGAGGAATGGAGCAAGTATAATATCTCTAATTCTTTCTGCTCCTACAACCTTCTGGTTGGCTAACTGTTTTTCCAAATAGGTGTCTTCACTCTGACAGCCTGCACCACCCATCTCCCTTTCTCCAGTGCATTGGATAAATTCAAAAGGACATCTTCAGGGTTAAAAATGCTACTTTGAAATGCCAGATCCAGACAGCATTCCGTTCCTATCTCTGCATTGAGACATCATAGTGTGGAGGTCAGTACATGGACTCTGAGTCTGTCACGTACCATGTGTTACTTGTACAAATTATTTAACTTCTTTGAAGCTAGTTTTCAGTCTGTCAACATGCATTCCTTGCAGTGTCATTGTAAGGGTTAAAATAATAGTAATGATAATTGTAATAGTTAACAGTTATTGAATTCTTGATATGTGCCAGGCATTTTTCTATTTTATAAATATTGACACACACTTAATCCTTACAACAACCTCTTTTAGCTGATGAGAAAATCAAGGCACAGAGAGGTTAAGAAACTTCCTCAAGGTCATAGAGTTAACAGGTGTCAAGGTGAGGTTCAAATCTGAGCAGTCTGACCTGAGCTGATGATCTTAGTACTATACTGTGCTGTCTCCATAGAGGTATCAGACATTAATAATAATATCTATTTGTGTATTGAATGAGTAAGTGTGGTTGTGTGATTTTTCTCTGGCAGTGCTCAGCAGTCCCAGGTTGGAGCAGAGAAGGGCAGGGTGATGGCTGAACAGAGCCAAGGTTGGGGTTTAAGAGTAGGCTTTACGAAAGGAGGAACAGACAAAGGTGCTGATCAGGCAGTGGTTGAAATGATTTTTTTTTTTAAGATAGAGTTTTATTTTATTATTTTTTTTTAACTTTATGTATTTATGGCTGTGCTGGGTGCTCAGGCTTTTTTTCTCCAGTTACAGGGAGTGATGGTTACTCTCTGGATGTGGTACCTGCGCTTCTCCTGTTGCAGAGCACAGGCTCTAGGCACACAGGTCTCAGTAGTTGTGGCTCCTGGACTCTAGAGCACAGGCTCAGTGGTTGCAGCATGCAGGTTTAATTGCTCTGTAGCATGTGGGCTCCTCCCGGACCAGGGATCAAACCTGTGTCTCCTGCACTGGCAAGTAGACTATTCACTGAGTCATTAGGGAAGCTCTGGTACTATAATCTTGAAATTTAGTCTGGAAAGAAAAGGAAGTGTTAAATTGCAAGAAAACAGATGAGCCAGGAGCTTTGTGAAAAAAAAAAAAAAAAGAAAGAAACTGTAAAAAAGTGATTGTAATTGACATGTTAAAAATTTTAAATTATGAATTAATACAAGTCCCAGAAGCAAAATACTTTGAAACTAGAAGTGATGGTTGCACAATATTAAATGCCACTGAATCGTATACTTTAACATGATTAACTTTATGGTATACGAATTTTACCTCAGTAAAAAGAAAAAAAAAAAAGCTAGTAACAATCTCAGAAGACAAAGTGGGGAAAATATTGGCAAAATAAAGGACAAAGGGATAATTTCTTTACTATGTAAAGAGTTCTTGGGGTATGATAAGAAAAACAACATCAACCCAACAAATTAGGTTCATCCTCACTCATAATCAGAGATTCAAATTAGAACTAGGATGCTACCATGCTAGTCACCTGATTGATTGGCAGTGATCAAAAAGACTTGTACCTTCTTTTCATCTTTCCCTATGCTATTATACAGTAGATCCTCATTAGCTATCTATTTTATGTAGAGTAGTGACGCTCACCCCCTTTGACCCACCAATTCTACTTTTTTGGGGGGGCCATATCATGTGGCATGTGGGGTCTTAGTTCCCCAACCAGGGATCAAACCCATGCTCCCTATATTGGAAATGCAGAGTCTTAACCACTGGACTGCCAGGGAAGTCCTTAGGCAATTCTTTAAATGTGGTAGATCTATATGGATTGTTAAAGGAATGTTCTCCTAGCTGCATTATTAAGGGAAAAAATCAAGGTGTAGAGAGTGTTCATAGTATGCTACTCTATTTAAAGTAAAAGGGCAATATATTCACTTGTGTATGACCATATCTGAAGAATGTCTTTGGAAAAATAATCATGAAACTGGTGATACTGGTCGCCTCTGGGAATGAGAAATGGGAGGCTGGTGATCAGAAGGGAGTCTTCTGTTCACTCTTTACTGTTTCTTAAAAACACGAAAAACTGAAAGAAAAAAATAACATCTTTGATTATTTGGCATGTTCCTCTCTGTTGCAAGCTACTGTCTTAATCTGGGACTTGTTGCACTGCTATTATTGGAATGTTGGGGGTACAGCAACCCCAGCCATTAACTGATGGACATAGAGCTTCCTCCAAGTACCAGCATCTTGAATTACATCTGACTCTGGTAAGCATACTTTCTGAAGCCATCTGGCTTACTTGGACGCTGGTCACTTGATGTTAGCCAAGCAAGGACTCTAGAGTGGAGACTAGCAGGCAGAAAGCCAAGCTCTACCTGGGTCATCTGCTGCTGTTATCAGTGAAGCTGGTGGCAGAGGATGTGGAAGTCAGCAGGAGCACTTTTATCCAAGGCTGAACACAAGTCTGTCAGCTGAAAACACAGCTGGTACTCTGGGGTAATTCCTAACTTCCTATTAGAAACAAACAAAAGGCCCACTCTACTGAATTTCCCAGTTGGCATTTCGGCCTGGCAGTCAGTCTGTAATGCCTATCACCTAAGATAGCAAGGATATTAGGCTGGGCCACTGGACTAGAACAAAAAGGGTGGGAAAGGCCATCCCCTCCTGACCTCTGCTCTACAGAGCCACTAACCAGATGCATCAGGGGTTTGGGGACCAGAAGGAGACAGAGGACTGGGGATTGAGAGCAGGGGGGAAATGAATAAGAAGACAAAAGAAGGAAAAGAATGTTGAGTGAGCAAACGGGACAAGCCCTAGCACCCTCTCCCCTGCACCTCACCAGAAGTCGCAGGCCCACCCAGGGCACACCAACTAAGCCCACCAGGCGAAGCAACCCTGACGGCTGATGGGCGTCAGGAGACTTGGGCTGTGGACTCAGAGGTGGTGCTCTGTGGCATTTTTTTAAACGTCTGTTTATTTGGCTGCACTGGCTCTGAGTTGTGACATGTGAGATCTTTAGTTGTAGCACCCAAATTCTTAGCTGCGGCTCTTGGGATATAGTTCCCTGATCAGGGAACGAACCAAGCCCCCTGCATTGGGAGCTCAGTCTTAGCCGCTGGACCCCCAGGGAAGTTCCTGCTCTGTGAGATTAAATGGCTGTCCCAGCCTGCGGCCGAGGCAGGAATGCTCTTCCCCACCGCCAACCCCTTAGGTTTCTGTTATTTATGCCTGCATCCGTGGGAAAGAGCATATTTGTGGCCTGACTCTGTGTGCTGACTTCACAAGGCCTGCCAGCTTTTGTCAGGATTTTGTGTCACCGTGAGCAACCTTCCAGGTGACAAGACACCTGCCCGACCTGACTCGCCTTCCTCTAGATCTTGTGCCACCGTGTCACACGTTCAGGGTTTTCAAGGCTGGAATTTCAGAAGCTCTTTTCTTCTTCTGTGTACTAAACCTGATTTCTGGGCACATTCCATCCACTTAGAACAGGGCTGAGTACATCATTTGTGAGACTCAGTACAAAATGAAAGTGCAGGGCCCCTTGCTCAGAAATTAAGAGTGACAAGATGGCAGCAGCAGAGCATTAAACACACACGGGGCCCTTCTGAGCCAGAATCCTGGACAGTTTATACATCCATGAAGCTGGCTCTGCCTCAGGATCTAAGAGGCTAAATGTCTACAGATAGGATTAACTGAGCCCAAGATTATACAGTACACATTTTAGTCATTGTTTTATTTTTAGAAAAGTATAATATTTTATTAAAAGAGCAAAGCTTAAAGATTATAACAGTCATTACTGGATTTGTGAAAATATACAGGGCCTTAAATTCAGGAGATGCGAACATCTAGGTACATCACTTATTAACAGTTAACTGTTTTTAATCACTGTGTAACATGAACCTAATTTTTTCCCTGATTGGTAGCTTAACTACATTTCCCATCTCATAGGCGTTTCTGTAGCCCCAAAGCACCTCCTTTAACCAGAGTGGGGGTCACCTAAGATGTGGCAGCCACCACAAAGCCATGCTAGTCAGGAAGGACTAGTTCCCAAGGGAAGGGCAGGTCATTTCACAGCTGCACAGCTGGAAACCCAGGGACTGGGAGTCGGGGGGCAGAATCTGGGAGATTAACTTGTACAACAAAGACGAAGGAAGAAGTTCAACGTTTGATGGAAAAGTCAAGGTTGGGATTCCAGGTCAGAGGCAGTGCCGACTCCAGACCCACCAGCCTCCTCCATGGTGTCAAGGAACCATGTCATCCACAGAGAACTCGGGCAAACCCTCTTGGCCATTCTGTTCCTTGCTTTGTTCCTGTTCTCTTGTCCTGGCTCCAAGGCTAACCTGTGCAGACCTGCAGGGTCCCGATTAAGGTTGCCAGATTTAGCCAACAAAAACACAGGACCCAGTTAAACTTTAATTTCAGGTAAGCAATGAATAATGTTTTAGTATAAATATTACATGGGGCATGCTTAAGCTGTAGCATGACTCACTGTTTATCAGAAATTCAGATTTAGCTGGGCATCTTGTGTTATCTGGCAACCCTAGATCTAATCTTGGACCCCCTTCACCTGATTGAAGACAGCATCTCTGCAGCTCCTCTCCTCCTATACCCCAAATGGTCTCCCAGCAGGCTTTCCTAGACTTGGTCGCTCGTCTGCCCTAGCCTGCCCAGTCTTCTGGTGATGAACTTCACAGATGTGCTGTGGGAGAAGCTGCTACCCCCGTGGAAGATGCCGGTGCCAGGTGGAGACTCATCTCTGACCTACTGCCAGCTCTGCTCAGCCTCAGCACATTCCTTCCCAGCTCAGCTCATCCTTGGCACTGAGATGGGGCAGCCCTCTCATTGACCTGCTGGGTGGGCTTTGAGGGGGAGGTTCTAACTGTGACTGTGGCTTGGGGATGCTTGTTAGGTTCTTCTCCTCAATTTAGTTTTATTTTTAAATCTTCCTTTCTGGAGACAAGCATGAAACTTTATCAGGTGTCAGGAAAGTGCCTCTTTCCTTGTGGTATATCATTTAATCCTCACAACAATTCCATGAGGTCGTGATACTATCCCCAGTTTGCAACTGAAAACACCTGGGTGCCACTGGACTACTCTAAGCAGGCGCCAGAGCTTGAATTTGAGCTCCATCCAGTCTTCTAAATCCAAGTCTGTGCTCTATTGCTTCCCAACTTCATCATCAGCCACCCAAATAGAAACTGACATGACTGTTCATACCTCACTCTCTAGTAGGATCCTGCGGTCTTTCTGTCTGCAGTGCCCTCTCCATACTGCTGTTTCTCTGTCCAGGCCGTCACCATGGCTGGAGAGGACAGGAGACTCTTGGCTGGCCGTCTGCTTCAAGGCTTTCCACTTCAACTCATCCATTACTTAAAACTGCTTTCTATAAAGCATGTCTGACCATTTACTCCCCAAGTTAAAAATGGTTTATATCCACATGGCCTATAGCTGTGGTTCTCAGACTTGAGTGTGCAGAAGAATTGCCTTAAGAGCTTTTAAACATTCAGATTTACCAAGCCCCATCCTGGAGCTTCTTATTCAGTAGGTCAGGGGTGACGCCCAGGGTTCTGCATTTCCACCAGCTTGAGATGATACCCGTGCAGATGATCCATGGCTGCCACTCTGAGAAAGGTTTATAGGATAAAATTTAAAATCCTGACATGGCACTTAATCCTCCCAATGTGCTCCCATTTCTATTGCCTCATCCGATTCTCCAATTCCAACCTAGTGGCCTCTTCCCTCACACCCCTCCCTCCTCCCACCCTCCCAAACCTATGTGGGTAAAGGCCAGGAGGTTAGGGATGGGGATTTGGGGTCTGACTGTGCCTTGGGCCTCTCAGCCCCAGCATCACCATAACAGTGCTGTGGGGAGAATGACTAACTGTGAGGTACTTGGAGCAGAGCCTGGTCCTTAGAAAGCATTCAGTGAAAGACATTATTTTTATTTGTATAGCTTTAGTCATTTTGCCTCCTCCTCCTGGAGTTTTGTTCCCCTCCTCTTGTGACCTCTTCCATATCCAGTTAGGAAGCCATAGTCTCCGTGAGATCTTCTGAGCCCCCTGGGGCCCCACTACCTAAGTCTCCTCATCCAGTCCCCCACGATCCTGCTTTCTGTTCTCTGCTCACACAGTCATATCCTGCTTGGTAATCACACCTACTCTCTCTCCATAGGTGAACCCCCTGAGGGCTGCTCACTTTCTGTAGGACTCGGTAGAATGCCCGGCACGTTTTCTAACTAAATTCACCACCACTCCTCATTCCATGAAACTGGATATTCAATCTGTTATTTTAAAATGGAAGTTTGGAAGCTTAATTTAATAACTGTACTTTTAAATGAGCATCTCTGGCCTCCCACCTCTTGCTGCCACACTCCCTGGTTTCTCCTTCTCCCAGGCCCTCCACATTCCATGGCTGCAGCCAGTGTGCAGGGACTAGCCTAGACGAACTGTTACACGTTCCAAACACTTTATTTAGGAAAGAAGAGCCCACCACCCACTCACAGACAGGGCCCTTAATTCTGACGGCAGGAATGTTCTTCCTCTGTTCTGTCTACAGAATCCATAGGGAGGCTGCTGAATGCTGTGCTTCCAATAGGTGTGTCTGAGTCTCATTGTTTGGTGGCTCAGGGCATGGCACATAGCTTTCTTGAACATAGGACCACATTATCCAATAAGTGGTTAATTCACTTTTCATGGGTTTATAAACAATTCTGAGAGCTGGGGGGTGGGGGGAAATATAATTTTCCAAAATAAGAAAAGGAAACCACGATAACAAAACTGAAAAATGTTTAAGTAAATGTCTACAAAATGTAATAGGATTCCAGCTAGTCAATTGCATCTGAGTATATCTCTTCCATGGTGAAATATGTTACATTTCATGTGAGGTGAACAAGCACTTTAGGGTTTTTGATATGGGCTGTGATCTCCAAAAGCAAAAGGGCTTGGTGCTGAGGAAAGTCTCAGAGAGGCCCCAGGTTGTCTGCCAGGAGCGAGATCACAGCTGAGGAGAGGAAGAAGAGGACTCTAGGAGTTAGATCAGGGGAATCATGAGGGATGGCAGCAGAGGTATCCAACTCAGGCTCCCGGCACAGGGCTATAAGAGCATCTCTGGAGAATGTTGCTTTTCAAACTTTCGACATCGAATTCTGCCATCTCAGGCTCAGCATAACCAGGTCCAGTCCACTTCTGACCAAGCAAGAGGGTGCATTGGAGACTCAAACCAGAATGACTTGGTACTCACATTGTTTTTCTATTTCGTCAGCAGCATTTATAGAGCCCTGCTCTGAGCTCGTGCTGAGGAACACAGCACTGAACGGGACAGGCTCAGCCGCTGCCCTCGGGGGGGCTTACAGTTCAGTTAAGAAAACACACCCTGAGCAGCTGATCATCAGTGGAAGAGAGTCACAGAGAAGTGCAGGCTGCTGTGGGTGCTTGGCAGAGAGGTCTGTCTAGTCTGGAGTCCAGGGGGAATGTCCCGAAGGAACTGACTGCTTTAATTTTTGGCTGTGCTGTGTCTTCATTGTGGCGTGCGGCTTCTTAGCTGTGGCATGAGGGCTCTCGGTTGCGTGGGCTCGGGCTCAGTAGCAGTGATGCATGGGTTTAGTTGCCCCATGGCATGTGGGATCTTAGTTCCTGGACCAGGGGTTAAACCCACATCCCCTGTATTGCAAGACAGATTCTTAACCAGTTGATTACCAGGGAAGTCCTGAGGAAATGACACTTAATGTAATAAGTGAAGGGTGAGGAAGAGCTAACAGGGTGGAGAGTGTTTCACACCGGAAGCCCCTTGTTGCCTTAAACCTGGTGCTGGGGTGCCAGGGAGGGGTGTCCCCTGTGTGCCCACTCTTCTAAATCCCCTCCAGATTGGCCCATTGACTCCGAACCTTGGTTTCCTGGTTTGCCCTGAGTTCTGCTGGAACTGGAGTAATGCTAACTTTTTTGCTGGGACCCTGCCCTGCCTGGATGCCCCAGCCTCTGCCCATGAGGGCTGGCCCTTGGGTGGCCTCTGCAAAGCTGTAAGGCTGCCACCACCTGTTTACAAGCATCACCACTGCCCTGGAAACCACGTCCCCACTCACCTCATCTGACCTCCCCAGAGGTCAGCCCAGGTCACATTACAACCTCACTGCCCCTTTGGCCTCTCTGACTGTGGGAACCATGATATTGCAGTCCCACCACTTCCATCTGGCTCATGACTGTGATTCAACCACAATGTAGCAGATCCTACCAGAATGGTCCATGTCATAGAGCAACGTTTCCCAAACTAGGGCATCTGATGAACCCCAGAAAAATCCATGCACTCCAGTGTGAGGAATACTACGCTAAGAGATGCATGCAGGCACTGCTAGATGGCATGATTATAAATACAAGCTCAGATGTGTGCCTTGAAACTATCTCAGTATTCGGTTGTCAGTGTGCGCTCAGCCTCTCAGTCATGTCCAACTCTTTGTGACCCCAGGCTCCTCTGTCCGTGGGATTCTCTAGGCAGGAATACTGGAGTGGGTTGCCATGCCCTCCTCCAGCGGATCCTCCCGACCCAGGGATGGAACCTGTGTCTCTTGCGTTTCCTTCATCGGCAGGCAGATCCTTTACCACTAACACCACCTTGTCAGGGAGTCACACATGTAACAAAATGTTTATTCTTTTAGATTAGCGTAAAAATGAATGAAAAATTAATAATTCTCACAGAATGCTCATGGCTACTCTGGAATACTTTCTTGGACCCTGAGGGGTTTGCAGGCCTCACCTGGAACATATGGCCTTTAGAGTATAGAGAGCACATCACCTTTCTGGACCCCAAGATTGCCCATCTCAGCAACGGGTTTAGGTTGCCCACCTCTTCCATACCTCTCAAGTGTTGTAAATATCCATTAGGTGAGGTGTGTAGAACACTGAACTGGCCTGAAGACACCATGTAATTACAAAGGTGAAATATTGTTCTTTTTCTTCATCCTGTCTGCCGGCTGCCATCCAGCCTGCTCACCTCAGTAGCCTTGAACTTTCTCCTCCAGTAAAGACTCAGTTCCTCCTCTCCCTGTAGAAAGGACATAAGGCCATATTTTCAGGAGAAAAGCCACCAGTTTCTACTTAGAGACTGGGTTTTGGTTTTAGGTTTTGCTCTTCAAATTCACTTGTCTATTGCCTATGTGGCCTAATGCTTGAAAGAAAAAATGACAGTGAATAATATTTAAACTGCCCTGGTACCCAGTGGGCCAAAAATTCTGAGCAAATAAAAGGACCTGGAAAGCGGTACACACGTGTACACGGGCATGTACACACACACACACCCCTACATCCACCCACCCACTTGCTCACCAGCTGCACTAAAGTCTCCCAAGTAGTCGACAGCTTCTGGCCTATGTTTACTTTGCGCCTTTCATTTGAGGGGCTCATAGCTCCTTGCTAGGAAGGGGGTATTTATTAATCCTCAGCACCCTCCTGTGAGGCTGCTACCCCAGTGCAGTCCTGGGGAAGGGTCTGTAAGCCCGGCCTTACCTCCAGGCCAGCATCCTCCTGTTCCTGTCCCCAACACAGTATTTTGTATGAAACACTTATAATTGTTGGGGGAGTGATCATCACTCCCCAGTGATGGGAGAGGATTTAGAAAACAAATGTTTGGAGTTTTCAGTGTGTTTAGTCCTTAAGAACTTGTTCTTTTTATAAGAAAATTGGGAGGAAGGTACAGAGGTTTCTCATATACCCCCTGACCCACTCACAATAGCCTCCTCATTGTCAACATCATTTACGTGTGGCCCATTTTTTACCAAGGTTGCACCTGCACTGACATGATAGTCACCCAAAGTCCACAGCTTACCTTACAGTTCACTCTTGGTATTGTACATACTGAGGGTTTGGACATGTATCCATCATTATAGCTGCATACAGAGTATTTTCATCACCCTAAAAATTCTTCATGATCTGCCTATACTTGGGGAGCTTTTTTTTTTTTTTACTAGCTGTTTTTATGATAATAAGCTTCTTCATTTGCCTAAAAAGTTCTTAAGAGCTATTCTTCTTGGGAGTTCACCTTCATATGCACCTTTTCTTTTCATAAGATCTCTGTTTGCCTTAGTCTTGGTCCAGATGGGTTTCACAGGTCCAAACTAGGTCCTATATTATCAGACCAGTTTGGATCTTTTACTCTGTATCAGTGGTTTAATTTTGGACCTTGCATGCATACTATATAGACTCAGTTCCTATGTTCCATGATGCCTCTGCTTCTTCACTTTTTATGTGTGAATTCAGTGCTCTCAAAAGCAAAATCTACATCCGATATACTTTGTTTAGTCACTAAGTAGTGACTGACTCTTTGTGATGCCCTGTACTGTAGCCAAGCTAATCTGTCCATGGGATTTCCCTGGCAAGAATACTAGAGTGGGTTGCCATTTCCTTCCCCAGGGGAACTTCCTGACCCAGGGATTGAACCTGTGTCTCTGGCACTGACAGGCAGATTCTTTACCACTGAACCACCCAATATACTCTGGTTAACCAAGTATTCCATTTAAGAAGTTAGATTTTTCTTGGATAATCAACATGAGAATAAGTGACCACAGACCTAGGAACTACAGGGGAGAAAAGTCTCTTCTCAAGTTATAATTTATGTTTATGAATGAGTCTGAAGTCATGTGCTTTTCCGTTATACTAACTCCATTCCAGAACCTTTAGATCCACAGTTTTTTGAAAAAGAATTATATGTTCAAAGAATTACATGATGGTGTCTTTTAACCTTCAGCGATTCAGAGGTACTTCATAGTACAGAATAAGCCTTTAATGAACTTGAGTTTCCTTCTCTCTTCTAGTAGAACGGTGTTTCTAAAGTTTTATAAACTAAGGGGAAACCTACAGCCTTTGTCTAATCTAAATCCCTCCTCCAAATAGGAAACTGCATGAGTCTGGCAAACTAGGCTGAAGCGGGCCCTGCAGGGTCACAGCAAGTGGCAGGAGTGTCTCGTCTGATCTTGAACCCTTGTGGACTTTTTTTTTTTAACTGCCTACAAACTAGAGTCTAGTAAAGATTCATTTTCCCAAGCTCTTTTCCCCGAAGCACCTGGTGAAATGCCACTTTGGTCTCAATTTTGTATTTTTTTAATTTAAGTATAGTTGACTTACAATGTTGAGTTAGTTTTGGGTGCACAGCAAAGTGATTCAGTCACTCACACATGGACATGGATGTGTATATATATATATATACACACATGATTGTTGTTAGGTCACTAAGTTGTGTCCGACTCTTTTGTAACCCCATGGACTGTAGCCCGCCAGACTCTTCTGTCCATGGGATTTCCCAGGCCAGAATACAGGAGCAGATTGTCGNGTATTTTTTTAATTTAAGTATAGTTGACTTACAATGTTGAGTTAGTTTTGGGTGCACAGCAAAGTGATTCACACATGGACATGTATGTGTGTATATATATATATATATATATATATACACATGATTGTTGTTAGGTCACTAAGTTGTGTCCGACTCTTTTGTAACCCCATGGACTGTAGCCCACCAGACTCTTCTGTCCATGGGATTTCCCAGGCCAGAATATAGGAGTAGATTGTCATGTCCTCCTGCGGGGGATCTTCGTGATCTAGGATCAAATCCACATCTCCTGCAGGTGGATTCTTTACTACTGAGCCACTGGGGAAGCTTTTATATATGTATATATATATATACACACACATATATAGACACACATACATCCATATATAGATATTCTTTTTCAGAGTCTTTCCCATATAGATTATTACAAAATATTGAGTGTAATTCCCTGTGTTTTACAGTAGGTCCTTGTTGGTTATCTTTTTTAAATACAGTAGCATGTACATGTTACTCCCAAATTCAATTTTGTATTTCATTTTGCTGCTTTGCAGGTATTTAGATACTAACCCTACTGATAGAGTGTTTGGATGCAGGGCAAGCACTTCTGTCTCTGCAGTTGTTGTTTGCACAAGGTTGATATTTGTTTAGAAATGACCACTGCTACCAGTCATGGAGGGGAGAGGCCCCATTTGGCAGGGATTGGTTGGTACTGGGGAATTCTGGAGTTACTGCCCAGAGAGACGTCAGACAGAAGGGTCAGACAGAAGGAGACGGAAACCTCTTTATCTCTTTGTGGACATTTTCTGGGGTTCAAGGTTTCAGAGTAGGTGATGCGGCTGAAGGACAGTGGGGGCTCCCTCAGGGCGGGAGAAGGCGGTTGGGAGCCATTGGCTGTGATCCCAGCAGGTGACAAGAGTGGCCTGGCCGTGTGACAAGGGCTTGGGAAATGCTGTTCCGACTCCATGGCAACCGCTGAGTCGTTTGCCCAAGTTCCGGTCTCCCGCCAGGTTTTGCTCGCCAGTCCTCTTCACTCTCTGCCCACCCCCACTCTCGGTGCTGCTCTTTCTGCCCCCGTGGCTTCATGGCCTCACAGGGCTCCTCTAGCATCGGGCACATTGTCTCGGAAGAGGTTTCACCCAGGGCCTGTCCTGCACCACCAGTCCTGCTAATTTCGGCCCCATACTGTGAAGCTGGTTCTGTGAAGTTCTTTCTTTTCCCTGCCTGTGCTAATTGTTTTCTTTCTCTTTCTCACTTTCCCTGGAGAGGAGACTCTCCTGAACCTGCTGACCTTAGGGAGAAGCCACCTGCCCAAGAGGCCTGCTCTTCTCAGCCCTGTTTCCCAGCGTGGCCTGCCAAACCCCTGTGGAGCCTTGCCCTGGAGCTCCGGGATGGAGATATCCCGGATCAGGATCTGGTGTCAGAGCCCTCTTGCCTTTATTCCCCCATGAGGTGGGGGCAAGCGAGGAGAAGGCTCTCAAAACCTAGAGCCTCAGAGGACTGGTCCCTCCACCCCACTTCTCCTGGGCCTGGGGCATTCCTCACTCCTGAATAGGGCTGTGTGTGAAGAGACGGTAGGTGTTAACACTGTCATCGCTTGACCTGAGTTAGAGAAGGGATTTTGAACCTGCATGTGGAATCGTTCAGCCATGCACTGTGTCAAAGGCAGAGAAAGGTGCTTTGATTAAGGTGGCACCTGAAATATATAATTTTTGATATCTATTTCTTATTTACATAAGACATGGGCTTCCCACTGATGTTTTCATCCCATTTAGGACGTGTTTTTATAGCTGAGCCCCTGACCTTGCACCTCCTTCCTTTCTAGCCTACTCCCCACCCAATAAAATAGTTCACCAGAGGACTGTTCAGGCTCCATGGCTTTCCCCTGGCATGAAATTGGTGTTGGATTTCGCCCAGATTTTTTTTTTAATAGATTAGATTGAGATTTACAGAAAAATTGCAGAGATAGTACAGAATTCCCCATGCCTCTAGCTTAGTTTCCCCTATTGTTAGCATTTTACATTACATGGAACATTTGTCACACTGGGAAACCGACATTGGTATATTATCATTAACTAAGCTCTGCCCTTTATTCAGATTTCACTAGTCTTCCCACAGTGTTCTTTTCTGCTCCAGGATCCCATGCAAAATTCCACATTGCAAGTAAGCATCCTTACTCTGCCATGTGACAGTTTCTGACTCATTATTTGGATGACCTAGGCAGTTTTGAGGAATACTGGTCAGGTATTTTGTAGACTATCCCATAATTGATGTTTGTTTAGTGCTTTTCTCATGATTAGACTAAGATTATGAGTTCTGGCGAGGACATTTATTATTTGAAATCTTCTATAGGGAAGATCCCAGAGATGTTTTCAAAGCAAGCCAGAATTTCCCTCTAATGCTTACTAGCAGGCCTGTTGGGCTGGATGCATGGATTTTGCAGAGCTGGTCTTGGAAACCCTGAGGAAAGCATCTCATAGAGCCTTACATTGTGTGTTTTCAGCTCCTGGGTAGTAGGATCAGTTTGAATATATAGATATAGCTATAAATAAATATATATACACAGATACATATATACACATATATGTGTGTGTGTATATATATATACATGTGTGCTAAGTTGCTTCAGTCATGTCTGACTCTTTGTGAACCTATGGACTGTAGCTCACCAGGCTACTCTGTCCATGAGGTTCTCCAGGCAAGAACACTGGAGTGGGGTTGCCATGCCCTCCTTCAGGGGATCTCCTTGACCCAGGAACTGAACCTGCATCTCTTACATCTCCTGCTTTGGCAGGCTGGTTCTTTACCACTGGCGCAACTTAGGAAACCCATATATATAGATATGCGCACAGAATCTATCTTCTCTCCGTCTACACCCACTGAGCCTTTCAAAAACATTTAGCAAGTGTCCACAAGTACACAGCCCTCTGTGAGCAGTGAAGGCACAGGGTAGTAAATAAGGTTCAATCTAGACCCCAAGCACTGCATGCAAGATTACAGACGCAATTCAACAAATATCCCTGTGCTCGCACTGTCAGCTCTGTGCCTGAAGTTGATGAAGCAGCAACTGGAAGCATGATGAGAAACAGAAAGGCAAGTTCAAGGTGCTGCTGCTGAGGAATTAATTAGGGGGCATCAGCAAAAGCATCTCTGTGAGAGCGGGGTTTCAGCTTAGGAAGGATGAGCAAGAGGGAGTCAGGGGTTCAGAGGCAGTGGTGGGCTCCTAGGAGAAAAGTTCATCAGGCAGAGAGAACAGATCACATCAAAAACAAGCTAGCATCAAGAGAGACGTCTGGAAGAACTGAAATACAGCCAATGTGTCTGGAACTTAGGTATATATAGAAAGAAACTGTGGCCTAGAAAAATCACATGATAATTTAGTCATATGACACAGTTCTACTTCCTTAAAATTAGCTTGTTCTATATTTTTTAACAGAGAAAATGATGTTTAAATAATAGGTTTATACTTTATATATTCTGCTAAATTTCTGTACAAACATACTGAAAGCTCAGATGTTTTATACATGCGATGCTAAAACTAAAAATGTGTATTAGAGGATAGAGAAATCTGGAAGGGTATTTTAGTGCCTGCTGATACATCCCCAGTTCTCCATTTCAGGACCTTCAAGGCTTTCGTTTCCCCAGATGCTGAGGGTAGTGATTACTGAGGGCTCACAGCTGAGACCTCCCAGGCCTTGCTTTCCTCTGAAGAGAGCTGCCCCCACCCCAAGACTGTACCCCTCCCAGGAGGCTGCTCACATCCAACGACTAGTTGATGCAGGTGTGCCAAGTCCTGGCCCCTTGGCCTCAGATGTTATTAATTTATTAATTTATTTATTTTTAGCTGTGCTGGGTCTTCACTGTGGTGTGGGCTTTTCTCTAGTTGTGGCCTGCAGAGGCTACTTGCTAGTTGCACGCTCAGGCTTCTCACTGCAGTGGCTTCACTTGTTGCGCAGCACAGGCTGTAGGGCACATGGTCTTCAATGGTTGCAGCTCCTGGGCCCTAGAGCACAGGCTCAGTAGTTGCGGTGCTCAGGCTTGGTTGCTCTGCAGCATGTGGGATCTTCCCAGACCAGGGATTGAACCGTGTCTCCTGCACTGACAAGCGGATTCTTTACCACCGAGCCCCCAGGGAAGCCCCCTGGCCTCAGATTGAGACAACTTTGAAGGTCCATCCAGTCTCGCTGCCCCAGAATAGGCTGAGATGTTACAACTGCATCACAGTTCAGCCTTTCCTTCTGCCCACCCTACTTTTTTTTTTCACAGCCTTGCAGGTATTGTTTGAGAGGACTTTCTAATAAACTGCTGCTGCTGCTGCTAAGTCACTTCAGTCACGTCCAACTCTGTGCGACCCCATAGACGGCAGCCCACCAGGCTCCCCCGTCCCTGGGATTCTCCAGGCAAGAACACTGGAGTGAGTTGCCATTTCCTTCTCCAGTGCATGAAAGTGAAAAGTGAAAGTGAAGTTGCTCAGTCATGTCCGACTCTTAGCGACCTCATGGACTGCAGCCTACCAGGCTCCTCCGTCCATGGGATTTTCCAGGCAATAGTACTGGAGTGGGTCGCCATTGCCTTCTCCTCCAATAAACTACTGGTATGCAAATCTCTTTTCTGTGTTAGAAATACAGATATAAGCAGTATTGGTTTCCTGGGGCTGCGGTAACAAATGACCATAATCGGGGTTGCTTATAACAGTAGAAGTTTATTCTTTCTCAGTTCTGGAGGCCAGAAGTCTAAAATTTAAGTCAGCAGGGCCATCCTCCTTCCAAAGCCTTTTGGACACAGCCCTTAGGAAATTCACTTGTAATGGGACTGGTGGTGATGTCCCCCTTTACAAATGTCCCCAGTCCAGGGGGCCAGACAGGAGCCCCAGCCACCGGCAGAGGGTGTCCTCACTCAAGGGGCTTCTACTCATCTCTAGGCATCCCTGTTCCTACTTTGGCTAAGCCCCCCAAGCACCGGCAGAGGCCCAGTGGAGTCAGTTTCCAGTGCTTGTTAATCACTTTATTGCCACCCAACTTGTCTGTCCAAAGCCCTTTCCACCCCAGACAGGGTCAATCCAGTTCTTCTGGCTCTACAGAACACAAGTGCCACCAGGCATCCCCAGAGGGAGGTGGCCCAGCGGCTTCATTTTCACACTGGAATGTGACTTCCCTTTCCAATTAGAGACCACACAAGATGGGAAATGAGAGCAGGGCAGCCCTTCTAGCATGAAGCCACATCAGACTTTACCAGGAAGAGCTGCTGGAGGCCCTGCCTTCCAGGCCCACCTGTTTAAAACTCCTGGCCTCCTTCACCTGCTATCAATCAGCCTCTTTTTCCTTTGCCCCCCTTGACAAACTCAGTCTTCTCTAGAGACAGGATCATTTCTCTGGGCATGTCCGGTCCCTAGGCCCAGCTTCCCAGGGCTTGTTCTTCTTGTGGCTTGTGTGGCAGAGAAAGTCAGACATGTCAGGCTTTTGAGACAAAAATAAAAATCAAAGAAACTAACACCAGGTAGGAAGTTGGTATCCATCTTTGACAATACGCACTCCTCTGGGGTACCTCCCAGGAGACCCAGCAGGAAGTCTGGGCCACTGGGGACTGGAGGGCTGCTGAAGGCAGGAGAGGGACTCAGCCCTCAGCACAGGAACAGTGGGGCCACGGGCACCCCAGGTGGAAGGGCAGGGCCTCGGGACTACCACACCTGCCTCCCTTGAGAGCACAGCCATGGTGTGCCATCTGTTCGCCTCCCTGCCAAGGCCGCTTGGCCAGAGGGCACCGGCGTGTGTCTTCCTACTTCTAGTCTCACTGCTAGGTTGATTTTCCCGGCTAATATCTAGCATTCTGTTAGGAACATCGTCTTTCCCGAAGCACCTTACTCCCAGGGCTAGGTCAGCGTTGGGGAAAAATTGTGTTTTCCAGCCGCACCTTGGGGCTATCCTGGGACTGGGGTCTGGTGGTTCCTTTCTGGCTTCTGGGATCTTAGAGATCTGCCTGAAGCTTCTAATCACGGCTGCCTCTTTGTTCTTCAGGCCTTGACCTGTATTACATCATCTCGACCCCCCCACCCCAGCTCCTTGAATCCCCCATTCTTTTCCCCCTTTCTGGCTTGGAGGGAGGCTTTTACTCTCAGGGACCTAATCCTGTTGCTCGCATGTGTGACTAATTCCCTCCCCTCCCCCTCGGCTCCCAGCAAAGAGGAAGGGGCCTGTTTGCCCTGAGGCGGGGGTCTGCATCCCTTGGTGGCAATCAAAGCACAGACACATTCCTGTGGGTGGTTTCCTGCCCTGAAAACCAGCCCTGCAGGACAAGCGTCCTCTGTTCCCTCAGGGCCACCAGCCCCTGGGGCCAGAACTTCTGTGAGAGGGATTTACGATATAGAAAGCAGTCCATTGCCCTTCCAAACCTGCTATGTTCTTTGAGCGTTAAAGCAGATTGTCTTGTTGTGGGACAATATGACTCCCCGGAGAAGAGACAGTGACCCTGGGAGCCTGACGGTTCTCGGGTGGCTGCTTGTAGCGGGGGGTATGTGAAGGTGACACAGAGCAGGATGGAGGCCTTATTATCCTCAAAGCACCCCAGAGACCCTGCGGGTCAGCTTCGGCTGCCTGATTTCTGAAGTTAAAAAGCACATAATTATGGTATTGTTTGACTGCCAAGAATTCTGGGTTAATCTCAGTTTTATTTTGACTGCTACCTAAAATAGCTTGTCCCTGAGGACAGCAGCAAAGGCCAGGAGGCCAAAAACAAAAAGGGAGGCCTGAGATCTAAGCAGGCTCTCATTTAGCATCCCAAACCAGGGTGCAGAGATTTGGGGAGGCTCCCGAGTGCATGGGATCAGGCACTTGGAGCCAAGGTCACCCTTCAGCCCCGCTCCCTTACAAAGGCCTTTCTTTTGACACTGGCCTGGGGTGGCCCTCTGCCTCAGTGGACCGGCCTGAGCCTGTGGGAACAGCAGTGACGGCCAGGCCCCACCACACTCGACGTCCCCAGACACATTCGGGTATTCCCTGAGATAGTTTGGAGCTCTGCTCCTGTGATCCGGGGAAACAGGATGAGTAACATGAGCTGACTTTACAGACTGCTGGTCCTGCGCCAGACACTACTGTAAGTGCCCAGGCCTATGGTACCATGTTCAGTCCTCACCAAGAGTCCTCTTGGTCAGTACTTTGCTGTCTACCATCCTGCCCAGAGCCGCACAGCTGGCAGGTGGTGGAGACGGAATTTGAGTCCACAGAACCCTGGCTCCGGGATTGGCCCCCTCCCTTCTTTACCACCTGGCCCTTCCAGAGTTGAGAGGTCACAACCTCGATGGCTCAGAAAGAACAATTCCCACTGGAATCTGTGGGAGAGACGCTTCACTTCATTAGTGTAGAAAATTGGGCCTGGTGAGTAGTGTGTCTCCTTAGAGCACACACAGAAACTTCCCTCGTATTCTCTATCATACTCAGTTCAACAAACATTTTCTGAGAGTGCCAGTCTGTTTCCAAGGTCTCTGGGCCATGAGGCAGTGGATCTCTACGGAAAGTTCAGTGTCATTCAAGGGAGAATCACAAGGCCACGTGTGCTACTATGGAGGAATGCGTGCAGTCAAGGAGGACTTCCCAGGGGAGGGGACATTCAGGTTGCATCTGAAAGGGTGCTAAGATTCGTCTGGGTGGACAAAGTGAAGGTGGATTTTCTCGGCAGAGAGAACATCACGGGCAGTCTGTTGCTGTATTCTTCCAGACTCCAGAGATTCCTGAGGATTCTGAGCTACCAGTCCTGGGCGCTGGTCTGCAGGGTCTAAGCAACCATCCGCTTCCCCCTCACGGCTGGCTCTCACTGTGCTGCTTCAGAGGGCCTTCCCTACCCTTCCTTCCTGCCCCACCTAAATCCCTCTGAAATGTTTTCTGCCTGAGGCATCCCTGAACTTCTAAGGCATCCAGAGATGTTAGTCCAGGCATCTGCGGTGGCTGCTGTCTGCATACTGCTACCAGGGGTCCCATGGTCTCAGGCAGCAGTGCCCGGGGAGCTGGCTCAGGCTCTTTGCAGCTCCCCAGCACCCTGATGCACCCGCAGTGCCCGGAGTGGGCGTGTGGTAAGGCAGATTGCACCTTGAGAGCACAGGGAAAGGCCCAGGGCACTGGGGGTTCCAGCGGGCTTCTTCCTTCTCTTCTCCTCCTAAGCAAGGAAGAGGTAACAGGAAAGCTCAGGCACCAAGCCCCCAGGCCCGGTGTGTATGGTATGGGTGGGAATGCGTTCCCTTTGCTCCTCAGAGTGTCCTCATCTTTTCTACCTTTGGTTGTCGTTTGACTTCAGTGCTTCTGAGTTCCTTTCACTGGAAAAGAACAAAGGCAGGTAGGAGTCATATTCCTCACCAGCCGAGTGGCAGGAGTGAGGAGCAGCCTGACAGCATCAGTCCTGCCTGGTTCTCCACCAGGCACCATGGCTGGAGAGTGGACTGGCTATGCGAAGCCAGTGCCATCCAGGGAAGGTGGGGATGGTGGAAAGGGGCTCATTATGACTAACAGAGACACTCCTCTTACCCCATCACTCAGAAATTCCAAGGGTTTTAGCAGCTCTGTGCCAGGAACTGGGGACAATTACCAAATACATGTGTTACAATATCCCAGGAGATCCTTCCCCAGGGGACAAGGGTTCATGGGTCAAGAAGGGATATGGCTTTTATACATAGACTATCACATCACAGCACCTGGCACTTTGTAGGCCTGCAATACCAATAATAGCTGTTATCATTATTACATATTTAGGGAATGAGTGAGTGATTTGAAGAGCGGAGTATGTGGCAGAGGACACCGGCGGATGATGCAGTCTGTAAGGAGCTCCCAGTGATCTCACCTCCTGCTATTCACATCCTTGGGTAGCCCTTGCCTACAGTGTTTCACAGTTGATCTCTGCTGACCAGTAGAATACAGCCGCGATGTGAGCAAAGTTCTGGAGGGGCCCACATGGTGAAGAATGGAGACCTCTAGCCAACAGCCAGTCAGGAAGCATTAGAATTTTGTCATCAGCCATATGAGTAAGCTCGGAAGCAGATCCTCTTCATGTGACTGAATTTGGGGTGATTTGTTATACAGCAGAAGCTAATCGATAAAGCATTTAAGGGAACTGTCCGAAGCTACAGGTAAGCTCTGAAGTAAGCAAAAGGGCACTGACAGTAGCCTGGCCTTATTCATACAGTGGCAGCACAGTCTTAAAAGAGGAGCCACCGCACCGTCTCCTGAGGCCCAGGCCAAGACCTCCCATCACCTTGCAGCCTCTGCACTCTATCCCCCAAAAGACCAGTCCAGATAAACGGGGTGAAGAAGTAGCTTCCGTCTCTTGATGGAAAGAACTGCGCAGGACTGTGGCCACTTCTGTGTTCTCTCCAGCCTATCTGCAGTCTCCTGGTTCAGGTATCTGTGTCTCCCTGCCTTCAATGCATTCTCTGGTCATGAGAGCAGGTTTACCTCTTGTATGAAGCAGACCAGAAGGGCTACAGAGTTAGTCCCCTCAGGCCAGCCAGTGAGAAAGGCAGCTGATGAACAAAGTCCCCAGCTTCCAAGCTCTTGGTCAGATACTGTATCTACACAGTCTTTTGGAGGAACCTGAGGAAATTGAACCAAGTTTCCCCACAGTGGCCACCAGCTCATAAAGCACCCTTATTGGCTTTCCTCCCTTCCCTGTCTCTCTCATCCCCACTGCCTTACTCTGCTCTGTGGATCACCTTCTTTGAAGGATCTCCTACAACTTGCACCCAAATCCTATCTATGGGTCTGTTTCTAGGGAAATCTGCAAAGAAGTTGATCACCCTGATCTTACTGGCCAGGCTAATGAGTTGGAATTTATTCTGTAACTGATTGGGTTTCTGGGAGTTTTAAGCTGGAGAAATCTGTATTTCAGAAACAAAATTAGTGGCAATGAANTTGCACCCAAATCCTATCTATGGGTCTGTTTCTAGGGAAATCTGCAAAGAAGTTGATCACCCTGATCTTACTGGCCAGGCTAATGAGTTGGAATTTATTCTGTAACTGATTGGGTTTCTGGGAGTTTTAAGCTGGAGAAATCTGTATTTCAGAAACAAAATTAGTGGCAATGAAGGAACTAACACCCTGTCTACTGACTTCCAGGCCAGTGCTCTTAAGTCAACTCTACACTGCTTTAGGCTTTGGATGTAAGATTACATAGATCTTTTTTCCCCAAAACGTTCATTGATCTTTTTAATCGATGATAAGTACACATGGTAAAAATGTAGAAAAGCACGTAAGGTCGGAACTATTTTTATAAGCATTTTCACTGTAAAAGAGCAGCTAACTAGCCATTGTTTCCAGAATGTTTTACGCCACAACAGAGCTTGATTCCTTGGGCAGCTGCTCCTGGCCTGCCTCTTGTTCTTCCTGCCCCTGCCACTTGACTAGGGCTCTTGCGGCATCCACTCTCTGCAGGCCTCTATGCTGGAGGTGAAACATTTGACCTCCGGCTAGAGAAAAGTTTTGACACTCTTGGCCCTGGGAAACTTGGTGGTGTTGACAGATGTCATCTTTGCTCCCTGTCACTACAAATAATTGCAAGTTGACTGAAGGCTACTCAAATGCATTAAGGTTTGTGCCTTGTTCTGACACAAATCTAAAACATGCAGAGTGAAGGCCAAGCCTGAAGCTTTTATCTGTCAGCTGGGGAGAGGAAGAGACAATGAAGCCCAACACCTCAGGTCTTTCCATTTCTCCCAGAGAGGTGCCATCTGCTCTCAGATTAATTGCCCTGGGTCAATCAGACCATCTGCATTTATTTAAATCAAATCCATAAATAGTTTCCGAGTGTCTGCCGTGGGCCAGCCCTGAGGTGTTCAGGTAATTGTGAGCCACCAGCTTAGTCACTCAAGGAGGCAGACTGGTGAGGTGGCAAGTCTGGCAGCTTTTGGAACCAGGCAGGTCTACTGCGAATTCCATCTCTCCCACTGGCCACTTGAGAGATGTTGGGCAACTTAATCTATTTCCCCAGGTTCTTTGTTTCCTTAACTTTAAAATGGCCCCACTTTTTGCATAGGGGTAGGTGAAAATCCCAAAGACAGTGCTTTGTTTCCCTCTTTTTTTTTTCTTGAGGAACTTACAAACTAGCCAGAGAAAGAAGATACACAAGTGGAAAGTAAACATCTCTAAGAGCTCAACAGTTCAAAATAAGATAAAACAAAGAGAAGGTGAGAAAAAAAAAAAAAGATACAGAGAGGAGAGCTGAATTACCAAAATATTAGTTTGCTGGGGCTACAATAACAAAGTACCTCAGATCATGTGGCTTAAACAGCATAAGTGTATTTTCCTCACAGTTCTGGAGGCTGAAAGTTCAAGAGCAGATATCAGCAGGGTTGACTTCTCCTGAGGTCTATCTCCTTGGTTTATAGGTGGCCAGCTTCTCTCTGTGTCTTCATATGCACTGCATTGCAGGCAGATTCTTTACCATCTGAGCCACCAGGGAAGCCCTCACTATATATATCTGGGTCCTAATCTCCTCTTCTTAGAAAGGCACCAGCTATATTAGAGGGGCATCCAGCCATATGACTTATTTTACCTTAATTACTTCTTTAAAGGCCCTATTTCCAAATACAGTCACATTCGGAGGTGCTGGAGGTTAGGACTTCAACATCTAAATTTTCAGGTGACCCCATTCTGCCCATAACAGGCAACGTAGTATTTGTTTAGAAGTTGAGCAAGGGAGCATAGCAGAGGGAGGATAAGAAGGCACTTCTGGTTTGTAATTTCATTCAGTCTTAATATGGAATTGTAACACCAGGCACATAATTGTTGTATTGTTCAGTAATTTCTTTTGCAATTCCATGGCCTGTAGCTCACCAGGCTCCTCTGTCCCATGGGATTTCCCAGGTAGAATACTGGAGTGGATTGCCATTTCCTCCCTCAGGGAATCTTACCGACCCAGGGATTGAACTTGCGTCTCCTGCATTGCAAAACAAACTCAGTGAATTCTTACCCTCTGTTGTAGGATAAAGTGGATTCTTTACCACTAAGCCACCAGGGAAGCCCCTGGCACATAGTGCTGCAATAAACATTTGTTGAACAAGTGTTCAAATAAATGAATCTGTACCCATACAGGTTTTGTTACTGGACTTTATGAAAGACATCCAGAGAAGAGTATATATAGATGACAAACAGGCAGAATGAGTGACTTTTATATTCAAAAAAAGGATTCTTTGAAGAATACATTTTGATCTGTAAAGGCACAAGTTAAAAATGAGTGTTGACTGAAGTTTATGAAACTATGAAAGTCATGGATGAAAGTATTATAATCTTTAAATCTTCACCAAATATTGTGTTGTTATGGGTAGATAGAGGACAACCTTTGAACTCAATGAAGTCTCAGAACATATGCCCAGAAAGAGAGAGATAGAGAGAGAAAGAGTGGATAAAAAAGGAAAGAAAGACGATCCCGTTGCTCTTAGACAATTTCTTATCCTCTGAGACTCTAGAGACTGAAAACGTAACTAAGGAAAGGGGGAGTCAGTGAGTTCATGGCAGGCTGATCTCAGTGCAAGGTACTCCAGATTCCTTTGCGACTCTGACTCCCATGCTAGAGACAGACTGCTGGCTGTGTGGATCATGGATCTAGCCAAATGCCACACTTCTATGGTTTAATGTTCCTTCAAGGAGCTTTTCACCAGCACCTACCATGCTCCAGGTAGTGGTCTAGGGAGTAAGGACACTGCAGTCAATATGACCGTGTGCTAGCCCTCAAGGACCGCCACTCCAGAGAGAAGTGTGAAGAGATAAACTGCAGTTTACCGAGGTAACTTCTCTAGTAACCGTACAATTTAAGTGCTTTATAAGCTCAAAATTCTTGTGGCAATAACTAAACGGACAGTCTGTGCATTAAAGAGACTTGACAATATTTGATCAATAAATGAACGGATAAAAAAATACCTGGTAAAAGATACTAAGAGCATGGACTTAACACCACATCCTTTGGGTTACTAGCGAGAAACTTAACCTATTTACCTTTGAAATTAAAAAGTTGAGTCTATAAAGTTATTTTTCTTTCTCATTTTTTAAACTCTGCTTTCTCTACCTGCACTTTAGAACTTGCTATGGACTCAGACAATATTTGTGGGTGGTAGATAAAACGCTGGGTGAATAAATGGGTTAAAGAATGACTGTTTTGCTTCCAGAACTGAACAGATTTTTCCAATAGAAATTTGTTCATCTTTAAAGTCTCACTATAGTGTTAGTCGCTCAGTCGTGTCCAGCTCTTTGCGACTCCATGGACTGTAGCCCACCAGCATCTTCTGTTCATGAAATTCTCCGGAAATAATACTGAAGAAGGTTGCCATGCCCTTCTAAACCATTTTGGAAGTCTCGTTGGGTAGAAGTCCTGGAAGCTGTCTTTATTTTAAAAAAAAAAAAATAGTACTTCAATTTCTGTATCCTTTTTAAAATCTGCATTCAATTCTATAGATTTTGGGGGCTCTATAGAATTGCAAACAGCAGGCCCAAAATTATATTGACTAAATGTTGAGTTCCCCAGCACACACTGAGGAACACTTCACGGCAGTAATTTCTCACTCTTTCTCTACACTGGGATGAGTTAATTTCAGTCTGAGTGTTACAGAGGAAGTCTGTCTCACTGAAGAGCCTCAGAATAATTCCTAGGCCCAAGCATTCTTGCTGACCCGAACCAGGAATCTGGACATCATTAAATGAGTTTTCCTTATGTGAATTTAGTCTTAGTTCAATATTCAAGAGAAAATAGTCCTGTGGCTTCATCAGAAGTCTTCTCTCCCCATCCTTTCCCCACCCTGACTCCCCATCCTCCCTTCACCAGGATGAGACCCTAGAGTTGGCGAATACAGTCATTAGCCACCTGTGCCTATTTTAAGTCAACTTGATTACAGTTAAATAAAATTCAAAACGCAATTTCTCAGTTGTACTAGGTAATATCAAAAATTCTGAAAAGCCACGTGTCTAGTGGCTACCATAATAGACAATGCAGAGAACATTTCCATCACTATAGAAAGTGCTGTCGGACTGCACAGCCCTAGGGAAAAGGAAAATGAAGAGTTGAGGAGGAACATGGTAAATTTTTTTCTGTGGCTATTTTCTTTTTTAAAAAATTAATTTATTACTGGTGGTGGTGTTTGTGCTGGCTCTTCATTGCTGTGAGCAGGCTTTTTCTAGTTGTGGAGAGCAGAGGCTACTGTCTAGTTGCAATGTGTGGACTTCTCATTGCAGTGGCTTATTGCAAAGCATAGGCTCCAGACTGTGGGCTCAGCAGTTATGGCATACAGGCTTAGCTGCTCCACAGCACGTGGAATCTTCCTGGACCAGGGATTGAAACCGTGTACCCTGCATTGGTAGGCAGATTCTTATCCACTGTACCACCAGGGAAATCCAGGAAGGTGGTAATTTTTCACAAAACACCGATAATACACAGACCAGCCACACAGGAGAAGAAACGTTCTGGCGGGACACTGCTGCAGGATGCACCAGTAGGCGGCAAGAGGATGGAGGGCATAAGGCTCGGGAGAGGGTGAAAGCTGGGGCCAGAACTCAGGTTTCAGCCTGGGTCTACCACCCTCCACAGGGGTAGAGCAAGTTACGTGAGCTGTTTGAGCCTCAGTCTCTTCATCAAGGAAATAGTAGTAATAGTTCTTATGCCATAGGGTTGATGTAAGAAATCCTGAGGCAGTTAGGAAAAGTACATAGCATATGGCCTGACAGATGAAAAAAGCTCAAAAAAAAGATAGGTTGGTGGTTAGAGGAGGCATGGGGGGGATGAAGGAGGTGTAAAAAAGGAAAGGGAAGGATGTAGAGATAAGGCAGCCAACCTGGGAAGAAGAAATGTCTAGAAGATTACAAAGTAGACCTAAGCAGCAAGCACATGGCTGGAGGGCAAACCAGAAGGCAGCTGAGACTCCAGACACCTGAGAGGCAGAGAGGAAGATGTTCTGAGTCTCAGGAATAGAGAGCTCAGCCAGGCAGTGGCAAACATCGCCTCTGATTGGTGGTCCTCCTGCCCATCTGTAGCAGCAGGAATTGCAGGGCTGCTTGGAGCTTAGCTGCACTCCTGCTGACGCCACTGACCATGTGCAAGAGACGCAAAGATGCAGCTTTCCTGAGACAGGGCGGGTGAGCCAGGGCTGCAGCTGGCGAGGCCAGGTGTCAAGCTGATGCAGGGCATTAGGGTAAACAGAAGGGGATGACGTTTCTTCCGTGCCTGCCACCAGGTTCAGCACTCCCGTGTCCAATTGCGCTTGAACCCTATGGCAATTCTGAAATGTTGTTATTGCTGTTATTTAGTGGCTAAGTCGTGTCTGACTCTTCTGTGACCCCTGTAACCCGCCAGTCTCCTCTGTCCATGGGATTCTCCCAGTGAGGATACTGGAGTGGGTTGGCAGTTCCTTCTCCAGGGGATCTTCCTGACCCAGGGATTTCACTGGCATCTCCTGCTTGGCAAGTAGATTCTTCACCAATGAGCCACCAAAGAAGCCCCCAGTTCTGAGATAGGCACCTCCATTTTGTGGAAAAAGAAAATGGGGAAAACTTGCCTGGGGTCACACAGTGGGTGCTAGGTTCTGGAGTACCATGGGAAAGTGTTTACAAAAATGGTGGTGTTCTCCACTTCCCATCCTCCAAGCCCCTTTGCCATGTGGCTTTTCATCTCTTCCCTTAAGAGATTGTATCTGTTTCTCCATTTCTGGATCTGCCCTGGGCTCGTGACTTTCCTTGACCAATAGAAAGTGGTGGGAGTGACACTGTACCTTTTCCAGATCTTTCAAGAGGCCTTGTGTTCTTGAAGCCCTAGCATTACCATGCAAACACACCCACCGAGCCTGCTGAATAATAAGAAACACAGGCCCATTCACTTTTATTGTCCCAGCCAATGGCCTGTCATCTGCCAGACACTAGAGGTGGGAGGCTATTTCAGGTCCATCATGCCCAGCTAACCCAGCGAATAGCTGATGCCAGATGCATGAACAAGCCCAAGTGGATCAGCAGAACCTGGTCCAGGTCAGCAGAACTCTGATGACCCATAGACACTTTAGAAATAATAAACGAACACTTTAAAAGCCATTAAGTTTTCAGTTAGTTTTATAGCAAAGGCTGATTGATACATGAGCAAAATAGATACATATTCTCAAAAAGCTTATGGTCCGATGGACTGTAAACAGCTACTGTTCTGGGCCCCTTCTCTCTTTCTGATGATTAAGTTTTTGGAAAAGCAGGCTTTCACATGCTAAAGACATTCAGGCAGCCCATGGAGAGGCCATGTAGCAAGGAACTCAGGTCACCAACAGCTCGAGAGGCACTGAGGTCTCCCAAGTGCCAAGTGAAAAAGCTGGGGAGGCACCCTCCAGCTCCAGAGACTGGGGCCCAGGCTGACCCCTTGGATGGAACCTCTTGAGAGACCCTGACCCAGAACCATCTAGCTAAGCTGCTCTCAGACTCCTGACACATACAGACTGTGAGACAAAAAGTGTTTGCTCTTTTAAGCTGGTAGGTTTAGGGGTAATTTGTTATGCAGCCACAGATAACTAACAAAAGGAGTTAACTACACAAAGCAGGGGGAGGAGGTGGAATGTTCCAAGCAGAGGGAATAGTGAGACTGAAGGTCTTAAGGCAGGAGGGTATATAGCACTTGTGAGAAACTGGAAGAGTGCTAGGAGTTCAAAGAGCAAACGTATGAGACTGAAAGATCAGTGGAGACCAGAGCTGTCAGGGTGGCCTTGGGCATCTTACTNTTGGGGACAGAGCTGAGAAGGCAGCTCATTGCTGAAGGTCACGGTTCAGGGAGTAGTTCTTATTCTTTTCTCCATGCAAGTTCTACACAAGTGAGCAGTAAAAAAGAGATGCTTATCTGCTTCCTTTATTTTAGCAGGCCCCGAAGAAGTTCCGTTTCCTTCTTGAAACCTCTGACTCAATGGCTGGAGGAATGCTCCCCCACCCCACCCCACCCCATCCTGTCTACTCATGCAATTCTCCCTTCTCTGCCACCTTGCAAAGCATGCTAAACTCACGGTGTCTACACACTGCAATTTCCTTCTTTGTTTATGTTATTTATGTGTGTTGGTCACCTGTTGCATAGGTAAGATTTAAATCTGGCTGTGTTGGTACGGTCAGTTTTTATTATTACTATTCCCAGAAGGAAAATAGTACTTATAGACATGTATAAGTGTGAGATGTTATTATTTTTTCCTTTTTGATGGTAACACTTTGCTGATCATTAGAGCATGTGGTGGTGGTCATGTGTCAGCCTCAGCTTTGAATGATCTGGGCTAAGGAACTGTCAGAATCACTATTAGTACCACGATCATCATTTTAAAGCGTGATCACTTATTCTGGATTACGTGTATCTACTATATTTGAACAAGTGTTGTAACTACTGAATAATTTTTATTGTTTTCTAATTACTTTTATTACTAAAATAACACATAGAGCACTCATATTTTAAGATAGAAAAACACCCTTTTAGTATATGTATGTTCACTATATTTTTCACTATATATAGATTTATTTTCTCAATAATAATGGTATACTGAGGTTTTTTCAGTGTCTGTCATTTCACTTAGTAATAGATCATGAATATAGCTCACAGTTCTTTTATAATAGAGATTTAGAATACTGTGTGGTAGTCCATTATATTGACTTTATATAACCAATCCCCTGTTATTGAAATATACTTTTAAAACATCTATTTAAGTACTTACTACGTGTCAGTCACAGCCTATTCCCATTTTACAGATGAAGAACCTGAGATTAAGTAATTTGTCCCAAAGTAAGTGGTGGAGCCAATTTCAAACTCGGTTTAGCTCCTAATCACATTTTACTGGCCTCCTTCTACTTCTACTGAAAGGTCAAGACCTTCTTTACCTGCAGAAAGGCTCAATCTATATAAAGTGGTTCTGGCATTAAAAAAAAAAAAAAAAGAACTGCTGTCCTATGAGTCACTGTTACTTAGAATGATATCAGCTGTTGAGACCACATGCAAAGAGGCACTGGGATGGCATGAGCCGTGTGAGCCCAGCAGCCCGGAGAGGCGACCTCAGGAGAGACCGAAGACCCGGATCCACCCAGCTTGCTACCTGCGGCAGTCACCCTCCGGCAGAACAAAGAAAGCCGCCTGGCCTCGCCTGCGCCATGTGAACTTCCTCACACCAGACCGAGAAGGCTATAGGAACAGCTGCTCCTGACCAAACCCAGCCAGGGAGAAGGGCACAGGCAAGGTAGGAAGGAGCCCAGTGGCTGCCACTCTGCCCCGGAGCACCGGCAGCACGGAGCCAGCAGAACTGTGGCCTGGGCTACGGACAGCTGTCAGTCCAGCCTAGGAAGTGGCCTCTGGGGCAGCGTCTGGGGTTTAGGAGAATCTCCTGACTCACCCACAGAGGCTCTGGGGCGGTTGTTTCCTGGGTGATTCTGGATCCTTACTCATCATCACCTTGGGACCGGGCTTTGGGCTTTGGCCACCTTTTCCCCTGTCTTCTCCTTGCCAGTGACGATCATCTGATGTCATAGCCAGCAAGAATAGTTGTTCTGTTTTACTTCTTTAATTCTACTCGTTTCATTTATAACAGCACTGTGAGATAGAACAATATTTAGCAATAATTATCTTCATTTTAGGGATGAAGAAGGGGAGCTGCTGAGAACTTAGCCACACTGACACGGGAGAAAGGGTCTTAGATATGGGGGATCACAGGGCTGTGACCTAGACCTCAACCTGTGCCCCAAATGGGCCACCACACTCTGGGCCTCAGGAGGCAACTGTGGCTGGAAGGGAAACACAAGTTGACCCCTCTTGCTCCCCTTAATCCCATACCTTCTGAGAGGAGAAAGAGGAAGCAATAGGCGGGGTTTCCCTGATAGTCCAGTGGTTAAGACTTCACCTTCCAATGCAGGGGTTGTGGGTTCTATCCCTGGTTGAGGAACTAAGATCCACAGGCCGCAGGGGGCCAGAAAATCAAAACGTAAAACAGAAGCAATATTGTAACAGATACAATAAAGACTGTAAGGTCATCTGTCACACACGAACCCCTCACCTTGGGTTCCCACCCAAGGCAAGACTTCACCTTCTTCTCCCCTCTGTAGCAGAAACCCTGGTGGTGCCAGGACCAAATTCCTTGTTTAGGAAGATGATTGGCTTAATTGACAACAATCTAAAGAATATGGGAAAGAATCTTTAAGTGGAATTAGGGAAGACTGGCAAAAACTGGCTTTCCTACTGCTAAATGATTATTGGGGTGTGTCTAATGTGTTCCGGGTTTTTTGAAATGAATCATTATTTTTTCTGCCCAAGTCCTTGAAGATAAACTCCACCCTCTGCCCGCCCCCAAAAAATAAAAGTGCAGTGTTCACTAGGCTTTAAAAGATACAGAGAATTGCTGCATCCTAGTTGGAGACACAGTGATGGTATCTCTGGATTAATGCAGTAAACCCCTCTGCAGCCTATTCTCTCTGCTATGAGCAGACCAAGTGCTCAAAGAAGCAATAAATCAAGTCACTGAACTGCCTAAGAATTTGTGATGACTTCCCATGACCCCCAAGTAGGGTCCCAACCCCTCACAGGGAGTTCCTAACCAGCCCAAGCCTCTGTGGAGAGGCTGAGTGCCCCACGGCCATGCTGCCCACCGCAGATCCCAGCCCCAGCCCCTCAGTTGGGTGACTTTTGCTAACGTGTCTACTTCTCTGTGTCTGTGTTATCATCTGTGAAAGGAGGGTAATAGAGCAGACCTCGTGGATGCCTGGCACACACTCAATGGCCACCAGCTGTTTGTATTATTACTTTTGACCTCACTATTCTCCATTTTCCCCACCCTCCAGCCCATTACACTCCGTCCCACCCACCTCCTTTCTGTTCCTTGAATTTGCCAAACTCACTCCAATGTTTGGACCTTTGCCTGGAATTCTCTGCCCACTGCTCCACCCCCACCCAGGTCTGTGGGCTACTAGTTCTCATTTGGGAGTTTCAACTCAAGGTACCTCCTCAGAGAGGGCTTCCCTGAACACTCGGGCAAAATCAGCCCAGTCACTCAAGTTTATCGCTGTCCTATGGACATTCCTGCAATGATGGAAATGTTCTGTATCTGTACCACTAGCTTCTCTCCTCATGTGGCTCTCCAGGACTTGAAATGTGGCTAGTGTGAACTGGAGAACTGAATATTTAATTTTGTTTCATTCTAATCAGTTTGGACTTAAATGTAAATAACCACATGTAATTAATAGCTGCCATACTGGACAGTATAGTGCTGGCCTTACCTAACTTCATGATCTTCTGAGCACTCATCGCTCCCTGAAATTACCTTGCTGGTCCCTTGTCTGCTGTTTATGGTCTGATTCCCCAACTAGAGCGTGCACTCAGTAAAAGTGGGGGTCTTGCCCTGTTCACTGCTATGTCACTACGTGCCAAGGAAAAGTGTCTGGTTCTTTGTTGGGGCTCATGATGTTTTGTTGAATGAATGAATGAATGCACATATAAAAGTACTTTGTAAACCATAATGCATTATATAAATATAGTATGTATTATCATTATATCTACATATAATAGGAAAGTGTGTGTAGCTGTTCACCTTTTTAAAAAGTCCCCAGCATGTGCACTCATATACACGCTTGCAAAACTGACCTTTAAAAAATGAATAATTTTTTAATTATTCACAAGATTGCATGTGTAACCTACCCCGCCTCTAGTAAGTAGAAGACGGCTTGACCTGACTGACCAAAATTACACTTCATCACTTCTAAGCTGTTATGGCAGGCACACCTGTGAGTTCTTCTGTCCGGCACTGGCCTTGGTGGCCAGCCCTGGACCACAGAGAGCAGGATGCTTCTGGGGGCCCTGGGCCTGTTTGCTTCGCAGAGACCGAGGCTCTGGGCTTGATGGCAATCAGCCCTAAAGCCTCTGAAGTGCATGGGTAGCTGCCACCGTAACTCTAATGAGAAGGTGAGGATTCCCAAGGGGACTGCAGTATTCTTGAAATTAGAAACAAGATGGGAGCAGACCGTCTCCTTCCTGTGGGAGTAGCTAGAGCAGAAGTGCTGAAGTATGATGCCCAGGGCTTCTGGTAGGGCTGGAACCAGCCCAGTTCCAGGCCACTGGCTGGTGTGAGGTTTCCAGAGAGGGCCCAGGCTGTGATCTGACCTCCATCTTGATGAAGCATCATGGCCCATGGCCGCCTCCAAGGGAACACTAGAGCTGAAGCTGCAGAGTCGAATCATGGACAGGACACGTCATTGCTCCATCAGGCAGGATCTGGGCCTGAATCTGGAAACTCCATGGGCTTCTGGAGGGCCTGGTGGCCACAGGGGCTACTTTCATTGCTCAAAACCAGATGCTGGGTCCGAGAACCAGGCCAGCCGGCTGTAAGAAGCTGGCCTTGCCCTCCCCTGCCCTCAGGCCTGACAGCACGAAGGGGAGACCATTAAACTGCAGTTGTTTTTCAAGACATTTTCTGGCCCATGTGCTTGGATTTCTTGCAACATCCTCCCTCCCTATAAGAAATCTGTCCCATCCCTCAACCTTCCTGCATACACCACTCTATCTAGACACATACGTTTCTACTTTCCTTCTATAACATCAAACAGGATGCTTGGACCGTGTGAAGGAAGCATTAGCCTGGGTTCAGCTCCAGGAAGGCATCTGTCACAGTGACATGGGAATGTGGGCGTGGATGTGCATGGGGGTGAGATGTGCACAAGGGCGTGTGTTTTGGCCCTAAGACTTTCCCCATGACAGTGTCTCTCCCTGGATGCAGGTGGGATGGGTCAATACCTTTAGGAAGGTGAGGCTTCTTTTGTGGATAAAGTGATGTGTCCACTGCTCGCCCCACCCCAAACCACAGGTTCATGCCTTTTCTGGAATCTTCACCCAGCCCTTTTCCTGCCCCGCCAGTGACTCGGCTGCTCTCAGAGGAAAAGACGGCGATGGGGCAGATATCGGTTAGATGACTGGTGGCTCAGCGACACAGGAAGTGGTTCTTTTGCGTCAGGCATCCACTATCTGCTTGGTAAATCACCTGAAGGATGTTGGCCTCCAGGGCAGCCCTCTGTGTTCCAGTCCTGCAGGGCCTGTAGACACAGAAAGGAGGCGCAAATGCATCTTTGGAAAGAAGCTCTGGGGGCTGGCCCAGAACATGGGCACGAGGGGAGCAAAACAGGTCACTAATGTCAAATAGGTGCCCCTCCCTGTGGTCCTGCCCAACCACACTCTACCCCGTGCTGCCCAGTCTGTACCACATCATTTTTGTGACTGGCTTTATGTTATGTTGCTTCTTTTATAATTGTTCATTTAAAAAAATCTTTTTGGGAAGAAATGTCTCATGCATGGAGTCTGTGGGGCTTTCCTATTGCCCACCTGACCAGACACACATGTGGGAGCTAGTGGCCAGCAGGGATGGGCCTTTGAGTTTCTTCTATTTCAGTGGTGGGAACTTGTGGCCAAGGGGTGGCCTGTCACTCAGGGATCGCCTGTTACTCAGGGATCTTCCTCTGCTCCGGAAGGCATATTTTGGGTCAGGCCCCCTAAGGGAAGCTCCGTAAAGGGCCCTAGTGACCGTGGACAACACATCCTNACTTCAACTTGTGGGTGACGAGAAGCTCCTGAGGGGCTTTAAGTGATAGAGAGATGGGATGAGGCTTGTATTTTAGATCCATCACTCAGGTGACTGGAAGAGGGGAGGAGGGGAAGGAGAGAGGCCAGCTGGGAGACGATGTCCAGGTGAGAGAGAATGAGGACCTGGACTAGAGACATGATGTGGAGAAGGAGAGGAGGGCATGAATTTGAGGACTAGTGAGGCACGAAATCCTCAGAACTCGGTAAGTGGTTGGCTGTGTATTGTGGGGGTGTGGAGATGGAGAGAAATGAATACGAGGATGTCTTCCAGGGTTCTAGCTTGGGCAACCAGTTGAATGGAAGTATCATCCTGACACATGAAAATACAAAAGGAGTTGGCCCCGGTTTTTTGGTCAGTTAGGTTTGGGATGTGCTAATTTTGAGCTGTCCATGCCATAATCAACACTTCACAGGCCATTTGGATGGAAAACTGAAGCACAAGAAGCAGGTTGCTTTAAAACTATGAAAGTGCACGTGATGACCAGGAAGAGTAGGCTGAGCTCAGGACCTGGCTATGTCCACTTTCAAGGTGGCTGGAGAAAGAGGACCAGCAAGGAAGACTGACTGGAAACCACGGAAGATGTAGGAAGAGAGTCAGGGGAAGACGGGGTCTCAGAGGTCAAGGGAGTAGAAAGATTCATGAAAAAGGGAGTAGTCGTGAATGTCTGCTTAGCAAAAAGTTCAATTACCCAATGTCTGAATCATGTCCACTGGGTCATGTACTTTGTAAGCCATTGTCAGCCTCAGGGAGAGCAATTTCAGTGGAAGCCCTGGGGCAGAGTCAACTGCAGGGCCTTTAGTGCCAGAAAGGAGAGAAACGAGATGGTAGACAGTAGAGGAAGTGCGCACAGGTGCAGGTTGCTAGAGCTGAGAGGTCGCATCCTTTGGGCCTCAGAGGTGTTATCACGGGACAGGAGTGGGCGGTTTTGAGGACTATAGCCAGCTCCAGCATAAACAAGGGGAGGACAGTCAAGGTTTCCCAAACGTGCCTGATCAAAAGGACACATGAGATTTTGTTAAACATAGGGTCTCCTGGTCTCCACCTGGATATTTCTAATCCAGGTCTTTAGGGGAAGGAGCTGGGAATCTGCATGGTCAAATTTCCCAAGTGATTCTTATGATGATCAGGCAAGTTTGAGAACACTGATATCAGGGTAGGAAAGAGGAGTTTAGAGAAGATTGGATGGAGGAGCGGTTTGGAAGACACCCTGGGAAGGGAGCAGGGAGAGATGGGCCAGGCAAGAGGAGAGCCCTGGAGAGAGGTGAAGGAGAAGATTCACGTCAGGAGGGCTCCCATTTGGGATGCTGAGCAAGGATCTACCCGGAGAGCTCTACCGTGAAAGAAGTATAGCAGACTCAGTTTNAGGGAGCAGGGAGAGATGGGCCAGGCAAGAGGAGAGCCCTGGAGAGAGGTGAAGGAGAAGATTCACGTCAGGAGGGCTCCCATTTGGGATGCTGAGCAAGGATCTACCCGGAGAGCTCTACCGTGAAAGAAGTATAGCAGACTCAGTTTCTGGGGTCCTGGTCGGGAGACAGAACAATGTGTTCTGAAACATTTGTGGGTCTGGGTTTGGATCGTCTCTCCTCTGAAGAGTTATCTCAGCTGTAAATAGGGTGATTGAAACTTGAATCAGCTCATTGGCCTTGCTTCCTTTGACTGGCTGTCCTGTCCATCTTTCTATGCCTTTATTGTCTGGCTCTCAGGTCCCAAGAGCAGATGGTCGGTACTTGTCATCTGGGTTTCAAAGCAAAAGTGCTCTATTAAGTTATCTCATCTCTGTTTCCAAACAGAATCAGTAAACAGTCCATTCTAAAAAGGGGTTTACACCATCCCCCAAACTTTATGGGCTTAGATAATTCTCTGAGGACTGGGGAGGGTCCCCTTTTCTCCCTTTTGTGCAGGGCAGCTGGAGTCTGGGACCTGGCACCAGAGGGACGCGTAAGTGGAATCGACAGCCGCTGGTGTGGTACCACCAACTCCTCCATTCTTTGCGGATCCCTCCCCTGAAACTCCCCAGGGAGCCAGCTGAGCTTGAAGCAGCCAGTAATGGAAGGAGAGACTTGAGCTTTAGAACCCTGTCAAATCTATATTCCTCTAATACTTTCTGGACATGTGACTGTGGGCAACTTAACCTCAATTTCCTCATCTGTAAAGTAGGGATCATAATACTAACTCAGGGCACTGCCATGAGGATCAAATGGCCAAACCACGCAGAGATGCCAGTTGTAGGAACTCAAGCAGTGGGCAGGGCTGGCCACCATCAGTCACTGTAGATGACACTCTGCACTGAGCCCAGAGCAAATGGGAGAGGGCAGTGTGGGAGGGGGGGGAGCTTGCAGGGGGGCGAGTGTGGGGAGGGTCCCTGGAGTTCCTGTTGAGTAGTTTCTGTCCCTGCTGCTGCTGCTAAGTCGCTTCAGTCTTGTCCAACTCTGTACGACCCCATAGATGGCAGCCCACCAGGCTTCTCTGTCCCTGGGATTCTCCAGGCAAGAACACTGGAGTGGGTTGCCATTTCCTTCTCCCATGCATGAAAGTGAAAAGTGAAAGTGAAGTCGCTCAGTCGTGTCTGACTCTTAGCGACCCCATGGACTGCAGCCTAGCAGGTTCCTCCATCCATGGGATTCTCCAGACAAGAGGACTGAGTGGGGTGCCATTGTAGTTGTCAAATCATTACTGTACAGTCTGTGTTGACAGAAGCATTTTACTTGTTCTCTATTTTCTCTTTGTGACCAAAGGTGGTAACAGTATATTATTATTTCTTTATAAAGTACCTCCAGGTTGGGAACCACCTGATCTGCGGTCCCCAGTACTTATGTTCTGTGGGACACTCTCTAAGGTGTTCGTTAGCAGTATACTCTGAACAAAGAAACAGAAACCGCAAGTCTAATCAGCTGGAGCACATCCCCAAGGAAGGCCAACATGACTCAGTGTAGAATATGCGAGGATTATTCACTAATTTCCTTCCATGTGGTGCATTTGTCACTGCCTGGTCACACTGTGAGGAAGTGCGCCTGTCACACCCTCCGAGTTCATGAGCCCTGAGACAGACGGGGTCACATGGAGGGGTACACGGGGGCTTGAACTTCCTGGAAATGCTGACAACTGAGATGTCCCACTCCCATTCAGATGGGTCTTTCCAGTGGGAGAAGATTAGACTGCACATGGTCTTAGCCTGCCTAAGCCTCAAACAGGGAAAAGGAATTGTCCCCAGTTCCCCGGGGATGCCCAGGATGATGGCTGACACCTTCTACTGTGGGAGGTTGCTGAGCCAGGCCTTTGCACGTGTCACCTGGGAGGCTGATTAGTGCGTGGGTTCTGAGCCCATAAGTCTGGGGTGGAGCCGAGATCGGCATTTCTGACAAGCCCCCAGGAATGGTGAGGCTGCCACTCCCTGACCACTCAGGGCAGGAAATGCTCAAGGACTCGGCATACACCTGTGACCCGTCTACGTGGTTTCCTGCCATGGGGGAATATTCAAGAGTACATGGAGGCCCAGACTGTGGACCCCAACTCACTGAAGACTCCCACCCACCCCATCCTGTGTCTGAAAGTCTGTTCAAGAATCTAGTTCACAAATATCTACCAGGCACCTCCTACCAAGTGCTGGGCAATGTGTTCAAGTCTTACTCCACCCCAGCAAGCTTACTTCTTTGAAGAGTCACACCGCTATTCCCCACCNACCCCAACTCACTGAAGACTCCCACCCACCCCATCCTGTGTCTGAAAGTCTGTTCAAGAATCTAGTTCACAAATATCTACCAGGCACCTCCTACCAAGTGCTGGGCAATGTGTTCAAGTCTTACTCCACCCCAGCAAGCTTACTTCTTTGAAGAGTCACACCGCTATTCCCCACCATTCTCAAGCCATTCAACCCAAACTCATGATGGGAGGTGATGTAGGCAGTGAAGTCAGAGAGGCCAGTCAAGGGCCCTCCACGTCTTAGCCATGTGAACTTGGCTAATTTCTCTGCCTGTTTTCTCACCTATGAAATGGGTTTACTAAATTTTTCCTCTCTATGTTGCTGAAAGGATGGATTGAGATGTGGTAAAGCACTTAGTCTAGTGCTAGCAAACATAGCTGTTATCATCAAAATTTTTTTTAAATTATTTATTTTTAGTTGACACTCTATACCGAGCCCAGAGCAGTGGGCTCTGTGGTAATTGCTTTACAATACTGTGTTGGTTTCTGCTGTACATCAACATGAGTCAGCCATAGGCATACATATGTCCCCTCCATCTTGAACCTCCCTCCCACCCTATCCCACCCTCTAGGTTGTCACAGAGCACCCAGTTTGAGCTCCCTGTGTCATACGGCAAATTCCTGCCTGCTTATCATTGCAATTTAAGCTCTTTTCTCCCATAGAACATTGGTGATCTACTCCTCAATGCTGACACTTACGCTAATTCCAGGGCACTTTGTTGTTGCTGTTAAGTCATTCAGTCCTGTCCTACTCTTTGCAACCCCATGGACTGCAGCAAAGCAGGCTTCCCTGTCCTTCACCATCTCCTGGAGTTTGCTCAAAGTCATGTCCATTGAGTTAGTGATGCCATCCAACCATCTCATCCTCTGTCATCCCCTTTTCCTCCTGCCCTTAATCTTTCCCAGCATCAGGGTCTTTTCCAATGAGTCAGTTATTTGCATCAAGTGGCCAAAGTATTGGAGTTTCAGCTGCAGGATCAGACCTTCCAATGAATACTCAGGACTGATTTCCTTTAGGATTGACAGGCTGGATCTCCTTGCAGTCCAAGGGACTCTCCAGAGTCTTCTCCAACACCACAGTTCAGAATCATTAATTCATCAGCGTTCAACCTTCTTTATGGTCCAACTCTCACATCCATACATGGCTACTGGAAAAACCATAGCTTTAACTAGACAGACCTTTGTTGGCAAAGTAATGCCCCTGCTTTTTAATATACTATCTAGGCTTGTCATAGCTTTTCTTCCAAGAAACTTGACCGTATTCTATTTGGTGACCTCGATACTGTCAACAGGACCATCAAAGGAGTTCCAAATGGTTACCACCTAAGATGTGCCCCACACCACCTGAGTGGGGTGGGGAGAGAGGATGTTGGGGAGGGACAGGTTCATATGAGGAAGGAATCGGAGAAAAGAAAAGGACCAGATGTATGACCTCAGCCAGTTTTCCAATTTTCTGTCCCAGCTGCTCTGCCTTTGGGGTACAGCAGGACCTCACTACTGATAATGCGGTACCACTGGCTGTAAATAATTTATTTTAAAAAAACTGATAGATACAAGCTTGTCCTTATCATAACACCACTTTTACGCATCCAAGGGATTTAAAAAATTTTTATTGTAATGTTTCATCATGGTGTTTTCCAAGCGTACACAAAAGTAGAGACAAAAGCACAACAAACTCAAGCTGTAATATTTATTCTCATTTTAGCTACCAAAAGGTGTCTTGAGTGAAAAAGAAAGTTGTGGAATCACANAAGGGATTTAAAAAATTTTTATTGTAATGTTTCATCATGGTGTTTTCCAAGCGTACACAAAAGTAGAGACAAAAGCACAACAAACTCAAGCTGTAATATTTATTCTCATTTTAGCTACCAAAAGGTGTCTTGAGTGAAAAAGAAAGTTGTGGAATCACACCTCATGCCCTGGGCTCGAGTAAGTTATGCAATGTTAATGTCTAGCTGGAAAAAAGGTTGAGAACTCTTCCTCTTTCTGATCCACTTCCCCAGTTGCTCTCCCTTCTCTCTAGAGACTTGTAATGACCCTGACCTCCCAGGGATCGGTTGAGCCTAAAAAATGGGTGATGGGCTTGGAGCCTCACAAGAAGAGAGAACAGTTCCTCCTTGGCTCCTGCCTGACCTCTGGTGCTTTGGGAAAATAGGGAAGGATCAGGACGAGGCTAGAGGCAGGTGCTGAAGCTGAAACTGCAATACTATGGCCACCTGACGGGAAGAACTGACTCATTCGAAAAGACCTTGATGCTGGGAAAGATTGAAGGTGGGAGGAGATGGGGACGACAGAAGATGAGATGGTTGGATGGCATCACCGACTCAATGAACGTGTGTTTGAGTAAACTCTGGGAGTTGGTGATGGACAGGAAGGCCTGGCGTGCTGCAGTCCAAGGGGTCACAAAGAGTTGGACATGACTGAGTGAACTGAGAGGCAGAGCTGAGAGCCTGATGGCTCAGGGCTGGACTGTGCTCTGGACCCTCGGCCAGCTTCCTGCAGCCACGTGCCTGCAGCCCCTGCCTCCTCCACAGTCTGTGTCCCTTTTGTAGACTGACTGCTGTTCAGATAAGGACTGTAAACAGCAGAGTAAAAGGGGCAGGGTAATCTGCCCTTGGGCTGTGTGGAGCCCCCACAGGGGGTCTGGCACCCTTGTCATCCCTGAAGTGTAGGGAGGCCATTTCCCACCCTCAGCAGCAGCCACATTTGAATGGGTGGGGCGTTCCCCCAGTGGTACTGATCCTCCCAGACTCATCATTTTCCCAGCACATTTCTTCTGAGAAACTGTGATCACCACTTCCCAACAGGGTATCCCCACAGCAACTCAGACGGTTGTTGTTGCTGTTGTTGTTCAGTGAGATCCGACTCTTTGTGACCCTGTCCTTCACTGTCTCCTGGGTTTTCCTCAAACTCATGAACACAGAGTCAGTAATGCTATCTGATTCAGGCAGTGGGATCTGTGAAAAGAGGGTCTTTGTGGAATTAGGCTAAATTTCAGTCCCTGGCTCTATTATTTAATTGGCTTGGTGACTTTGGACAAATTCCTGAACCTTAATACCCTTATTCTAAAAAAGAAATGATGACATTTTACCCCAGAATGATTTTGAAACTCACCTAAATACTGTTAATTTTGTTTTCTTAACTAGACTGGCTGTAGGTCAAACTGTGAAGTGTTAATTCAGCACTTTTCAAGTTCTGGGTCTGAGTCCACCTCCCTGCATGTTCCCAACTCCTCCTCCTCCACTTACCTCTAAAGCACCAGATACCGCCAGGCAGCCTATCAAGAGAAGAGCCAATTAAATTAACATACAGTAAAGGGCTGATCATTTAAGCTTAATAGAGGAAATAGTCTGTGTTTGTCAAGTACTTGCTAAATGGGGCACTGAACATATTCTGTGTAGTTCTCATAGTGGTCTCCTGAGTTATGTGACGATCTCATCTCCATTTTACAAGTGGAGAAAATGAGCCAAAAGTAAGACACTTGCTAAGAATCACACAGTTAATCAGCAGAAACTGGGATTCAGGTGTGTCTGACTCTAAACGCAGTGCTGTTTATCTGTTTATTTATGTCATCTTTTTGAGGCACTATAGTGATTAAGAGCACGAAGTCTGAGCCAACTGGCATGGGTTCAAAGCTCAACACCTTTATATATCTCTGTGTGACCCGGGCAAGGACCGAGTCCTTATCTGTAGAAAGGGTTAAGAAAATGCCCTCTCATGGGATTATTGTAGAATTAAATCAGTGAATACACATAAAGCTCTTAGAACAGTACTTGACACATAGTAGTGTATGCTTTAGCTGTTCAGTCCTGTCCAGATTCTTTGCAACCCCATGGACTGTAGCCTGCCAGGCTCCTAAATGGAATTACCTGTCCATGGAATTTTCCAGGCAAGAATACTGGAGTGGTAGCCATTCCCTTCTCCAGGGAATCTTCCTGACCCGAGGACTGAACCTGGGTCTCCTGTATTGCTGGTGGATTCTTCACTGTCTGAGCCACCAGTATAAATTATTTTTAATTACGAAAGCAATCAGTGCTCATTGGAAAAAATGCAAACAGATTAGGATAACATAAAGGAAAAAGCAAAGTTCCTTCTCACTTTTCTGTCCATTTAACCCCTCAGTATGACGGGAGGAAATTCTTCCAGAAGTTTTATACATGTAGACACATTATCCCCACACAAATTCATTATTTTTATATTAATGAGGCAATTTGCTTTTTTCACTTAACATTTCACAGGTATCATTCTGTGTCAGTACCTATAGAATTACCTCATTCTTATCAGCTGCATAGTATAGGCATGCTACAATTAGGCATTCCTCCGTGGATAACCATTTTTTTTTTTAAACTGCACATAACGCTGCTATGAATATCTTCCTGTGTACAGATGAGACCTAAAAGGTCTTGTAGGTCTTCATAGAATTGTTCAGCTTTAGCTTCTTCAGCATTACTGATTGGGGCATAGACTTGGATTACTGTGATATTGAATGGTTTGCCCTGGAAACGAACAGAGATCATTCTGTNCAGCAGGTTATTGAGGAGAGCCTGGCCTGTGTATTTCCAGTTTATCTGCAGCTGAGAAATTTAACTGTAACACGGGAAACTTCAACTAGGAACTTCAACTAGGATGAAAGATCTTCATCCTCCCATTATTAAACTCTGCTTCACAGCCTTCAGGTCAGCACCCCTTCCTCAGGGAAGCCTTTCCTGGCTGGTAGATTCATCTAGACCCCAGTTCCCACTCTGCGTGCCCCCGTAGCCTGGGGACTCACCAATACATAAAGTCATTACTTACTGTCTGCTTCCTCCATAGGATAGGAACCTCTGGAGGACACCTGTTTGACACCATCCCCAACACCCACACAGTGGCCACCGCATAGGAGGCCCTCCTTAGATGTGTGTTGGATAGAAGAATTAGTGAATGCTCCTGTTGACTGACCATTCCTCTGTCCTTCTTTTCTGTTACCCAGAAAGTAATCTGAGTGTCAGTTGCTCTGTACCAAAGAAACTCACTTACCTGGTAGTTCTCAAACCTGGCTCCACATTGAACAATATTGCAAGGATTTTGATAAGACTGATGCCAGGGTCCTGTTCACCGAGATTGNGAATGCTCCTGTTGACTGACCATTCCTCTGTCATTCTTTTCTGTTACCCAGAAAGTAATCTGAGTGTCAGTTGCTCTGTACCAAAGAAACTCACTTACCTGGTAGTTCTCAAACCTGGCTCCACATTGAACAATATTGCAAGGATTTTGATAAGACTGATGCCAGGGTCCTGTTCACCGAGATTGTGACTTCATTGGTTTGGTTCACGGCTTGGGTGTCAGAATTGTTGAAGCTTCTCCGAGGACTCTTAATGAGCATCCAGGTTGAGAGCCTCTGCTTTTTTAGAACTCATCGCTGGCATTGGTCCTTATAGGCTTGAAGCAGTCCAGGTGAGAGAGGGCAGGGATATAATTCATGGAATATTGCATGGTTCCTGACAGTTTAAGAGGTACTTTCACATCTGTTATCACATCTGATAATAAAGAGCTGACGGATCTACTCTCTGGTTTAAATACTCCCTTTATGTTGATGACTCTTAAAAATCTACATTCTGTACTGGCCTCTGACTGAACATATGAGTATCTAGACTGCTAGACAGAACTGTCCTGCTGGTACCTCACGCTCAACAGCCCCAGTGGTGAGCTTGTTACCCGCTGTCCTGAGGGGCTCACCCCTTGTGCTATTCAGTGATACAGCAAAGCACCATCCTCCCATGGCTGTGGCCTCCTTCGTCCCATACAAGAGGGCTTGAGCTCTTGGCCCCTCGCTCTGCCCTTCCTTTCCCTTCCCCTGGCCACTGTCCCAGGTCGGAGTCCTTCATCACTCCTTGCTGGCTTGTTGCTGGTGTCTGACCTCCTCACGGCCCTTCTGTCCCCTCCAGAATCACCAGAGCTCCCTACCCAGGCACAGACTGGACTCCATCCCTCTCTTCCTGAGTTTCCCTAGCACTGACAGGCAAGTTCAAACACCTCAACATACCCTTTAAGACTTTGTGATCTGGTCCTAAGCTGTGCTTCTTCCCAGAAGTGCTTCTCAGCCTCACTCGAGCCGCACTGCAATACTTAGGTTCCTGGGCCTGTGCGGGAACGTCCCGCCTTTATGCATCCGCTGTTACCACGTCATCTTAGAAGGCTTTTCCCTACAGTTTGCAGCCTTTCAAAATCTTTCATCTCCAGTGATGCCCTCTCTGAGATCTTCCTTGAGCCCTTTTATCAGAATTAATTGTTCTTCCCTCCAGCATCTTAAGGGTCCCATCAATGAGTTATATTACATTTGACCCTTGAACAGCACAAGTTTGAACTGCATTTGTCATTTTGTTGTTGTTTAGTCCTTCAGTCATGTCTGACTCTTTGCAACCCTATGGACTGTAGCCCACCAGGCTCCTTGGGATTTCCCAGGCAAGAATACTGGAATGGGTTGCCATTTCCTTCCCCAGGGTATCTTCCTGACCCAGGGATCAAACCCATCTCCTGCATTGCAGGTGGATTCTTTAGCCACTGAGCCACCCAGAGTGGGGGTGGGGATGGCGCGTAGAGTTGCATAGGCGCACTTATACACAGACATTTTTCAGTAGTAAACACTACAGTCCATGGTCAGTTGAATCTGTAGATGTGGATACAGAGGGCTGTCTATAAATTACATGCAGATTAACCCTGAGTTGTTTAAATGTCAACTGTATTCTCTTTAAATTCATAGTCAGGGATTGAGGTTTATGCATCTTTGTTTCTCTGAGTATCTTATCTGGAGTGGGCACTTAAATGTTTGTTGAGTTGAAAGTAGGAAAAGCAGCTGTTAACATCCCTCGAGAATACACTGAGGTGTGGATAACTTGCCGAGGGCATTCTAAAGCACTTTGGCTCAGACTTGAAACAGATAGATCTTGGATAAGCAGAGAGGAAACAGGCTGCTGGAGACGCTGGAGGCGGTGTAACTCTTGTCTGTCATCCTAGCTGGAGATAGACGTGATCCACACTATGGGCCTTTGCGTGTGGAGAGATTCTGGGGGATGGGGGTGGGGCTTTGGGTCTCCCCACCAGGTTCTTGGGACTGATCCAAGCCTGTGGAGAAGAAAGGTGCGGACAGGTGAGAGTTCACAGCTGTGAGTGTGTACGGGTGGGATGAGGGAATCCTAGTCAGCTTACGTCATCTGTGTTCTGGAGAGGGCTGAGGAGTTTGGTTTCTTTTTTAATAATGATGATTAACATGAAGCAAGTGCTGACAGTGTGCCAGGTCCTGGCCAGACCCGGGAGGGGCCCACCCGGGGACTAACAGTCTGCACCCTCTGGGAGCCGGGCCTTCTGTGTGGTCCCAGTTCAGCATGGAGCAGACGGGCTTCAGAACTACCAGGTCTGGCAGAAAACTGAGGACAGGGCTCAGACTGTATGCCGTAAATGAAGGGCCTCCTTCCACCCAGCACTTCAGTGTGTCTCTCTGTCACATGTGGGAACAGTGGACTGAGTGTGTGTGTGTGTGTGTGTGTGTGTGTGTGTGTGTGTGTTGTCACTTGTTTCCTCTGTGCGCTCTGCTGACTGCTTGGTTCCACCTCTTATTTTACCAGATTCTGTTCTTCTTGCTCGTCCCCAAGCCAGGTCCCAGGTCCTTTGTGGAACTGTCTGCAGTGGTGCTAGAGAGTGATGATTTTCACTCAGCACCACTCCTTTTGCAGGGAAGGGGGCAGTCTGTGAGGAATGGGGACTGCACGGCTTGAGAAGAGACTGCAGAGTGAAGAGGCGTGCTCCTACCAGGCTCGGGGCAGGCCGGGGGATGGGGCTTACTGTGCAGCTGTGGTCTCTGGATCAGATACCGTGACTAGTGGCACAGATTCTGTAACCTTCTGTCTGCTGGAACTAGCCCTAGTTTTTTTTTCGAGCTTATGTTTCTTCTTCTCTATTTATTCGCCTTTATAATTTTATGTATTTGGCTGTGCTGGGTCTTCATTGTTGCACAGGCTTTTCTTGAGTTGTGAACTGGAGCTACTCTCTAGTTGTGGTGCCTGGGCTTCTCGTGGTGGTGGCTTCTCTTGTTGAGCACAGGCTCAATAGTTGTGGCACATGGGCTTAGTCACTCTGTGGCATGTGGGATCTTCCTGGATCAGGGATCGAACCCGTGTCTCCTGCGTTGGCCAGTGGATTCTTTACCACTGAGCCACCAGGGAAGCCCTATATTGGCCTTTAAAATATCATTTCACGTGGCTTAGATCAAAACCATAGTGGATATTGAGAGGATGGAGATGCTAACCCTGCTCAGGGTGAACTCTCTGCCAGGGGTGGTAGCTGGGAACAACTGCTAAGGCTGCTCTCACACACAGCGTTTTTCATTTCTTTCCATGCAGCTCTCGACCACTTTTTTCTCTTTTTTGCCACTCTTCCCTGGCTCCGCGGGCACCTGTGCCCATTGCTTAACCCTGTTAGTGATAGGCGGGTCCCTGACCCCTCGGGGGGACGATCATACATGGAGCCCCCACCCCATGGCTTTCCTCTCCAACTGAGCCCACTGACGTGTGGAGAAGTGGCCCACCTCCTGAACCCTGACCGTCTTCGTTAATTAGCGTACACTGATTTATTTATAAGCACCAGGTCTTCCTCAGAAGGAATCTGTCCTGTCTCTCTGGGTAGCACAACTGAGGGGCTGGGTTGAAGGCGTTCTAGCAGCTAAGGAATTCCAGCCATCTTCACCTGTTCTTATTGCTTGTAGGGTGGTGGGAATGCATGAGCTCATTATCTTTCCTCAGTATTCTTTTTTGTTAGTCATGCTTTTCCGTCAGCTTCAGTCATCTGAAGTAATAAACTGGCTCGGGTGTCTCTAAAGGCTCTGAAATGTATTTGCCCGATACCGTTGTGGCTCAGTCAGTAAAGAATTGGCCTGCAATGTGGGAGACCCAGGTTCAGTTCCTGGGTCAGGAAGATCCTCTGGAGAAGGGAATGGCAACCCACTTCAGTATTCTTGTCTGGAGAATTCCATGGACAGAGGAGCCTGGTGGGCTGCAGTCCACTGGATCGCAAAGAGTTGGACACAACTGAGACTAACACACACACATATTGGCGGATCTGCTGCCAAACCAGGAGAATTCCTCTATAGGATGAAAAAGGGGATAAGTAAACTTCCATCATAGTAAATTTCACAAGTGATGTTTATCCTTCAACACTTTGTGAGCATTTTCTTTTGTTACGTGATCTATTTCCATTTCCTTTTGTAAGGAGGAAGTCAGTTCTCGTGGTTTTCTTAGATTTATGGCTTCACTCTCTTCTTCCCGCCGTAGACTTGAGGATCATGGCTGCAGGAAAGTTTGCGAGTCTTCCCAGAAACATGCCAGTGAACCACCAGTTCCCCCTCGCCTCGTCCATGGACCTTCTGAGCAGCAAGTCCCCTCTCGTCGAGCGCCGTGCAGATGCCTATCAAGACGTGTCTATACATGGCACCCTTCCCCGGAAGAAGAAGGGCCCTCCTCCCTTCAGGTCCTGTGACAACTTCAGCCATGTGGGGACCCTCCCCCATTCCAGATCCCCACGGCAGCACTCACCTCTGATCCAGGACGTCATCCAGGAGCAGCCCCTGCAAGACTGGAGAGGCGAAGCCTTCACCTTCAGGTAGCTTCTTTAATTTCACAAATGAAAATGATTTGTTTTAAAGGACTTTTTTTTTTTTAAGTCTTTTTTAGGAAAAATATCAAACACGCACAGGGTAGAACAGATAGTTCAATTACCTCCCATGGACCCATCACCCAGCTTCAACAGTTATCAGCTTGTGGTTGGCTGTATCCCACGCACTTTCCTGCCTCTGGTATTATTATTGTTTTCAGGCAAAGCTTTACTGTGCTCTGTTATTTTGAAGCAAATTTCAGACTTCGTTTTATCTGTGAATATTTTGGTATCTGTCTAAAAGATAAGGACTCTTATTTTAAAAAACATATAGCCACAGCATAAACAACTATAACATTTTAAAAAGAACCATTTCTTTATATCATCCAATTTGGATGATATTAAGTGTATTTTAAGGTCAGCTTCCTGTATCATTAAGTCCCTCAGAAGGAACCATGGCTTTTTTTTTTTTTTTTTGCCTCAGATTATGAAATGCATCCATCCATTTCTATAGAGATGCCAAGATTTCTATAATTAGGATGTCTATAATTGTATAGGCGTCCCCATTATCCAGAGCATGGCTATGAAACCTTCCATAAGCTGAGATGGTGTGAAGAAGTAGTTCCCCTAGGACACATCATACTATAAATGGATGCATGAAATAAATGGAGAGAAAGCACAGATCTCACGCGCAGCTCAGGGCCAGGGTGACTTGATGCTGAGACGCTGCTTGTAGTTCTGGAGGGAACTTGGTGGTGCTACGCTTGCTGCTCTGTGTGTGCACCACCTGTACAACAGCTTCCTGAAAACAGACACGGAACGCTGTTTTCGCATTTCACCTTTTTCCACGAAAGCAAAATTCCTGTTCAGACTTATGTTAGTGAAATCAAGTACTAATGTAGGTCATTTTGTAAAAGCAAAGTGGTAGCACACTTACAAAAAGCAGGGATACCTGTGTTTCATTGTCAGCAAGCTGAAATCTTGTTTGGTTTTGGAGCCATCATCAAGTCAGCTTCAGAATACTTTAGAGCAGGAATTGCTTTCTTCTTCTGTCCACCAGGGACCTGGGTAAATAAGACTCATGGTCGTAAAGGCTTTTTTTCTCTGGGTCTGAAATGGACCTAGCTGTGACCCTGCTTGTGGAGCTGGTTTAGAACCGCTGTACCCCTTTTTCTGTTGAGCAAGACCAGCAGCCTGTGATGCTGTTGGGTAAGCAAGGGGCTGGTTTCTTCTGCTGTATCTCCTGACATCTCTCTCTCTGTCCAGCCCTGTAGCACAGAAAGCCGCTTTGGTCCTAGCTCATTTATGTGCTCAATACCTGTATATTGAACACCTGTGTTAGTTAGAATATGCTGATTTTGTAAACACTACTGCTTCTCCAGGAAAATTCTGCCCATATCCTCTAAGTACCTTAACTAAAGGGCTGGTCTGACATAGTCGACATTTTAGCTATCAAATCATTGCCCTTTTACAGGGTGGGGAAACATGTGCCCTGACAGGATAGCAGTGGAACATGAGAAATGGTGTCCTCCCAGAGCAAACATTGTAGGGAAGGATCCAGATAATAAATACAAGTAAATAAACAAGACAACGGCAGATTATAGTCAGTGATATAGAGGAAATAGTAATATGCTGGAGATTTATTGGGGTTATATATTTTTATAGAGTGGATGGTCTCTGAGGAGAGTCAGTGGAAAGCTGTCCAGGCATAGGCAGAACAAGTGCAAGGAACCAGGGGTGGGAACATGTTTGAAAAACCCCAAACAAGCTAGGGTGACCTGTGGCTGGAGTATGGCATGTTGAGAGCCAAATAGTACACGTGTTGGGAAAGGCCTAGGCAAGCAAGAGTTCAGAATGAGTTGTATAATTGCAGTATTACAGGAGAAGATGAGCAGAAGCCCAGATAGTCTCTGGAGAAAGCACTGGAGAGTCTGCAGAGTTTTTGACGTCAGACCACAGCTTCCCAGGGCGTTCTGGGCATCAGGTGGTTCTGCTCTGCAGAGTCCAGGTGGGTGGCCTGCTGATGACAGGTGCACTGGAAGTGCACACGTGTGCACAGTAATGATGTCGCATCATGGGCACCTGATGCACTGCCATGCAGAAGCAGAGCCCTCACTGCCCTGTCTTAGGGAGGCTATGAGGCAGCAAAGGAACACAACTTCCAGCTAGCCAGGATTAAGCCCAGGCTGCACTACATGGAGAAGGCAATGGCACCCCACTCTAGTACTCTTGCCTGGAAAATCCCATGGACAGAGGAGCCTGGTAGGCTGCAGTCCATGGGGTTGCTAAGAGTTGGACACGACTGAGCGACTTCACTTTCGCTTTTCACTTTCATGCAATTGAAGAAGGAAATGGCAACCCACTTCAGTCTTCTTGCCTGGAGAATCCCAGAGATGGGGGAGCCTGGTGGGCTGCTGTCTCTGGGGTCGCACAGAGTTGGACACGACTGAAGTGTCTTAGCAGCAACACTACATGGAGTCAGAACCCGCTATTACCTGGCTTCCTGTGGCCACTTCTTATTTATTAAGTTAAACTCTATATTGAGCTAGATATCCATGGGTTACCACATGGAGATGGTTCACAAAGTCCAGGCTAGGTGTCTACTCTTACCAGGGGATCTCCCAGGGGCCGGGAGTAGTAATGGAGTTACCCTTTGTAGCTTGAGGGAGTTCTCAATAAACTCCTGAGCCCCAGGCTGTCAACCTGCCAGCAGGTTCAAAGCTTTTTAACTTGAAAACTAACTTGAACATAGATCAGATCTCAGATCTTATCGGAGGTGGACGCAAGTCATGAGTTTAAAGTCCAGGCTGTGAAAGACTTAACAAGTACTGCTGGTTTCAGTTTGTTTCTGATTCAGAATTATGTTCATCCAAATTCATGTTTTTTTCCCTTAACTTAAAATACCTTATTGTTAAAGGTCAGCACAGGAAGTAAATGCACGTCCTTCAAAATTATGTTGAGTGTCAAAGGATCTAAAGTCCTCTTCCCCCACTCCACAGCCTTATTATTAATGTATTTTGTTTACCTGACACATCTTAAAAATATCCTGAGTTCTCAGTTTTGAGGACTTCAAAGCACCTTATATTCTTTTTTTTTTTTTTCTCTCTAAATCCTTTTAAGTATTCCTAATAAGATTATGAGCTGCCTCAGTTACTTTTTGGAACAAGTCAGAGTGTCAATAAGTAACATTTTGTGAAAGTGAAAAGCTGGAGACAGGCCTGTTTGAATGAGAACCAGAGCTTCTAGAGTGGGAAGTGTGACTAAGGTGCTGGACAGAATTACCTCGAGAGAGAAACGGCATTTCTATTCCTAACTCGGCTCTGACAGCCCGGCAGAGCTGTGAGACCCACCACCCTAGTTCACTCACCACTGGAAGCTGGGAGCCATGTGTGTTTTAGAGTTTTGAATCCCTGACTCCTAAGACTAGTTAGGTCTACCTTTAACAAGATTATTGGTTTCTTTTTTTTTTTTTTTTGCCTTGTTTCAGATAAACTCTTTTGGCCTTATTTCTTTTCAGAGTGAGTTCAGAGGTTAACCTCAGCTAAGAGTAGCTGAAGTTCAGCTTGCCCAGATGTCAAGCCTGCAAGCCTTCCATTCCATCACACTTGGGGTTGGCATGACGATGGTGGGCCATCTTGGGGAGTGCCCGCCCCAACTCCTCACATGGGCCTGCCTATACTCAGAGGGAAACGCTTCAGACAGCACCTCCTTGTCTTGTGAAATATTCTAAGTTGCAAGTTTGCTGTTTTTCCAACAAATTTGCTTACTTTATTAATCACTAAAAAGTCACCTTTATGATTGAATATTAAGTAAATGTCAACCCTGTGGAAGGCCCTAGGCAAAGCAGAGGAAGTCTTCCTTTTGACCTAACAATTTGGATTAATAAGAGGTCATATAAACATGTGTCATATTCACATGAATTATTATTCCCTTACATTTTATAGTTATAAAATGTCTTCCTGTCCATAAGTTATCTTGTTTGAACATCATAACCCTATGTGACAGCAGATTTCATCATTAGCAGCAGCATCATGTTGTCATCAATATAGCTGAGTAAATGGTTCAGAGGTTGAATGGTTGAGGCACCTAAGCTTAGACCCTCATGTGTGACTGAGCCAGGATTAGGACTCAGAAACTATCATAGGGCCTTCCCCAGACACTGTGCTCTGTAGCCTTGCAAGAAGGCTGGCTCTGCTGTGGGCATCTCTGAGTTATCTTCTCACATGAACACTTCAGTCCCCAGGGTCTGACTGCAGCGTCTCAGACACCCCTCTAGAGCCTTGGCCGCTAAGAGCAGGCAGGAGACAGGCCTGGAAGGGGAACTGGTCTCCTCTTTCCGAGACCCGTATCTCTTGGCTCTGTTGTTGTCTTGGCTGCTCTTGGATATACTTGTGGTTTGAAAAGGAGCCAAAGCGAGGAGCCCAACGCTCTTAAACCTGCTGCTTGGTGTCACAGAAGGATCCTTTGTTCTGCAGGCTGAGCAAGCCTTCTCTGAGCAGTCTGCAGATGGGATTTCCTCTTGACGTTAGTGTTGTTTGGCTGGTGTCCCTTGGGTTCATCTATCTTCAAGGATGAATTTTTATTTCAATCTGGGACCTTCCTTGGGCTGAGAGGAGACCAGTTCCTGATACGAGAGGTCTGCATTGCCAGGATAGGTGAAGGGTCAGTGCTTGGAGTCCACTGTCGGTCCTCTCCCTGCCCATGGTACATGGAGGCGCACATTCCTGGGAACAGCTGCTGAGAGCATAATTCCTTCTACCCACTGTGCTGTGGGAGCATGTGGCTGGACAATGCGGTGTTTCATCAATCTGCATGAGTGGAGCTGACTGACTAGTCACAAGTGTTTTAACTAATGGGGGCCAGATAGTCTGCAGAATTATTCCAAGTTAAAATCCTGTATCCTTTCCCAGGCAGTTCAGTAACCTTCTGTGTCATAGTGTCAGCTCTTCAAATTGGAAGCTGAAGTGTTAAGACCCAGGCTCTGTGCAGAAGACCCTTCTCCAAACACTAATTCTGTGCTATGTCAGTGCTGTCATCTGAAAAATTGTTTCCACAGCCACCAGGTTCTAGAACTATTGATTTATGCTCCCCCAGACTTGCAAATAGAGTAGTCTTTAGCACAACGTTAATCAGAAGGATCTTCTATGTGAAGGTCCACGCAAGCATCTGCACACTTTATACATGGGCATGTGTGCTGTCTACCAATTGGAAGCTCTTTGGGCACAGAGAAAAAGTTGGGTTTATATTTGAAAAAAGGTTATTTAATATGAATGAATTCTTTTTAGTAGAAGGTACATTTATTGAGTTAGCACAGTGGCAGTGGCTTAACAGCCAAGAATGTCTCCAGGAAGTAATAGCACATGCATTGAATTTTTGTTTTTAAATTTTGAAGTTAAGTTTTACAAACAGTTTGAAATGCCCCTTGGTGTTTAAGTGCAGCTGTTGCGGATGGGTTAGTGAATTCCAGGCAATGGTGCACATCTAGGCCTTGGTGGCCCCTGGTGTGCTGAGGCCAGGAGCAGCTGGGTCAGAGGTGAGCTCAGCCCCTGCTGGGCATCTGGTACCAACCCAGGGTTGGGGGAGCCCAGAGAATGGGGAATGTCTGCAGGCCCACCAGCTGCCTGACAGTATTCCTAAATCTTCTACCCACAGGGATGGTTTCAACCTAAAGGCTGGGATCTGTGCATTCTCAGCTGTTCTGGGGGAAAACTGAAGTACTTTTTTTTTTTAACTGATTGCAAACCATAACCAAGAAAATGATCAGACTTACACAAAACCGTCCTTGTTAAGTAGAGCTGTTCAACATCTTCTTTCCTCCCCCCGCCCCGCAACAAATCTGCTTTAAATTCCTGTTTATTCAGGCCTCCTGCACGTTATTTGAGCAAAAGTCAGGTTTGTCAGTCTTCTGTGAGTCAGAAACTATGAGTTTTTCACATCCTTCAGTATAGGTTGAAGCGCACTGTAGACAGAAGATGCTCTGCGGTTACAAATGGCTCATGTTCTTATCACAGGTGGACTGGGGAGCCATCCCAGCCAGGCCAGGAGGTGGGAGCTGGAGAAGTTGCTTTTGTTGTTTAGGAGATCCCTTCCTGGGGACTGGACTGGAGCCACAGGAGTGATAAGCCCTCCGGCCACCTCCGGCCTTGGCCACCCTGCTGTTCACAGCTTTGTTATGCCGTCACCACCCAGTCTGTCTCTAAGAGGCTAGCTGCAGGATTGCCTGCAGAATTTCAAGCTTTCTCTCCTCCAAGGCCTTAGGCACAGGCTCTGAGGGTGTTCCTGTTTTTGGATTGTGCTGTTATTTACTAATAGAAGTCTGAGAAACCTTCCATGTTGACCCAGCCTTTATGTCTGTGGTTCCAGAATCACTTGCAAATGTAGTCAGGGGTGGACAGAGAGAACGTGAGTTGTGTAATCCAGGAGGTCTCAGTTTATCCACTACTAGGTGTGCGAACTAGGACAGATTCTAAACTATACACTGAGGGTGAGCATAATGCTTCTGAGGGGTGCCCTGAAGATTCACTGGTCACTAAACCTGCAAGTTCCACTGAACGGCACGGCTCTGACTTTCACTCTTAAGCCTGGACTGCCTTCTGGGAGTCTGGGCAGGTCATGTCCTTGCTCTCACTTCTACCTGATCATAGCAGTTTATTCTTCTCCTGCCAACTCTGCTGGGTAACGCCTGACCCTGAAGGCCACTGTTCATTTTGCTGGGATGTTGATGTAGCCATGGATATCAAAGAAAGCAGCTAGTGACCTTGGGGCTGATTCCAGCAAACAGACTGGGTGGCTTTGTGACCTTGTGTAAGTTACCTCATCTTTCTGACCTCCACATCCTCAAAGGGTGGCTTGGGGGTCAAATACAACCCCACGTGAAGGCACCTAGCTCAGGACCTGGCATGTAGCAGGGGCTTAGATGTTGGTTTCCGCCCTTCCTTCCTTCCTTCCTGGAAGGCCAAAGGCCAGAACTTGGAGGCTACTAATCCTCCTATGCAACCTGAGATCACGTTCAATGCCTGCGGGTTTCCATGGGAGAAAGTTTCCCATGTGTTGACAGTCTGGCCAGAATCCCTCTATCTGGGTCTGCTCTAAGCGGGCCTGCAGCAGGGCATCTTGGCCACCACTCAAGCTTACAGGTCTGACAACCCCATGGCACATGGAAAATCAGCACACCATGGTACTGAGACATCGAGTCTGTCCTTGGTGAGCTGGCCCAAGCCCTTGCCTGCTTGTCCCTGTACTTAATGTCCGTGTTGTCACTGTTTCTTCTTTGCTGAGTATTTATTGAGTTTATTTAGTGTCAGGTATTGTGCTGGGTTCTTCCCAGGTGGCTCAGTGGTCAAAGATCCGACTGCCAATGCAGGAGACGTACATTTGATCCCTGGGTCGGGAAGATCCCCTGGAGCAGGAAACAGCAACCCACTCCAGTATTCTTGCCTGGAGAATCCCATGGACAGAGAAGCCTGGCAGGCTTCAGTCCGTGGGGCCACAGAGAATCAAAACGACTGAGTAACTGAGCACGCACATTGTGCTGGGTACCAGGTCCCCAGTGGAGAATAAAGTATAGATTTGGGCCTTGTCCTTGGGGAATGCCCAGTTTAGGGCACTAAATTGAATGAGGAGGTACAAGGAAGGTCATATCAGAGAGCCCTGAGTTCCTTGAACTAGGGGAAGAGAAGGCTTCTCTGCAGGAGGGAACATTTGAAGATTTAATATAAAAAAAACAATGTAAATTTCATTAATATTTTATGTTACGATGTATTAAAATGATAATATTTTTGAAATATAAAGTTAAAACATTATTAAAACGGAGTTCACCTCTCTCTTTTCCATGGACTACTAGAAAAGTTTACATTACATGTTTTTCACATTGCATTTCTGTTAGTTCCAGTCTGAGTGGAGTGAGTGAAGTCGCTCAGTCGTGTCCGACTCTGCGGCCCCGTGGACTGTAGCCTACCAGGCTCCTCCGTCCATGGGATTTTCCAGGCAAGAATACTGGAGTGGCTTGCCATTTCCTTCTCCAGGGGCTCTTCCCAACCCAGGAATCGAATCTGGGTCTCCTGCATTGTAGGCAGACGCTTTATCGTCTGAGCCACCAGGGAAGTCTAGACCTCAGTAAGGAGTTTAGATTTTCTCTGCAGGTCAAAGGGAAGCCTTTAAAGGGTTTCAAGCAAGGGAATAGCATGATCTGACTCAGTTAATAGAAGACTCAGTGGAGAAGTGATTGAAAGGAGGAATAGGAATTGGAGGGAGGGCAGGAGGTGGTTGCAGAAGTTCAGAAAGCAGAGGGGATCTGTTCTGGGAGGTAGTAAGGGAGATGAAAGTGGGTGGATTCAAGATCTATTTTGTAGGTAGAATCTACCAGAATTACTGAGGGTTAGATAGAAAGGGATGAGGGAGTGGGACAGTCAAGTGTGGCTCAATGAGCTGGGTGGGGGAGTGGGACCATTTATGGAGACAAGGAAGAGTGGAGAGGAACAGGGCTTTATTTGGTGATCAGGCTGCTTTTTCCTGGGAGGAGGAGATGATGGTTCGATTGCAGAGACGCGAGACTTCAGTTTCGCGTGTGCAGAGTCTGAGATGTATGCGTGTCTACTGGAGGTGTTAACCAACCAGTTGGTGGTGTGAGCCTGGAGCTATGGAGCGAGGTCTGGACTAAAAGTTATAAAGTTAGGAGTCTGTATACAAATGATGTTAAAGCCGGAAATGGATGCCATTGGCCAGGGAGAGAGCTGTATAGAGCATAAGGAGAAGGGCCCCTAGGGCCCAGCCAGGAGGAGCCCAAGCACAGACTATTCTGGGGAGTCAGCATAGGAGGCTGAGTGTTCAGTGGGGAGCAGAGAAATGAGGCAGGAACCACACATGGTTGGTGTTCAAAGGAAGGTGGGGATGAGAGACAAAATTCAACAGGAAAAGATCTAATCTTTTAAGTACGTAGTAAAACAAAGCACATTTTTTCATTACTTGATTCTTTTTATAAAACGTTTTTGATTTGATTAAAGCAGACGTGCCCCCGGGGCCGCCCTCCCTGTGGGCCTGTGTCAGCAGTGTGGTGATTATGCCTGCCGTTGGTTCCTTCCCTGGCGGTTCTGTGCATCCCCCAGCAGCCCCGTGGACAGAGGTTACATAGACCACTGTGGCTGGTGTTCAGACTTGCCTGAGGGGTGAGGGCTGTTTTTCTAAGGTGCCTGCCCTGGAAAAGGGGCCTGGGGTGCATGTTCCTATATATGTTTGCCTGAGTGGAGTCTTTCCATTTATTTTCTCAAAACTGTAGCACTTTGGGGCTTCCCTGACAGCTCAGTTGCTAAAGAATCTGTCTGCAATGCAGGAGACCCTGGTTCAATTCCTGGGTTGGGAAGATCCGCTGGAGAAGGGATAGACTACCCACTCCAGTATTCTTGGGCTTCCCTTAGGGCTCAGCTGGTAAAGAATCCACCTGCAATGCGGAGACCTGGGTTCGATCCCTGGATTGGGAAGATCCCCCTGGAGAAGGGAAAGGCTACCCACTCTAGTATTCTGGCCTAGAGAATTCCATGGACTATATAGTCCATGGGGTCACAAGGAGTCAGACAGAATAAAAGTAGTACTTTTATTCTGTCTCTGAGTTAGTTGAGAAGAAAGCTTTACAAACACACTCCTTTAGCAGTGAGTGGGGAATGGTTGGGGGCAGGGTGGATGGGGCCAGTAGGAGTGGAGGAAGGGCAGATAGACACCAGCCAAACAAAGCATCTGCTTTTATCAAAAGTGCTGTGTTTGGGCTTAGCCAGCCCAAAGCCTGATGATTCACTGATGCCAGACCCTCTGTGCCTGCCAAGAGACATACTGGCCTTGATACGGTTTTTCTCGTTGTTACTCTATTCAGTTTGACTGACTGCTGCCAAGTTAAGATTTCAGCAGTGGCTTTTAACTTAATGCTGTCCTGGAATTCTGCTAAACACAAGTTGACCCATGAGCACATCAGGTCTTCGTCAACCAGAACCACTTGGTATTAACCTTGGATTTCTGTAGAGAGTCACCATAGTGTGATATGTAGGATATTTAAATGGTGCTGTTTTAACATGATTAGGGAATCTGCCTGAGGAGGCGGTTTAATTGCCATTCTTTCAGTGTATGTCATGAACACATTCATCAGGCATGGCTGTATTTTCAGATGAGATAGAAACTGACTCATAAGAGCAGGAATTGGCTGCTGAAGTGAAAGAAACAGGAGTTTGAGAAGCAGCTGGGCCTTAGGATCTCTGTCACCAGGACAGGAATTGTGTCCTCATCTACGGTCTACCCTGGGCTGTAGGAAGAAAGATTCCTCAAGTTGAGGGAAATGACAGAGAAAGTCTCACGGTCTGAGGCTCTGAAAGGGAAATGCAATTCAGGACAACTGACGACAACATGCTGAGCAGAGCTTGAAGGAGGAACAGGTATGTTGTGACCATCCGGGGAGCACTCGTGTTTAAGGATGTGTAGGAAGGACTGTCTCCAGCCTGGCCTGACCCATGTACAGGATCCTCCCGACTGTAGCATGAGGAGCCAGGGCTGATCTGATAAATTCATTCACTAGTACACTGAGTATTCGTGTGCTGGAGACTCAAAGACAGGCTAGGGCTTTTGTCTAGTTGAGGAGCTCATAGCCCAGGGAGCAGAGGATGCAGGTTTTGAACCATCTGAGCTCACCTGCACCTGTTCTCTCTTTGCGGCTGACCTGCCTTCCCATCCACACTTTCGCTCTCCATGTCATCCACTAGCTCGCAGTTCTACTTTTCTTGACCTCTGACTTGAACATCTTTTTTCAGGTATCATGTTACTTTTTCTCCTTGACCAGGTAATTGCAGGTTGTGCTCTCTAGGTAACCTTCCCTCAGAGCCTGCCTTCACTGTGCCACCACTTGCTCTGGGCTGTTCTGGCCTTGGACCCAGACTTAGGAAAGGTCAGGCCATGCAACGGAGGCCGGTATCAGAGGGTGGCTCTGGGCTGTGGAAAGAACTTGAGTGCAGAGTGAGCAGAGGATTGTAAGGAATCCTATGGGTAACAAAAAGGGCTTTCAGAAATTATGTTTGGAATAATAAAACCAAAGAGAGGGGGATGTGAGAGAAACCAAACTGCTGAGCTTCTGTTCAGCTTGCGTTTTTTCCTTTTCTTGATCGAGGAAATGACTTCTCTGATTGGAAAGAGTAGGATAGAGGAGAAGGAGGATAGTAGATGAGGTCATGACAAGAGGCTCTAATCCCACCAAATAAGCTGAAGCCCCAAAGCCCAAGAAGAAAGGCTGAGACCACCAGACCAGTGCACAGAATTGGAGAAATGCTGGCATCACCAAGAGTGACAGGAGAGATGAAGATAGATAAGGATTTTAATTTCTAAAACGGAACCAGGGAGATAAAATTAATCTATAAAATGGTAAGATTGACATCCGTCTCAGGAAATATTCTGAAAAGGATTATTAGAACAATGATTTTTGAATACTTGAGGAAGGAAGCAACAACCAGTAGTAATTAGCAGGGCTTTGCCAAAAAGCAGGTCAGACTAGTTTCACTTTCCTTCCTGGGGTTACTTTGTTAGTAGATTAGAGGACCGTTGAGAAGATGTATATTCAGATGTCAGTCATCAGTCATATCCTTAGGATGAAAGTGATTGCAGGCCAGATGATGGTATAGGAAATACACTCCAGGCTGTGTCCTTAGCCCCTTTCTAGCCAACTTTAAAATATCTTTTAGACAATGATACTGACATAAACGTCATGTTGGTGGATGTTATGAATATTGGGGGAATAACTAATATGTCAAAGAGATAGAAGTAAGATCCAAAAANCTCGCAGTTCTACTTTTCTTGACCTCTGACTTGAACATCTTTTTTCAGGTATCATGTTACTTTTTCTCCTTGACCAGGTAATTGCAGGTTGTGCTCTCTAGGTAACCTTCCCTCAGAGCCTGCCTTCACTGTGCCACCACTTGCTCTGGGCTGTTCTGGCCTTGGACCCAGACTTAGGAAAGGTCAGGCCATGCAACGGAGGCCGGTATCAGAGGGTGGCTCTGGGCTGTGGAAAGAACTTGAGTGCAGAGTGAGCAGAGGATTGTAAGGAATCCTATGGGTAACAAAAAGGGCTTTCAGAAATTATGTTTGGAATAATAAAACCAAAGAGAGGGGGATGTGAGAGAAACCAAACTGCTGAGCTTCTGTTCAGCTTGCGTTTTTTCCTTTTCTTGATCGAGGAAATGACTTCTCTGATTGGAAAGAGTAGGATAGAGGAGAAGGAGGATAGTAGATGAGGTCATGACAAGAGGCTCTAATCCCACCAAATAAGCTGAAGCCCCAAAGCCCAAGAAGAAAGGCTGAGACCACCAGACCAGTGCACAGAATTGGAGAAATGCTGGCATCACCAAGAGTGACAGGAGAGATGAAGATAGATAAGGATTTTAATTTCTAAAACGGAACCAGGGAGATAAAATTAATCTATAAAATGGTAAGATTGACATCCATCTCAGGAAATATTCTGAAAAGGATTATTAGAACAATGATTTTTGAATACTTGAGGAAGGAAGCAACAACCAGTAGTAATTAGCAGGGCTTTGCCAAAAAGCAGGTCAGACTAGTTTCACTTTCCTTCCTGGGGTTACTTTGTTAGTAGATTAGAGGACCGTTGAGAAGATGTATATTCAGATGTCAGTCATCAGTGATATCCTTAGGATGAAAGTGATTGCAGGCCAGATGATGGTATAGGAAATACACTCCAGGCTGTGTCCTTAGCCCCTTTCTAGCCAACTTTAAAATATCTTTTAGACAATGATACTGACATAAACGTCATGTTGGTGGATGTTATGAATATTGGGGGAATAACTAATATGTCAAAGAGATAGAAGTAAGATCCAAAAACGATATTGGCATTTTGAAACAACAGGCCAAACCTAACTAGAAGGATTCTGTGTGTGTGTGTGTGTGCGCTTGTGTGCACGCACACATAGTCACTCAGTCGTGTCCAACTCTTTGCGACCCTTTAGACTGTAGCCCGCCAGGCTCCTCAGTCCATGGGATTCTCCAGGCAAGAATACTGAAGTGGGTTGCCATTCCCTTTACCAGGAGATCTTCTCAAACCAGGAATCAAACCCGAGTTTCCCGTGTCTCTTGCATTGCAGGCAAATTCTTTACCTGGTAAGCCATCGGGGAAGACCAACTAGAAGGACTTAGGAGAGACAAAGACTTGGACTAAGTCCAAAAAACAAAATAAATGTATAGCGTTTGGCTTAATAGCCACATGTGAAAAAATATTCCAGGATTTAGGTAATTGCAACCCTAGAATGAGTCAGCAGTATACTATGGTTGTCAAAAAAAGCTAATGTGATTTTAGGAGCATTAATTGAAGTTTAATAATTGGACCAAGGGAAGTGGTTACACTTGGCTGCCCAGCTCCCATCTGGTGAACTGTTATCTCTAAACAACAGAAATAGAGGATGAATTCCTCCACTACAGAGCAGTGAGCTTCTGTCTAGATCACTCTTCTGCTTTAAAGCAGAGCTGTTTAATCATCAAGGCATACCCCTAAGGTTTCCTTGTATTAGTGAAAAGGAAATCCTCATGTCATGGGTTAACCCTGGGAGGAGAATCTAAAATAAAACCAACCTTAATCCTGTCAACTACTAATGAGCCAGCTTTAACAAATGAAATCAAGTATGTCTTGAGATGTGGGAGAGAAATCTCGTATTTATTTTGCAAAGGGATGAAACAAAATATATTGTCTGAAATGCACATCTAGGAGTGTTATAGTTCTCTGTCTTTAAAGCAACATCCCTTTTTAAAGCACAATCATATGCCTATTTTATAATTAATTTCATAATTAGCTTTTATGAGTGGTTTTTCTTTTTCTTTTCCTTTTGGNTGCAAAGGGATGAAACAAAATATATTGTCTGAAATGCACATCTAGGAGTGTTATAGTTCTCTGTCTTTAAAGCAACATCCCTTTTTAAAGCACAATCATATGCCTATTTTATAATTAATTTCATAATTAGCTTTTATGAGTGGTTTTTCTTTTTCTTTTCCTTTTGGCTTCTTTTTTTAAAAGATTAAAGTAGAATTGACTTACAATGTTAACAGATTACATCCTTCTTTTAATTAGCAAAGACAGTGCATATAATATGCCCCTGTGTGGCATGAGAAAGTAACGTGAAAAATTTTTTTTAATTTATTTTTATTTTTAATTGGAAGATAATTGGTTTACAGTGTTGTGTTGGTTTCTGCCATGCAACAACATGAATCAGCCATAAGTATACCTATGTCCCCTCCCTCTTGAACCTCCCTCCTACCCCTCTAGATGTCACAGGGCACCAGGTTGACCTCCCTATGTCATACAGCAAATTTCCACTAGCTAGCTATTTTACATGGGGCTTCCTGGGTGGCTCAGTGGTAAAGAGTCTGCCTGCTAATACAGGAGTTGAGGGTTCAATCCCTGCATTGGGAAAATCCCCTGGAGAAGGGCACGGCAACCCACTCCAGTATTCTTGCCTGGGAAATTCCATGGACAGAGGAGCCTTGGTGGGCTACAGTCCGTGGAGTCACAAAGAGCTGGACACAGCTGAGTATGTACTAATGGTAGTTTTATTCCTAGTTTTTTAAGAAATCTCCACACTGTTCTCCATAGTGACTGTATCAGTTTACATTCCCACCAACTGTGCAATAAGGTTCTTTTCTCCACATCCTCGCTAGCATTTATTGTTTGCAGGGTTTTTGCTGATGGCCATTCTGACCAGTGTGAGAAGGTACTTCATTGTAGTTTTGCCTTACATTTCTCTAATGATGAGCGATGTTGCTCGTATCTTCCTGTGTTTATTGCCCATCTGTATGTCTTCTTTGGAGAAATGTCTCCTTAGGCCTCCTGCCCATTTTTTGATTGGGTTGTTTGTTTCTCTGATATCGAGCTGCGTGAGCTGCTTGTATATTTTGGAGGCTAATCATTTGTCTGTCGCTTCGTTTGTGATTATTTTCTCCCATTCCGCGGGTCACTTTTATTCATCTGGTGTATAATTTCCTTTGCTGTGTTTTTAAATTTAATTAGGATAAAGTAACTCATTATTGCAATGTGATTCCTAGTATCAGTAGAGAAACGGTCCCTCTAACTACACACTAGCTCATGTTTTCCCAAGTGATGTCATTTCTCCACTCACCAGGCCAGTCCTGTTTGAAGCATCTCGTTCTTCACTTTCCCATAAACAGTTGGAAATGACCTTGTGGTCCACCCTCAGTCCTCTTGGTTATCTTCCTGGTTAACCTCCTCTCTGGCATTTCAAACGTGTCCAGAGAGATTCATTGGCAGCTGAGGCAGCCAGCTTTTCAAGACCACTTTGAAAATATCTAATCTCAGAGGGGCTGGGGAGCTAGGCGCTGGCCTGACAGCAGTGACCTTCCACGGCTAAGGGAGTTCTGTCTGCGGCTATCACCGCTCGGTCACAGGCCTGTGGCTATATTATCTCCTTCATGAAGAGGCCCATCAGTCCAAGAACAACATTTTTCTCATGTTCCCTCTGTCTCTCCAATGTTATTCTTCCCTTGATGAACCCATGGAGTGTGGTGGGAAGGGTTAGAGTGTAGATCTTCTGCATAGTGGAGAGAACTCACACACACGTGCATACACACACACACACACACACACACACACACACACTCTCTAAACTCATTCATTCAAACCAGCATTGATTGAGCAGCTTTACTCTGGGCCTACAGAGGTGAATAAAATAAAATATGGTCCCTATTCTCAGTGAGATCATAGTCCAGTAAGGGAAATAAACAGGCATATACATATTGTATTGAATTATTATATATTAAAGTTTTGTAACAAATAATTATAATTCAATATAATGTGTGCTCCTGTAAATGTTTTATAATGCATAGAAAATAAGTGCCAATGAGATGTTATTAATTCCGTGAGTTGGTGGTGGGGAGGGAGGAAGGGGAAAGAGGGATCAGAGAAGATGGAAATGAATAGAAAGATGATGGGGACTCTGTAGACCTCTTGGTTCAGGGAATTCCAAATAGTTTGGATTTGTTGGAGCATAAGGAGCATGGTGAGGAGATGAGGCTGGTGAGATGGACAAGGCCTTCGAATCATGGATAGCATCTAATATAAGATGAGAATGCTATACTGTCCGACATCAATCTTACCTGAAAGAACATGGGTTTAGTCTGGAATATTGGCCAGTGGAAGCAAAATCTTAATAGATTCAAAGCCTCTTGCTGTCGCTTCCTCCTGCCACAGCTTCCCATGGTGTTGGAGTGTTGAGAGAACTTCATGCTGGAGGACAGAGTAACGGAGGGAGCCACGTTTCAAGGCCATGTCCGCATGCACGTAGGCTGAGGTTGCCAACAAAGGGCAAACTTCCTCCCAATTATTGGGTTCACCTTTCCTGATTGTCAGTGTGCCTTCATACATGGGTTGGTTAAGGATGGTAAACCAGTAGTCCCCTAGGCTGCTGTGTTGGTCCTCTTTGGCACCACTGCTACATGTGAAGAAGCCCATTGGTCACACTCATCTTAAGTCTTTTTGTATTGCATTTCAGTTAAATGTTCTAGGAATGAGGTCATTTGTGGTAAATGGATACCCACAAGCTAGAACTCCATTCAGACGTATAAACCTTCTAGTCCCTCACCTCAGTAAGTTTTAAGTTGATGATTTTTGCAGTGCCTTCATATCTGGGAACCGTGCTTTACTCAGCAGCTTTGTATAGATTCTTTGTGTGTTCCATAGTCATCATTTGTGAATCATGACAGTTTTCTTCTCCCTTTTCCAGTTCTTACACTTTTTATTTCTTTTGCTTATTTAAATGCACTGACTAGGACCTCCAGGACAGTGCATCGAAGCAATAATAGTGGACATCCTTATCTTGTTTCTGATCGGTTGATTGGTTTTAGTAATGATTCTAATACTTCAGCATTAAGAATGAGGTTTTTACCAGATATATTTGTCCTTTTTTATTTCTAGTTTGTGATGAGTTAGCTTTTTCCTTGCTGAGATCATGAAAAGTTGGTGGTATTTTTAAAAATCCTCTTCCTCCCCTCATTAATTAGAAGCTCCAAATGATTTTTCCTTTAATCTGTTAATGTTAATGTGGTGAATAGATTTTCTCAAGTTAAACTGACCCTGTATTCCCGGAGTCAACCTAGTTTGATTATGATGTATTTTTATACATTCTTGGACTCTTAAATTAGGTTTATCAATATTTTGTTTTAGGATTTTTTTTTTTTGTATCTCTTCATGTGTGAGATTAACCTATAGTTTTTCTTTTATTAACCTAGTGTCCTTTAGTATCAAAATTATATCTTCTTTTTCAAATTTCTTGAGGAGTTTATATAATTTTCATAGTAATAAGTTCCAAAGTTTGGCAGAATTTCCTGGTTAGGAAAACCATCTAGATCTGTCGCTGTTGAATAACTGATTCAATTTTTTAATTGTTATAGATAGGACTCTTCAGGTTTTCTGTTTGAGTCTATTTTAGTATTATTTTCCAAGGAATTTGTTTTTTTCTGAATCTTTCACATTTATTGGTATAAAGATGTCCATAGTGTTCTCTTACTGTGCTCTCTGGTATCTGTGATTATGTGCTGTGTGTGCTCAGTCATGTCCAACTCTTGTGACCCCAAGGCCTGTAGCCTGCCAGGTTCCTCCTCTGATATTTCCGGCAAGAATATTGGAGTGAGTTGCCATTTCCTCCTCCCAGGGACCTTCCTGACCCAGGGATCTCTGATTATACCCCCACTTTATTTCTCTGCTGTTCCATGCCTTCTTTCATTTCCCCCCTAGATTATATCTGTTGGAGGTTTATTTTATTAGGCTCCTGAAGAACCAGGCTTCATTTGTTGCTCCCTTACTGTATCGGGGTTTTTTTTTTTTCCTGCATTTTAAAAATCTTTAGTCTATTTTTTAAATGTTTGTTCTGTTCTCTTAAGCTAGAAACAGTTAATTTCAGTCTTCTCTAAAAGTCAGCATTTAAGGCTCTAGTTTCCTCCAAACTAACCACTTTGATTGTATCCTACATTGTGCAAGTGTGTCTTGAGTTTAATCTGGTTAACAGTTACCATGTTTGGTGATACACTTGAGTTTATAGCTACCTCTTATTCTGTGTGTCTGTACTGTTCATACATTTTTCTAAACTATGGTCATTTTTTAACTGCCTTATTTTGAATTGCCTTTTTTTTTAAAAAAAAAAAAAACCTCTATTCCTATTCATTTAGTGGTTAGTTCAAAAATACCTTTAAATGACTTTATACAACATAATAGAGTAAAACAATACCTTTCCTTCTTCCCGAGCAATGCAGGATTTAGACCATGTGCTTCAGGCACCTTCCGCTTGGCTCCTGTGTCAATGTTGCCCTGTGTTTTCGTTTGTCTTTTAAAATTGTAGTTAGTTACACATACCATAAAATTTACCTTCTTAACCATTTTTAGGTGCATGGTTCAGTAATGTTAAGTACATTCACATTGTTGTACAACCAGTCTCCAGAATACTCTTCAGCTTGCAAAGCTGAAAATCTGCACCCATTAAACAGCAACTCCCCATTCCCTGGCCCCTGCACATCCTCCCCACCCCGTCCCCTGCCCCTGGCCACCACAGTTCTACTTGCTGACTCTATGAGTTTGACTACTCTGGGTACTTCGTATAAGTGACATCCTTACGGGTATTTGTCTTTTGTGACTGGCTTATTTCACCTACCGAATTGTCCTTAAGGTTCTTCTGTATGCTAGTGTCGTATGTCAGAATCTTCTTCCTTTTGGAGGCCAGATGCTATTCTGTGATATAGATCACCTTGTCTATAGAGCACATTTTGTTTATCCATTCATCTGTTGATGGACAGTTGGGTTACTTCCACCTTTTGGCTTCTGTGAATAACACTGCTATAAACGTGCACAAATATCTCTTCAGAATCCTTGCTTTCAATTTGAGGGGTATATATTCAGAACATAAATTGCTGGATTGGATGGGAATTACTTTTACGTTTTGAAGAGCCAGTATACCATTTTCCACGGCAGCTGTACCACTTTACATTCCCACCAGCAGGGCACAGGATTCCAGTCTCTCCACATTCTCACCAACACTTGATTGTCTGTTTTCAACTCCGCAGATTAGACATTGTCTTCTTGTCACCCTCAGCGCTGTTTTAGAGCTGCCTGTACATTTACCAGTTTCTCTGTGCACCATTCAGTCTTGGACCCTAAGTTGTCCTTCTGGCATCCTTTCCCTGCCTCCTGAAGGCTATTCTCTACTTTTATTTGTCTCTGATTGTCTTTACTCACCCTTGTTTTCAGTAGTTTTCTGGGCAAGAAATTTCGTGCTCCTCCCTTTCCCTTTTGGCTGATGAAAGTCTCCTGTCAGTCTAATTGTCACTGCTGACAGGGCACCCTTTCTTTGCTCTTCTGCTGCTTTTAAGATCGTCTCTTTGTTTTTGGTAGTCTGTAACTTCCTTAAAATGTGTTTATTTTTGTTTTATACTGCTTAGGATTCATGGGATGCCTGAATCTGATAATTAGTATTTTTCATTAACTTTGAAGGTTTCCCATCATTATTTGACTGTTGCTTTTTGCCTTTCTCTGTTCTCTCTTTCTAGAGTTCTGGTTAAATATAAGTAAACCTATTCATTCTACCTTCTGTGTCTCTTTTATATTTTCCCTGACTCTTTCTCTGCTGTGTTTTGTATAATTTATTTACTTATTTTAATTCATAACTATTTTCTCTAGTAATGTCTGGCTTATTTATAAGATTATTTTTATATCTAGATGTATGATCAATTTTTTTTAAATTTCTAGATGTTAGATAATTTTTGTATCTGCCTGTTTATTCTTAAGTCACATTTTTTATTCCATCTTTTAAAAAAAATTATCATGCATCATTATTTTACAGCTTACCTCTGAAACTCCAATATCTGAATTCTTTAGGGATCTCAATCTGTTGTCATTTCTGGTAATTTTGGAGATTGTCATTGGGGTTTGTTTTCTGGTGTATGTAATTATTTCTAAAAAGGAGTTTATATTTAACCAAACTTGTAGATATCCTGTGTAGCTTTCCATTGATGAAGTTTTCCTCCAGAAAGCACTTTTACATTGTTCCCTGACTAATTAATGGTGCCACTAACCCATAGGCACTTTAATATTTTTCTCAGTTTTGGATTCTCTATCAAAGCTGCTGCTGCTGCTGCTAAGTCACGTCAGTCGTGTCCGACTCTGTGCGACCCCATAGACGGCAGCCCATCAGGCTCCCCCGACCCTGGGATTCTCCAGGCAAGAACACTGGAGTGGGTTGCCATTTCCTTCTCCACTCTATCAAAGCAGGTCATATAAATTTGCATCCCGAAGGATGACTTGGGGTTTACACATTCTTAGGGGAGACTATGGCTACTGCTATTTTTTCCATCAGAGTCTGCGGTGGAGACAGTAGCTGTCCCTGGTTTCCTTTGCTGGAGCATGTTTTTGTGTTGTTGTGCTTAGCACATTCCTTTGTAGTGGGTGGTGTAGGCCTGGTCTGATTGTTCTAGCATTATGCAGGGATAACTTCAGAGTTAGTTGCTCAGTCTTGCGGACCCAGGGCTTAGCCTCCCTGCTTTCCTCATCTTTTTGTTGTTGTTCACATTTTGTGTTCTTAGTGTGTTCTCTTTTTGTATCTGTTTTACATATATGTCTGTGTTTCCTGAGACTTTCCCTTTCTTGTGACTTCAACAATATGTTTGAAAATACATTTGTAATTTGATTATCATTTAGATTTGAGACTACCTGGTCTCCCAGGTTAAGCAAATGAAGGTCCCAGGGTGAAACTTTGTATTTTTCTGAGTCTTTATTTCTATATAAGGTGGTTAATTGTGCATTATATGTTCATTTGTCCTTGCCCTTGTTTATTTATTAATTGGCTACAATGTGACAAATACTTTGGTATGTGATTAGTATAAGTTGATGAGCCGGACAGAAGTAGCCTCTGACTTCACAGAGCTTACAGTCCTGCGGAAAAGACATAAACAAGCAGCGGCAGCTGGGGTGGGGTGATGGAGGAGACCAAAGCGTTATGTAAAATTGGGCTCTCTTATCTAGCTTCTGCATCGCTCCTTTGTTTTATTGTTCCCTGGTTTTCCTTCATGAGTTAACTGTTTTTGCTGGCGTGAAGGGATTACTTAAGTATTATATTTTATTATACTCTAAGGGAAGGATTTCTGTGTTCATAGTTTGAAGGATGTGAAAGACCCCAGAAATAACTATCTGTTGCGAAGGAAGGAGAGCTTATTTGGGATATTCAGTAGCTAAATGGCAGCAATCATGTGCGCACTACTAGCAATGAAAATGGGTGGTAAAGGGATAAAGTCTTACTGATTTAGATCCTGGTAGTCGGTACACTACAGTGCTTGAGGCAAGCATGCGCGTGTGCTCAGCCATGTCTGACTCTTTGCAACTCCGTGGACTGTAGCCCGCCAGTCACCTCTGTACATGCCAAGAATACTGGTGTGGGTTGCCTTTTCCTCCTCTAGGGGATCTTCCTGACCCAAGCATAGAACCCACGTCTTTTGCGTCTCCTGCATTGGCAGGCAGAATCTTTACCACTGCACCACCTGCAAAGGTGTTTGCTAATTCATTCTTAGCAAATGTATTGAGTCCCTACCAAGGGCTAGTCACCATCTGCCTGGTTCCCTTAGGAAGACTTCAGTGAGTGTCCTCACCTCTTTCTTTCCTTTCGCCCACTACTTCCTGCCATTTACCAAGGTCTATCTATTCCCCCTTCCAAAAGTCTCCCTCACACTCTGTCACTCTAACCCAGGCCTCCTCATCTCTTACCCAAATCCCATAGTATCCTCCCTTTAGTCTTCCTGGCTCCACTTGGACTCCACTAATCTGTTTTCCATACTGCTGCATGGAGATTTTTCTAAAACACAAATCTCTGGTTATTCTCCAGAACGAGCACCTTCAACAAATCCCGCTGCTTTCAAGATAAAGTGTAAATGTGTTTACATGGCATCCAAGCCCCTGATAGTCTGACTCTGCCTCTTCTTCATCCTGATCTCCCAGCCCCTCACCAGACCCAGTACCTCCCCCAACCCCCTGCTTTCCTTAGTAGTTCTTTGACTCCTTAATTGAGCAAGTGGTTTCTGGGCAATTGCTGTGTGCAGAGCACTGGGGACACCAAGGGGAGCAAAGCAGAGAAAGCCCCACTCTTGCAGGATTATATTCGAGGGAATAGACAGATCGTGAGCAAATACACATATCATAAATTATCACATAATATGGGGAAAAGTGAAGCCAGATAAGGGGATAGAGTGTGGGGTGGTGTTCATTTAGGTAGGCTGGTTAAGGAAGTGGTGTTTGAGGGAGATCTGAGTGATATGGGCCTGAGTGAGCCTTCAGGTATACACGTGCTACGTTGCTTCAGTTGTATTTGACTCGGCGACCCTATGGAATGTAGCCCAGCAGGCTCCTCTGTCCATGGGATTCTCCAGGCAAGAATACTGGAGAAGGTTGCCCTGTCCTTCTCCAGGGGATCTTCCCCACCCAGGGATCAAACCCTCATCTCTTAGGTGTTCTGCATTGGGGGGTGGATTCTTTACCACTAGCACCACCTGGGAAGCCCCTTCAAGTATATATAGGGAGACTGTTCCAGACAAAGGAGCAGTGACTGCCGAGCCACAGCAGCAGGGGCTGACTTGGTGTGTTTGCACAAGAGAAGGAAAAGTCAGTAGGGCTTTGGAATAGGCGACAAGCATGTCAGTGTTCTTTTGCTGAGCAACAAGTTACACAGACTTGGTGACCTAACATTCATTTGTTACCTCACAGATTCTGTAGGGCAGAAGTCCCATGTGGCTCAGCTGGGTTCTCAGCTCAGGGTCTCACTCAAGATGTCAGTGACTGCATTCTCACCGGAGGTTCTGGGGTGGGGAGCCTGCTTCCACACTCATTCAGGTTGCTGGCAGAATCCGGTTCCTTGTGGTTGTAGGACTGTGGGCTCTGGCCATCTGCCAGGGGCAGCTCTCATCTCCTACGGGTTCTGTCTTGTCACAGACCCTCTTATAACATCATGCTGGCAACAGACTCCCTCATGTCAAATCCCCCAAGTCAGCTGACTTCTGACATTATTAACATCTGCAAAATCCCTTCACAGCAGTACCTGGATTAGTGTCTGATTAACTCATCAAGGGACAGGAATCTCAGGAAAGGGGCATCTTTGAAATTCTGCCTAACACAGGTTGGAGAGCTAGCTGAGGTCATGCCATCCAGGGCCTCAAAGGCCACAGTGGGACCTCAAGGCTTTGTTCTGACAGGATGGGCGCTAGTAGAGGGTTTTGAGCAGGGCAGTGGTCTGAGTGCAGATCCTGCTGGCTGCTGTGTGGAGGCTGTGGAGATGGAGCAGAACTGGGGATTTGTATTACAGAGTCCAGGTGAGAGATGACGGTGGCCAGGGCTAACAGAAAGTCAACTCCTCAGTGCTGTGGTCCCCCACCATGTACTGTATTATCACATGCTTCTCTCTGCCTGAGGATTTCTCATCGCCACCTGCCCCACAGCTGCTTCACCGGGACAAGTCCCTACTCAGCCCTCAAACCTTAACTCAGATGTTGCCTCAAGGCCTCTCTATGGAGCTTCCCTCCCACTGACTCTCTCTAACTTGGATTGTGCTGAGTCGGTTGATCTGGTTTCCCACTTGCCTGCAGCCTCTCTATAAAAGCAGCATCTGTGCCTCTGCCGCTTGTATTTCCATTGTCTGGCCTACTGTAGTTGCTTGCTGATGCTTTGGGATGAATACAATACTGAGTGCGAAGTGAGCAACCCATTTCTCTTGGATTGCTCACCTTGTAGAGGGAGATAGCACTGTATAAATACCATTACAGTAAACACGCATGGGAGCACCAGAGGAAGAGTGCAAATTCTGCACGTCACTAGTGTGCATGGAGGACTCTGCCGGCTCAGTTGGGGAAGAGTCCGCCTGCCGTGCAGGAGAACCAGGTTCGATTCCCTAGGTGTAGAAGTTCCCCTGGAGAAGGGAACGGCAACAACCTACTCCAGTATTCTTCTTGCCTGGAAAATCCCACGGACAGAGGAGCCTGATGGACTACAGTCCATGGGGTTGCAAAGAGTCGGACATGACTGAGTGACTGAGCCACCTCCAGTGTGCGTGGAGTTTGAGGGGAGCCCCAACCTGAAATAGCTGGATCTAGTTTCTCACATCCCTCCATTGTATGAAATAATCATGTTATCACAGGCATTTCCTTTTTATGTTATATCCAAACGAACATTTGTGTGACATCACTGTTAGCCGTTAATTTAGCCTGTAATATTTAAATAAGTAAACATCCATTCACTTAAAATATTCTCTCATTTAAGACAGACGTAGGGCACTTCCATCTCCATCTGCATTTGAACTGCTCACAAAAGATCTATATCAGTGAAATTCTGTTTGTGTATTCAAGGCGGAGAACCTCTTAACTCAAAATAGCAAACACTTCTAGCTCAAGTGTCGCTTTAAGAGAGAGGAAATTATTAACCTGGTTACTGATGAGAAACAAACTAAAATAGTAAATATGTGTAACATTTCTGGGACTCCCAGCGAGACATCCTCAGTATGAACTTGAGAAAGTGGGACACTGGAAAGAATGATTTAACCAGAGTGAGCACAGTGATGTTATTTAAAACTTAATAAATTTAAGAACAGAATAACAGAGTCTGGTTTTATCCTGCTGCTTTCCTGTGGTCTGTGGATGGTGCTCTGCAGGGCAGCCTGCCTGATAGAGGGCCCGTGGTGCCCACCAGACTCTCAGGGGTAGAGATGCACACAACCTCATGGATTCACATGGGTGGGGATTCATAATTGGCATAAGCAAAAAAAAAAAAATGAAAAAAGCCTTTCATTTATATTGCCAAGTTTCTCTGTTTGTTTTCTAGTGAACTCTGTTGGAGAGTATAAAGATGTGGTTTAAAGAGTGTTTGCTGTGCAGTCTTATATGAATAATTGGATATTCTATTTCAAATTAGAGGCTGGGCTACAGGGCAACTGCTGTGTTTCTAGCTTATGTCTTCTTTGTGGTAAGATGGATTAGAGTTAGGGTTAGGTTGGCTGAGAAAGGAGACACAGCACTTCTACATTAAAATATTTGGGTTGGCTAAAAAGTTTGCTTGAGTTTTTCTGTTAGATGGTACAGAAAACCCTGACGAAACTTTTGGCCAAGCCAATATACTGTTAATTTGGTTTAAGGCAATGATTTTTAAGGCTTTTGGGTTTATAACATACTCTCTTTGTCTTCCCTCCCTTGCCTCTCTGAAAAGGGTGAGCAGAAGAATGCAATCTGCCTGCAGTGCAGGAACCACAGCAGACCTGGGTTTGATCCCTGGGTTGGGAAGATCCCTTGGAGAAGGAAATGGCACCTCACTCCAGTATTCTTGCCTGGAGAATCCCCATGGACAGAGGAGCCTGGCGGTCTACAGTCCATAGGGTCGCAAAGAGTCGGACACGACTGAAGCGACTTAGCACTCACGCACTGTTCTGCTTACAGAATGAACAGAGCTCTCTTAGCAGGGTTCACTTTTGGGTGGGATCAGGAGGAGACTTCAGTTTTTATCCCTAACCAGCACCTCCTGTTTCCTTCTCTTCTGCCAAGAGAAGTGTGTGTGGTGGAGGATCAAATGGGAACACTGGAGTCCATGCAAGCTTCAGGGGATGCTGGGGAGAACACTCCAGGCTCCTCTGTGCTGGGGCCACTGGGCAGGAGAGCAGGGTGGTAGGGAGAGCAGGTATGTTCCCGAGCTGGGTCCTTGGACTCTTTAACCAATAGAAACTGATAAGAGGTCAGCCAAGAATTTCAGGCAGGGTTCTTCTGATGCCTCAGGAGGGAGTGAAAACAAGTAACAGGCGCCCTTGCTCGCCAGCCCCCGGTGGGGGAGAGCTGGTCCCGTAAATGGAATGAGGGGAAGGAAAGCTTGGTGGGTTGGGCGAGAAGGGTGATGAGATGATCTTCCAGCCCCCTTGGTCCTGTTGGGTGCAGAAGGCGTGCGCAGTATGCTGCTTTTGCTCCCAGCAGCCCAGAAATGGCAGCTGAATTTTGGCCTTTTTGTATCATGCTATTCAGGACCTGCCCTAACCACAGGCGGATGCAGTTATTTTTAGTCCCTTATGGTTTCTTTGTATTCTGTTGCTCCAGGTGATATTTATCTGGATACAAACACTTGCAGTAAAGGGTCTCAGGTCCCAGCCTGTATCACAAGGGCCACCCTGCCTGGGGTGACCCCACCTCTGAATGGGGACCCTACTGACTGCAGCTGGGGCTGCCTCAGGAACCACCCAGACATAGCACCCAGCTTGATCCGTGTTGGTTGCCACACCCCCCCCTTCCCAATAGAGCTTGAGGGGTCTGTCCTGATGGAAGGAGCTCAGTTTTCAGGTCTATCTCTAGAAAAGAGGGAGAGGAATATTTCAGCTTTCAAAAGGTAAAAGGAAAAGGATTTTTACAGGTAAATCTGGTGAGAAGAGCAGATCCTGGGCAAAATTCTAAAAAGCATTTATTAAAAGAATGACCTTTGAACACCTAAAAAAAGTTAAAATTACAGATCATGACTATGTGGTCTTGGTATTTGGAAGCTATTTCCTCCAAAATGAGTGAAATGAAGCTCAGGGAAACTATTTGACCTTGTTAGTTGCCAATGAAAAAATTCCAGTGAAAAATTAAAATTTTAGAAGACTCATGGAATCCTCCACCATGAGCTTGACAATTCCCTATAGGCAGTAACTTCTAACGAGATTAGTGATGATATTAACAAATGTGTGGTTGTTTTTTTTTTTTTTACATTATAGTGAATTGGGTCAAAATTTGGCAGATCTGCATAACTCAGTGAACCAATATTTTCCAGAATAGTGGTTAAAGAATCAGACATGGGTAAAAGATCCATTCAAAGTGCAGGACAGATGGAAAAGAGTAAGAGATACAGCTTCAGAATCCACAGCTAACCTTTAAGAAGTTATTACTTGTCAAGGTTTGGTATATTCTTAAAGTAGAACATCCATAATTCTGTGAAAAACCTATTAAAGTGTCCCTCCCTTTTCAATTACATAACTTCATGAGGGTAGATTTTCTTCATTTGTTTCAACCAAAACATATCAACATTTTGAATGCAGAAGTAGATATGAGAATTCATCCGTCTTCTAGTAAACCAGATGTTCAAAAGATCTGCAAAAATATGACAGTGTCACTATTCTCACTAAATTTTTGCTATAAAAACATGTTTTTCATAAAAATGTTACTTATGTAAATATTTTAATGGATTTACCTTTAAAGTGTGAATTCACAAACACCTTGAAAATTTCTCAGGTTTAATTTCTAATATCAGTAATCAGTAGATATAACCCACATGAACAAAATTTTTCAGAGTCCTCAATTATTTAGTGTGAAGAGATTCCCGGGACTAAATCATTGCTATAAACAGCACACACCTACACTGTTATCCATGCATTAAGACACACATGAATGAGTGTATATAATGGACGTTTGAGAATATACCTAAAAATAGACACTTGCAAAAGATGAGAAGCAGCATCCAAGTGGCTGTAACATCTTTCTCCACTCCCAGGGCCAGACCACTGGACTGGATGATTAGCAGGAGACTGGATGCCTATAAGCCTAAAATGTTACTTCAGTAGAAACCCAGGAGTTTGAGAACTTAAAAGAGAGCTTGGCCAAAGCCCTGCTGACAAAGTTTATAGTCACTTACCATGTGGTCTCATGGTCACAAAGCCTGGAAACATCAGCTTGATGTCCAGACTGCAGAGAAGAGCTGGTAACCCAGCACAGCAGACAGACTCGGCCGCTTTGGGAAAAGATGCCTGATGAACAAACACAAGCTTAGTGGCAAGGAGTATGCTTAGTTTTAAGGCTCTGAAAGACTGATTTGTACTCCTCTTTGATGGAAGGGCACCAGGGACTCTGAGCTTAAGCCCTTCCTAGATACTTTGGCCTTGCAAAGGGACTCATTTCAGAAGCTCACGTGCTCGCACAGCCTAGCGGAGCGTCTCCGAAGCCAGCCTGCCTCTGTGTGCATGCCCTGTGTGCAAGACTCAGTGGACAGACCGGTCCAGGAACAGCTCTGAGGATGGGGTCCATTTTACAACAAGATGGGCTGCTCCTGAGCTGTGGGAGCCACTCCTTGTGTCCCAGCAGGGGTCCGCTGCCCCTGTTCAGGACAGAAGTGCTACCATCTCCCGGGGGTCTCTCCACAGAGGGAAGGGTCCAAGCCCCTGAGGGTCTGGGCTTGAGCTCATTCTTCCGGAGGCGGCTGCCTGTGGGTGGGAATCCCCCACCTCCTGACGGGCTGTGTGCTTTCTGTAGATATACTGACAACCTTGCCACCAGCTTCAGAGCCACCCTGTTCTTTAAAAAGCGATCTCATCTCTTCAGGGGAGTGTGTGGATTTTGTGAAGTTTAAGTCTCAAGGCACTGTCTTTTCACATCCTGTGTTTTGGTGGGCACCTTGCTCTAACTCTGCCAGTACTGGAAGCATCAGCTCTCACGTGTCCCCCTCCCTTCCTTTGCCGAAGATCCTCTTCCACTGTAATAAATCAGCCTCCTCAGTGACACTGCTGCTGTTTACTTTTACTTGTCTGGTTAATCCTAGCAGTATTATAATAGATCTGAGCAGACCTTAGATGGGGAGAGAAAAAACACTGGGGTACTAAAGAAAATTAGAATGAGTTGTTCAGCTTGATAGCAAAAGACAAAGGGGATTTAGAAGCAGAGCTGGGTTCAAACCTCACCCAGCTGGGTGCTGGGCGACCTTGGTCGGCTGCTCTCCCCACTGAGCTTCTGTTTTCTGTCAAAGTGGGTGTGGCACAGCTGCCTGGTCCAAAGTGCTGCAGGGCCCTGCTTTGTTGGTGTCTCTCTTACTCCTCACAGCTCTTTAGCGCAGACTTTTAAGCTGATTTTTATGCTTTAGTGACTCTAGAATTACCAGCCATAAATAGTCTAATATTTGGGGCTTGAATTTTACAGGAAAACACGTGTCTTTTCTAACTTCCTGGCTATGGATATTGTCTGGGAGGTGGACTCATCTTAATANCCTGCTTTGTTGGTGTCTCTCTTACTCCTCACAGCTCTTTAGCGCAGACTTTTAGGATGATTTTTATGCTTTAGTGACTCTAGAATTACCAGCCATAAATAGTCTAATATTGGGGGCTTGAATTTTACAGGAAAACACGTGTCTTTTCTAACTTCCTGGCTATGGATATTGTCTGGGAGGTGGACTCATCTTAATAATGTGAACGGATAGGGTGAAATAATGTTAGATACATTGTACCCAGTGTGAGAATGAGTTGGTCCCAATTGTTCTCATGTTTATATTTTCTCTTTTCAGGGATCAGCATCTTCTGGACCCAACTCTGGAATATGTGAAGGTAGGAACCCAGGATTTAACCTGTGGTAGGGACCCTGTGGTAACGGGCTTCCCATTTTTGACACAATGTTGTCCTCTGGCTTGTGTAGGAAGCTGGTTAGATTGAAACCACCGGGACACAGTTGGACTCTCTTGGGTCTTTAGTAATCTCTGCAGGGCTCTTAGGTCACCCTGTTATATATTTATAAACTTTCTCCCTTGTCTGAAGCCCTGGGAACCAGATGTGTTTTAAAAATTTGGAGTTTTTTAGAAAGGTAATATGGTACATCTATCTAACCTCTAAAGGGGGCTAGAGTCACCATCCCATGATGAAACTCATTACTACAACAGTTTAATGTAAGACTATTCACACAAAGTGAGATGAATAGACTACAGATGATTTTGTGTAAATCACACTATGTTTTTGTCACCAAGTGAGCCTGGGTGTGTTGTGCTGCCAAATGAGTTATTTAAAATTTTTCAGTTTTCGGGGTTTTGGGATTTTGGAATGGTAGACAAGGAACTGTGAACTTGTGTTTGTCTTCAGTGGAGGAGTGAAGGGTCTCTATGAGACTTTATTTTACTTATTTATTTTTGGCTGTGATGGGTCTTCATTGCTGCACTCCGGCTTTTCTCTAATTGCAGGGAGTCGGGGCTACTCTGTAGCTGCGATGTGCAGGCTTTTCACTGTGGTGGCTTCTCTTGTTGTGAAACACCGGCTCTGGGGCACCAGGTTCAATAGTTGCTGCTCCCGAGCTCCAGGGCACAGGCTCAATAGTTGTGGTGCATGGGCTTAGATGCTGTGCAGCGTGTGGGATCTTCCCGGATCAGGGATCGAACCTGTGTCTCCTGCGTGGGCAGGTGGACTCTTTACCACTGAGCCACTAGGGAGCCTTTCTGAGCCGTCCTCTCCTCAGTAGCCACCCTCTTCTTCAGTGGCTAGTTGGTACCTACGAGCAGTGTAATTCTTTTACTTTCCAGTGGGACTGACATTCAATGTATCTGAATACTCAATACTTCTAAACAAGTTTTAGAATGCCTTTCACTTCCTGCTTCTGCCACACACACCCAGTTTTCAGGTGTGTATGTTTGTTTGGTTTTATTTTATTTTTGAGAACTGTAATTATGTCCGACACCTGCTACAGAAAAGAGAACTCTCATCTGTCATGACAAAATGTGTCATTCATCTTTAGGTGAAATCATGGCACAAGTTACGACTTAAAGTGCTTGCCCCCTAGGAGCCATACTTTGTCTTTATTTTTCAAAGGTAAGCCTCCCGGTTTCAGAGCACTTAAGCCTATTCTTGCTTTTCTGTGTGCCCGTGACTGTGCCTGCCCCTGGGTTTTGGCATTTTTTTCCTTTTAGACCAGAGGATGGAGGGTTTAAAGCTTCTGCTGGAGGAGAANCTGCAGGTTTTTGCCTGAGTGTGCACATCCAGAGAGCCAGTGCCGCCCCGTGGACCAGAAGATTAAACACTGCCAGCAGTGAATGGGAAACAGCCCTGGGGCTCATCTTGGGAGCAAGGAAAGACAGCTCCCATGCAGCTCTTCCCACTCTACCGCAAAAACCTTCTCTTACAGATATTCCTGGGAGGCTTAATGTTACTACAGTTTTAAAAGACTGCTGAGGCAGGGTGAGAGGAAGAGGCATGGAGGATATTCTTTCCTTTCATGGACTCCTATCCTGCAGGTCTGTGAAAATGTGGCCTTTTATAAAACGTGAAACTTCACCATGAGAACACATGTCTATTTAGAAAGCTGTATGTTAGTGTCTGTAGTGACATTTCTAACTGACAAAAACTGGAAACAGCGCCAGTGTCTTGACTGCTGAGCGGATAAACTGCAGACCCACACGGTGACATCCTCTTCAGCGTTAAGAAGAAATGGACCCTTGGATGCAGATGAAACCTTACAGTACCAAGAACAGATCAGTGGTTGAAGGGGTGGGGGAAGAGTCGACTGCAGAAGGGAATAAGGCAACTTTGGGGGAATGATAGAAGTACTTTGATTGGGGTTGTTTCAGATCTCATAGAACTGTACGGAAAGGGGTGACTTTAGCATTTGCAAATTATACCTCACCGAGCCTGACTTTAAAAAAGCAAACTGAAGCCTTAAGTACTGCCATCTCACTATGGAGATTTTTGGTCTTGAGATGGGCCACATCAGACTGCTGACCAGATGGAGAGAGTGCTGAGCTTGTGGGTATTTTTACTGCTTTGGCTCATTCAGCAGATAGTTTGGGGCGGATTCTGAGTGTTAGTAATTGTTCAGTCAAGTCAGGCTGGGTAGGAGGAAAGTGTCATCTAGAAACCTAACCTGAATGGAGAGGATATATGTATACCGTGGCCAACTTAACCTGGGGTAGTGACAGTGGGAATGGAAAGTCAGGACAGGTGCTGCCGGCCTTTTAGAGATAGAATTAGGAGTCATTGTATGAGGTGAGTTGACAGTTCCTGGCAGAACTTAAATGGGGGTGGTGATGGAGAAGCAGCCAGGGGGAAATCCAGAGTTCACATAGTGCCTGGCATCTTGCCAGAAGTCAGTAAGGATTTTAGGGGCAGAAGGGAGATTTTCAATTGAAGACCATGTTACCACAATTGATGTTAAGTTAAGCATCTGGGGATAGCATTAGCCTGGGGGCTGGGGCAGCGGGGGTGTGCAGGGGACAGTTGGCAAACTGCAGCCTGGGACCAAATCTAGCCGCTGTCTATTTTGTAGTCCACAAGCTACAATAGATTTTACATTTCTACATGTTTGTTTTTTTAAAGAAGAATGTAAAAGTTGTAAAATTCAAGTTTCAGCATGCATAAATTTTATTGAGACACAGCCACAGCCATTCATTGGCGCATCCCCATTTTCTCTCTATGAGGTGGGGTTGAGCAGTTGTGATGGGGTAGGTAGCAAAGCTGAACTGTTTACTGTCTGGACCTTGACAGGAAAAACCAGACCCCTCCTCTAGGCTGTGAACACACACACGATCCTTGTTTCCCTTCTGAACAGTGTGTAGCAGGCTCTCAACAAAAATCTCATCTTTTCACACCAACACTTCCATGATGCAGTCATGGGTCATCAACACCACCTTGACCTTGCCTAATGACATAGCAGTGAGTCCTTGTGCAAATTGTGTGTTCTTGCACAATCTCAGAGATGCTGCTGCTGCAGCACTGCGTGGCCTGGACGTGTTTCAGCATCTCGTCGGGTAGGCCTGTCTGCTCTGAGCAGCAGCGTNATGATGCAGTCATGGGTCATCAACACCACCTTGACCTTGCCTAATGACATAGCAGTGAGTCCTTGTGCAAATTGTGTGTTCTTGCACAATCTCAGAGATGCTGCTGCTGCAGCACTGCGTGGCCTGGACGTGTTTCAGCATCTCGTCGGGTAGGCCTGTCTGCTCTGAGCAGCAGCGTCTCTCCTGTCACGGTGGCATCTTCGGCTCTGCTGGGTGTGTGTGGAAACTGCTAGCGTCCTGACTGCTCCTACCTGGGGTTTGTGTGGATAACTCCTCAGGCCAGACGTTGCCAGGACGGCCTGANTCGGGTAGGCCTGTCTGCTCTGAGCAGCAGCGTCTCTCCTGTCACGGTAGCATCTTCGGCTCTGCTGGGTGTGTGTGGAAACTGCTAGAGTCCTGACTGCTCCTACCTGGGGTTTGTGTGGATAACTCCTCAGGCCAGACGTTGCCAGGACGGCCTGAGATGTATTTTGTCAGTGTCACAGGTCAGAAGCGAATTCTCCCTACACTCCTGAACTTGATGGTTTGAATCAAGGTTGAAGCCTGGGCTGCCCTCTGCAGGTGCTTGAGGGAGCCTGGTCTGGCCTCTAAGTGGGATATGGCAGGCTTCCATGCTTCTTCTGTGCTTCAGCCTTCATCCTTGGCTGAAGAAAGGTGACTCTTCCATCACCACCCGCATTTAAGTCCTGCCAGAGATCCCAATCACTGAGGACTGACATGTAAGCAAGGATTGAAACCACGGCCTCTGACCAGAATCAGCTGTATAACTGGGCTTCACGGCCCTCCCCTTGTAGCCTATCTCTAACCTCATCTCCTGCCATCCACCTTACTCACAAACTTTTCCATGGCTGGCTTTTCCTGCTGCCCTGGGTCTTTGCCTTTCCTTAGGCTGGAAGGTTCTTTTGTGGTAGAAGAGCTGAGGGACTTGAAGAGGGTGCTAGATTGCTGTCTTGTGTTGAACTTTGTACCCCCACAAGATGTGTTGAAGTCCTAAGACAACTGTCCTAACACCAGTACCTGTGAAAGTGACTGCATTTGGAAAGATCATTGCAGATGTGATCAAATTAAGGTGAGGTTGTGCTGGGTTGCTTCCCAGGTAGCTCAGTGGTAAAGAATCCTCCTGGCAAGCAGAAGTTGCAGATTCAATCGCCTGATCAGGAAAATCCCTGGAGGAGGAAATGGCAACCCATGGTGGTATTCTTGCCTGGGAAATCCCATGGGTAGAGGAGCCTGGTGGGCTACAGTCCATGGGGTCACAAGAGTTAGACACAACTAAACAACAATCCAGTGACTGGTGTCTTATAAGAAGAGGGGAGTTTGGACACACAGGGAGCATGCCCAGCAATGACAGAGACAGATGGGGGTCGATGTGTGTATAGGCTTAGGAACACCAAGGATTGCCAGCAGCCACCACAGGGTAGGAAGAGGCAAGGAAGGATCCTGCCTTAGAGCGTTCAGAGAGCATGTGGACCTGGGACACCTTGATTTTGGACTCCTAGGCTCCTGAACTGTCAGAGAATATGTTTCTATTTTAAAGCCATCGAGTCTGTGGTACCTTGTTACAGCAGCCCCAGGAAACTAATACAGAATCACAGCCCCATCTTAGCCATTCCCTCATGATTGTGTGACCTTGGGGCAAGTTCCTAAAATTCTCTGGAGCTCAGTTTCCTTAGCAATAAATGGGAGAAGTAGGGCTTAAATGAGTTAATGCTCACAAAACTGTTAGCACAGTGCCTGCCATGTTGATAACACTCAGGAAATGCTGGTTTTGTAGCTGTCACCTAATTCTTGTGTGCCTCGTGCACCCCCATTCAGTTCCACTGCCTCAGAGAGACCTCCCCTGACCTCCCTGCAAAAGCAACTCTCCAGTCACTGTGTTACTACTCTATTATCCTCATAGCACTCGTGCCAAATTCTGTAGTCCCGTTAACAACAACAGCCAACTCCTCAGAACCCAGAACTGTGAGTTCTCAGGGCGGGTCCTCAGAATGTGAGTTCTGAGGGCAAGGACCCCTTCTTGTCCTCTTAATAAACATTTAGCAACTGACGGGCTGACTGATGATCCCGTACAACCAGATAGGAAGGGCATTTAAATTGAGGGGAGAGGCAGTGAGGTTGTTCTGAAGATCCCTCAGTTTCCCAGAATAAGTGGCACTCACATCTCTAAAATTTTTTTCAGAAATTCTTCAGTGATTTTATTTCATGAGAGTAAGGAGGTTCCCACGCCTAACCTCTCTGCTCCTGCCAACATAGTATAGGATAAAAACTTTGGGGTCAGAGTTGCACCATAAACACTCCTACATTTAGCGCATTTAGGCAGAAGTGTATGGTAAAGAGGGCTTCCCTGGTTGCTCAGACGATAAATAATCTGCCTGCAGTGCAGGAGACCTCGGTTTGATCTTTGGGTCAGAAAGACACCCTGGAGAAGGAAATGGCAACCCACTCTGGTATTCTTGCCTGGGAAATTCCTTGTACAGAGGAGCCTGGCAGGCTACATCCATGGGGTTGCAAGGTGTCAGACACAACTGAGTGACTTGCACTACTACTGATACTACTATACACTGTTTAAAAGTGTAATTCTGACAACCTCCATGCTTCGGACCTCTGGGGTCTTGTTATCAGCTATGAGGTTCCAGTAACTTTTTAACCTGCTAATGGGCGGGCAGTCAGGCTCTTCAGTACTGGAACCGTTTGCTGTTAAATTCTGCCCCCTAGTGGTAATTGAATGACACAACAGCACAGCATTTGGCTGCAATACACCTGTGTATTCTGGGAGGTTTAATATTAAATGTAACGGGCTTCCCTGGTGGCTCAGATGGTAAAGAATTCGCCTGTATTGTGGGAGACCTGGGTTCAATCCCTGGGTTGGAAAGATCCCCTGGAGGAGGGCATGGCAACTCACTCCAGTATTCTTATCTGGACAATCCCATGGACAGAGGAGCCTTGTGGGCTAGAGTCCATGGGGTCACAAAGAGTCAGACAGGACTGAGTGACTAAGCATAATATTAAATGTAATAGTGTGCCATAGCCTTACATTAACAACTTCAGAACTAAGGGCTCTGTTTAAAGTTTGTAAAATGGCAAGTCATTATCATTAGCTTCATATAAGACATTGTCTAACATTCTTGGACAAAAACTCTAACATGCTACAGTACTGTATGGAGATTTTGAGGTGGGGGATTGGCGTTGATCTGAAGTTTCTCATGTTGTTACCAAGAAGTTTTCTTGAAAAAAATTATGTTTGAATTGTGATTTGACAGCTGAAGAAAATGGTGACTTGAAAGGAAGGCAGCTGGTATTAGGTGAGGCAGGAGAGGGATCTGAACATGCTGGAGACTGAGAGAGAGGCCCAGGCTGCCTGGGGCAGGAGAGATCAGTAGGGAAGTGGTTTTTTTTTTAGTTGCTAGGTTGTGTCTGACTCTTTTGGGACCCCATGGACTATATGTAACCCGCCAGGCTCCTCTGTGCATGGGATTTCCCAGGCAAGAATATTGGAGTGGGTTGCCATTTCCTTCTCCAGGGGATCTTCCCAACCCAGGGACCAAACTTGGGCCTCCTGCATTGACAAGTGGATTCTTTACCACTGAGCACCTGAGAAGCCCAGCAAAGAAGAATAGGGACTGTCTTATTTACTGAATGGGCAAGGTGAGGAAATTTCAAGTGTTCCTAGGAAATTCTGAGATGGTCAAACTGGTAAGAGAACAAGAAGGCTGAGTTGGGGAACAATTTGACTGATGGCCAAAAATTGTGTGTAACTACATATGGCTCTGCAACTTGCTTTTTTCATTGTGCATCATTCCACGTTAAACGTTCAAATCTAGCTCCTTATTTTAAGTGCTTATCCAGTATGCCATTGTATGAGATAGTTATATTTAACTGATTTCCTACTGACATTTGGGTTCTTGTTAGAAACAGCTTTGTTGTTATTTAACAAATGTAGTCACATTTGTTATACAAGGCATATAATTTAGCAAATGTTTATTGAGTATCTATCTGCCATCTGCTGGTCACTGTTCCAAGGGCTGAGGATACAGCAATGAACAGTGTCCCTGCCCCTGTGGAGCTTATGTTACGGGGTGGAATAGCAACAAGACAAAGAAGGCAACAGAGTATAGCCATGTTCGGTACCCATACGTCCTCAGCAGAAAAAAAGATCATCAGGGGAAGCAGCTGTGAAATGTTGGAGTTAAGGGGATGTTAAATTTAAAGAGGGTACCGGGGAAGGCTTCACCCAGAAGGGAACTTTCTCGTGGAGGGGCAAGTCAAGAGTGATGTCTGGGAAATTTTCTGGTGGTCCAGTTAGGACTCTGCGCTTTCATTGCTAAGGGCCTGGTTTCAACCCCTGGTTGGAGAACTAAGATCCTGCAAGCCTCACGGCTTAAAAAAAAAACAAAATGTGGGCAAAGGAAAAAAAGGGAGGGAGGGCAACCNAATCCCATGGACAGAGGAGCCTTGTGGGCTAGAGTCCATGAGGTCACAAAGAGTCAGACAGGACTGAGTGACTAAGCATAATATTAAATGTAATAGTGTGCCATAGCCTTACATTAACAACTTCAGAACTAAGGGCTCTGTTTAAAGTTTGTAAAATGGCAAGTCATTATCATTAGCTTCATATAAGACATTGTCTAACATTCTTGGACAAAAACTCTAACATGCTACAGTACTGTATGGAGATTTTGAGGTGGGGGATTGGCGTTGATCTGAAGTTTCTCATGTTGTTACCAAGAAGTTTTCTTGAAAAAAATTATGTTTGAATTGTGATTTGACAGCTGAAGAAAATGGTGACTTGAAAGGAAGGCAGCTGGTATTAGGTGAGGCAGGAGAGGGATCTGAACATGCTGGAGACTGAGAGAGAGGCCCAGGCTGCCTGGGGCAGGAGAGATCAGTAGGGAAGTGGGTTTTTTTTTAGTTGCTAGGTTGTGTCTGACTCTTTTGGGACCCCATGGACTATATGTAACCCGCCAGGCTCCTCTGTGCATGGGATTTCCCAGGCAAGAATATTGGAGTGGGTTGCCATTTCCTTCTCCAGGGGATCTTCCCAACCCAGGGACCAAACTTGGGCCTCCTGCATTGACAAGTGGATTCTTTACCACTGAGCACCTGAGAAGCCCAGCAAAGAAGAATAGGGACTGTCTTATTTACTGAATGGGCAAGGTGAGGAAATTTCAAGTGTTCCTAGGAAATTCTGAGATGGTCAAACTGGTAAGAGAACAAGAAGGCTGAGTTGGGGAACAATTTGACTGATGGCCAAAAATTGTGTGTAACTACATATGGCTCTGCAACTTGCTTTTTTCATTGTGCATCATTCCACGTTAAACGTTCGAATCTAGCTCCTTATTTTAAGTGCTTATCCAGTATGCCATTGTATGAGATAGTTATATTTAACTGATTTCCTACTGACATTTGGGTTCTTGTTAGAAACAGCTTTGTTGTTATTTAACAAATGTAGTCACATTTGTTATACAAGGCATATAATTTAGCAAATGTTTATTGAGTATCTATCTGCCATCTGCTGGTCACTGTTCCAAGGGCTGAGGATACAGCAATGAACAGTGTCCCTGCCCCTGTGGAGCTTATGTTACGGGGTGGAATAGCAACAAGACAAAGAAGGCAACAGAGTATAGCCATGTTCGGTACCCATACGTCCTCAGCAGAAAAAAAGGTCATCAGGGGAAGCAGCTGTGAAATGTTGGAGTTAAGGGGATGTTAAATTTAAAGAGGGTACCGGGGAAGGCTTCACCCAGAAGGGAACTTTCTCGTGGAGGGGCAAGTCAAGAGTGATGTCTGGGAAATTTTCTGGTGGTCCAGTTAGGACTCTGCGCTTTCATTGCTAAGGGCCTGGTTTCAACCCCTGGTTGGAGAACTAAGATCCTGCAAGCCTCACGGCTTAAAAAAAAAACAAAATGTGGGCAAAGGAAAAAAAGGGAGGGAGGGCAACCAAAAGCAAGAGTGACATCTGATGGGGTCAGGACGCAGGAAGGACCAGGCCATGAGGTTGGAGCTCACCCCTTCCACTGAGGAATGGCTGAGAGGCCAGTGGGGCCCAAGGAGTGGCCCTGAGGGAGAGCAGTGAAAGCTGGTGTGAGAGAGTGAGGGAGGGGCTCGAGGGGGGTTGCCCAGGGCCTGGATGTCCCAGTGAGGATGTGAACTTTTACAAAGTGGAATGGAGAGCCGTTTCAGGATCACTGTGGCTTGTGTGTTGCTGGCAGGGGCAGGGAGATTAGTTGGGAGCTAGTTGTGACCGTCCAGATGAAAGATGTGATGGTTTGGATCTGTGATGGCAGAAGGGGTGGTAAGGAAGGGGGATTCTAGACACACAGTATGAAGGCAGAGCCTCAGGATTTGCTGTGGGACTAGACATGGGTAGGAGAAAAGGATGAAGCACCGTACTGGAAGGATGGCACTGCCTTCCACTGAGATGGCTGGGTGTGCATTTGTGTGAGAATTTCTGTAAGATAAACACACAGAAGGATTGGGTGTTGGGTAATGAGTAAAAATTAACTTCCTGGCAACTCATGAGTTTTGTTTTTCACATTTCTGTTTCCAAATTTTCTCTAATAATCATTAATGCTTTTATGATAGTTATAAAAGTAAAAATACTCCTTTATTAAGGTACCTTAGCCTGCTCCAGATTTGATGCTGAAAACTTATGGCTTAAACAAAATTATATAAAACAAGTAGGTGAGAGGTACAAGAGCAGAAATTCTCAGACTCCTTGGTCTCAAGACCCCTTCTCAGTGCTTGAAAATTGCTGAGGACTGCAAAGAACTTTTGTGATGTGGGTTTTAGCTATTGGTTTATTGTATGAGAAATTACAGTGTAGGAATTTTTAATGTTTATTTAGCTCATTAAAAATGACATTAAACCTATTATGGGAATATAAATAGAATATTTTTTGAAAATAGTCATTTTCCAGAACAAAAGTTAGTGAGAAAAAAAGAATAGCATAGGTTTACATTTTTGCAGATCTCTTTAGTGTCTGATAGAAAGAGTTGTACTCTCACGTCTGCTTCAGCCTTCAGTCTGTTGTGTTACGTTATTTTGGTTTAAGTCAAAAGAAAATCTTGCCTGGCACAGATATGTAAATAAAAAAGGAAGGAATACTGTATAGCACACAGAATCATAATTGGTATCTTACAATAACCTGTAATGGGAAATTATCTGCAAAGGAATATGTTGAGACTTCCCTGGTGGCTTAGTGGGTAAAGAAGCCACCTTCAGTGCATTAGACACAGAAGACCCAGGTTCAGTCCCTGGGTCAGGAAGATCCCTTTGAAGAGGGCATGGCAACCCACTCCATTGTTTTTACCTGGGAAATCCCATGGACAGAGGTGCCTGGCAGGCTACAATCAATCAGATCCCAGAGTTGGACACGACTTAGTGCCTGAGGACATGAATACACACACACACACACACACACACTTACATTTATATAACTGAATCTCTTTGCTGTACACAAAAAACTAACACAGCATTGTAAGTCTGCTATCATTTCAGTTCAGTCGCTCAGTCGTGTCTGACTCTTTGCAACCCCAGTGACTGCAGCACGCCAGGCCTCCCTGTCCATCACCAACTTCCGGAGTTTACCCAAACTCATGTCCATTGAGTTGGTGATGCCATCCAACCTTCTCATCCTCTGTCATCCCCTTCTTCTCCTGCCCTCAATCTTTCCCAGCATCAGGGTCTTTTCAAATGAGTCAGTTCTTTGTATCAGGTGGCCAAAGTATTGGAGTTTCAGCTTCAGCATCAGTCCTTCCAATGAACACTCAGGACTGATCACCTTTAGGATGGACTGATTGGATCTCCTTGCAGTCCAAGGGACTCTCAGGAGTCTTATCCAACACCGTAGTTCAAAAGGATCAATTCTTTGGCCCTTCAGCTTTCTTTATGGTGCAACTCTCACCTCCACACATGACTATTGGAAAAACCATAGCCTTGACTAGACAAACCTTTGTTGGCAAAATAATGTCTCTGCTTTTGAATATGCTGTCTAGGCTGGTCATAACCTTCCTTCCAAGGAGTAAGCATCTTTTAATTTCATGGCTGCAGTCACCATCTGCAGAGATTTTGGAGCCCCAAAATCTAAAGTCTGCCACTGTTTACACTGTTTCCCCATCTTTTTGCCATTGAAGAGATGGGACCAGATGCCATGATCTTAGTTTTCTGAATGTTGAGCTTTAAGCCCACGTTTTTAAATCTCTCCTCTTTCACTTTCATTGCTAGAGGTGCTAAGAGGGCTCAAGCAAACCTTGTGCTCACCAGGACCCAGGGACCCCACAGAGACTGAGAGAGAACTGTGTGTAAGCATCTCCTGTGAAGGCATAGGTCAGCAGTGGCCTGCCACAGGGACAGGGGCTCCGGGTGCAACAAACTTGGAAGCCCTCTTGGAGGAGGTTGCCATTAACCCTACCACAGAGCTGCCAGAACTTACACAGGCCTGGGAAATAGACTCTTGGAGGGCACAAACAGAACCTTGTGCACCAGGACCCAGGAGAAAGGAGCAGTGACCCCAGAGGGACTGACCCAGACTTGTCTGTGAGTGTCCAGGAGTCTCCAGTGGGTTGGTGGTGGCCTGCGGCAGGGTTGAGGGCACTCGGTAGAGCATACACACATGGGATCTTTGAGGGAGGTCACCATTATCTTCATTACCTCCACCTTAGTTTGAAGTGAAGTTGCTCAGTTGTGTCCGACTCTTTGCGACCCTGTGGACTGTAGCGTACCAGGCTTCTCTGTCCATGGGATTTTCCAGACGAGTACTGGAGCAGGTTGCCATTGCCTTCTCCAGGAGATCTTCCTGACCCAGGGATTGAACCTGGGTCTCCCACATTGCAGGCAGACGCTTTACCCTCTGAGCCAGGAGGGAAGCCATAATTTAGCCCCAGGTAAATAGCAGGGAGGGAACACACTCCACCCATCAACAGAAATTGGATTAAAGGTTTTCTGAGCATGGCCCCGGCCATCAGAACAAGACCCAGCTTCCCCCTCAGTCAGTCTCTCCCATCAGAAAGCTTCCATAATCCTCTTATCCTTCTCCATCAGAGGGTGGGCAGACTGAAAACCACCATCACAGAAAACTAACCAGTCTAATCACTTGGACCACAGCCTTGTCTAACTCAGTGAAACTATGAGCCATGCCAGTAGGGCCACCCAAGATAGATAGGTCATGGTGGAGAGTTCTGACAAAATGTGGTCCACTGGAGAAGGGAATGGCAAACACTTAAGTGTTTTGGCCTTGAGAACCCCATGAACAGTATGAAAAGGCAAAAAGATAGGACACTGAAAGATGAACTTCCCACGTTGGTAGCTGCCCAATATGCTACTGGAGATCAGTGGAAAAGTAACTCCAGAAAGAATGAAGAGACGGAGCCAAAGCAAAAACAACACCCAGTTGTGGATGTGACTGGTGATGGAAGCGAGGTCCAATGCTGTAAAAAGCAATATTGCATAGGAACCTGGAATGTTTGGTCCATGAATCAAGGAAAATTGGAAGTGGTCAAACAGGAGATGGCAAGAGTCAACATCGACATGTTAGGAATCAGCAAGCTAAAATGGACTGGAATGGGTGAATTTAACTCAGATGACCATTATATTTACTACTGTGGGCAAGAATCCCTTAGAAGAAGTAGAGTAGCCATCATAGTCCACAAAAGAGTCCAAAATGCAGTACTTGGATGCAATCTCAAAGACCACAGAATGATCTCTGTTCGTTTCCAAGGCAAACAATACAATATCATGGTAATCCAAGTCTATGCCCCAAACAGTAATGCTGAAGAAGTTCTGTGAAGACCTACTGGAGAAGGAAATGGCAGCCCACTCCAGTATTCTTGCCTGGAGAATCCTGGGGACAGAGGAGCCTGGTGGGCTGCTGTCCATGGGGGTCGCACAGAGTCAGACATGACTGAAGCGACTCAGCATGCGTGCATGAAGACCTACAAGACCTTCTAGAATTAATACCCAAAAAAGATGCCCTTTTTATTATAGGGGACTGGAATGCAAAAGCAGAAGTCAAGAAACACCTGGAGTAACAGGCAAATTTGGCCTTGGAGTATAGAATGAAGCAGGGCAAAGGCTAAGAGAGTTTTGCCAAGAGAACACACTGGTCATAGCAAACACCATCTTCCAACAACACAAGAGAAGACTCTACACATGGACATCACCAGATGGTCAACACCGAAATCAGATTCACTATATTCTTTGTAGCCTAAGATGGAGAAGCTCTATACAGTCAGCAAAAACAAGACCAGGAGCTGATTGTGGCTCGGATCATGAACTCCTTATTCCCAAATTCAGACTTAAATTGAAGTAGGTAAAATCACTAAACCATTCAGCTATGACCTAAATCAAATCCCTAACGATTATACAGTGGAGGTGAGAAATAGACTTAAGGGCCTAGATCTGATAGATAGAGTGCCTGATGAACTATGAATGGAGATTTGTGACATTGTACAGGAGACAGGGATCAAGACCATCCCCATGGAAAAGAAATGCAAAAAAGCAAAATGGCTGTCTGGGGAGGCCTTACAAATAGCTGTGAAAAGAAGAGAAGCCACAAGCAAAGGAGAAACGGAAAGATATAAGCATCTGAATGCAGAGTTCCAAAGAATAGCAAGGAGAGATAAGAAAGCCTTCCTCAGTGATCAGTGCAAAGAAATAGCGGAAAATAATAGAATGGGAAAGACTAGAGATCTCTTCAAAAAAATTAGAGATACCAAGGGAACATTTCATGCAAAGATGGGCTCGAAAAAGGACAGAAATGATATGGACCTAACAGAAGCAGAAGATATTAAGAAGATGTGGCAAGAATACACAGAAGAACTGTACAAAAAAGATCTTAAAGACTAAGATAATCACGATGGTGTGATCACTCACCTAGAGCCAGACATCGTGGAATGTGAAGCCAAGTGGGCCTTAGGAAGCATCACTATGAATAAACAAAGTCTGCTGTACTTCAATTTTAAAATTTATTTCAGAAAGGGAGGAATATTCTTTTTGTACTAAGGTATAATTAACATAACATTTAAGACCAGTGAGGATCCATTACCATACAATAGTTGCTAAAAATCTTTTTCTTCTGATGAGAACTTTTAAGACCCACTTTGCTAGCTACTGTCAAATATGCGATATAGTATTATTAACTTTAGTCACTGTGCTTTACATTACATCTCCAGGACTTATTCACTTTATAACACAAATATGTACCTTTTGACCCCCTTCACCCATTTTGCCCACCTCTCATCCCCTAGGGGTAGTATTTTAAATAGCCTTTTCTGGTCATTAGAGATATTTTTCTTTGTTATTATACTAAAACTTGTAAAGTTGTAGTTCCATAAAGGTTAATTGCAGTGGAATCTGAAGTCATATCAGTGACCTTTTCTTTCTTTCTTTTTTTTTTAACTCTATTCCCTTAAAATCCATTGGTCTGTCTGGCAATGTGAATGGATTTTAACTGTGCATGACTTTGTATCATTGTGCATTGATCGTTTGAAAAATATCGGTTTGAAAAATATGAGTTATGCAGATATTCCAGCTGTTAACATACATCACCATACAATACCAAAAATTCACACTCATTATTATCATGATTCATGAAAAATATCATTAAAGTATTGGAAAAAATTGTTGACATAAATTTACCACTGCTGGTGATAAATACAAGCTTCCCGAAATTCTAATTTTCAGTTAAAAGCTCAGGTTTTAGCATTGGCGACAAATGATGTCAGTTGTTTTCCTTGAAGTGACAGGCTCACTTTGTTCATTTTTTAGAAAATGTCTGCCAATTAAATCCTCATGTCTGAATCACCATTGTTTGTCAGACATTCTTTGAAGTAAAAGTGGCGCTCCATGAAAAAACAGCGAGTGCAGCCCCCAGTTTAATGGCACAGTTGCTCTCCCTCAAGACAGCCATTGTGTGGGGTGTGAGGCAGAAGAGCTGTGTGTCTGCTTCCTGTCTCGCCACACGGAACGTTCCAGACGCGGACTCAAGGGCCAAGGTGTGATAAAATCATACAGTAGTCTTCCGATCTGCAGCTCCAGTCACCTAGTCAACCATGGTCTGAAAACTCCAGGAAGAAACATTTCATAAGTTTCATTTTATGTGGTGGCACAATATTTTTTTATAGAAGCTAGTTAATGTGCAGTATTATATAACTTATGGTGGTACAGTGTAGTGAGTCACAATTTTTTAAAGTTATACTGCTTTCATAGTTATTATAAAATAGATGGCATTGTGTGTTATGTAATATATCCTTTTAGCTTATTTTACATCTAGTGGTTTGTACCTCTTACTCTCCTTCCCCTGTATTACCCCTCTCTGCTTCCCAGTCCCCACTGGGAACCACTGGTTTTTTCTCTGCAGCAGTGAGTCTGCTTCTTTATTACTATGTTCACTAGTTTGTTGTATTTTGTAGATTCCACGTATAGGTGATATCATACACTATTTGTCTTTCTCTGACTTATTTCACTTAACATAATGCCCTTCAAGTCTATCCATGTTGTCACAAATAACAAAATATAATTTCTTTTTCTATGACTGAGTAGTAGTCCATTGTGTGTGTGCGTGCGTGTGCCGCACACTTGTGTACACACACCTCTTTTTCCAGTCATCTTTTGATGGACACTTCCATTTCTTGACAATTAGTTGTAAGTCATGCAGCTGTGGACATCGGGTGCATGTATCTTTTCAAGTGTTTTTTTCTTTTTTTTTGACGATTCATAAGTTTTAATTCATGCACCATTCTGCATAGCCTGATGAAATCTCATGCCCTCCCACTCCTTCCCACCTAACCCATGAATCATCCCCTTGTCCATCATATCCTGCCCCTTGGTCATTNATTTCTTGACAATTAATTGTAAGTCATGCAGCTGTGGACATCGGGTGCATGTATCTTTTCAAGTGTTTTTTTCTTTTTTTTTGACGATTCATAAGTTTTAATTCATGCACCATTCTGCATAGCCTGATGAAATCTCATGCCCTCCCACTCCTTCCCACCTAACCCATGAATCATCCCCTTGTCCATCATATCCTGCCCCTTGGTCATTGGGTGGTGGTGATGTTGGTTAGTCACTTGGTAGCCATCTTTTATCAGACTGACTTTCAAGGTATTGCAGTGCTTGTTCACATAACCCCTATTTTACTTAATAACGGCCCCAAAGCACAAGACTAGTCATGTTGGCAATTCAGATGTTCTCTTACTGTACCTAATTTATAAATTAAACTTCATCATAGGTATGTTCAATATATATATGTATATATATATGAAAAAACATGCTGTATGTGTGTGTATATATATACATGTGTATGGTTTGGTCCTGTCTGTGGTTCCAGGCATCCACTGGGGGTCTTGGAACATATTGTCTGCATATGAGGGGAAACGACTGTGATTCTTACTGCTTCATCAAGGACTCTTTAAGTGAAACTGGCTCTTTTTTAAAGTAGTATATTTTTAATTTTAACATTTAAAAAGAAAATTTTCTTTTCCAAGCTGGATTTAATTTTTATTTTTTAGTTTGTTTTGCTTTACAATACTGTATTCGTTTTACCATACATTGACATGAANATTAACTGCATAAACAAAAAAAGACTCACAAATATTTACAACCAGTTTAAATTTTCAAATTGTAACTGTAATTATATTAGAATTTTGTGGGTGGATAGTATTCAATTCTAAAAGTAAAAATACAGACAAATTCTCAGAAATTCTGAGAACAGTCTGGGGTAAGGAGATACTACTTAGAAGGAAAGAGAAAGCAGTAATGTTGAGTATCAATTATTGATACACTTGAATGCACTACACAGTTCTAAATGCATTTAGTTATGAAGAGGAGCGTGAAAAAGAGGAGAGTAAAAAAGCTGGCCTAAAACTCAACATTCAAAAAACTAAGATCATGGCATCCACCGATCACTTCATGGGAAATAGATGGGGAAACAGTGGAAACAGTGATAAACTTTATTGTCTTGGGCTTCAAAATCACTGCAGATGGTGACTGCAGCCATGGACTTAAAAGATGCTTTTCCTTGAAAGAAAAGCTATGACCAACCTAGACAGCATTTTGAAAAGCAGAGACATTGCTTTGCCAACAAAGGTCCATCTAGTCAAAACTATGGTTTTTCCAGCAGTCATGTATGAATGTGAGAGTTGGACTATAAGGATAGCTGAGCACCAAAAAACAAATGCTTTTGAACTGTGGTGTTAGAGAAGACTCTTGAGAGTCCCTGGAACTGCAAGATCAAATCCATCAGTCCTAAAGTAAATCAAGCCTGAATATTCATTGAAAGGACTGATGCTGAAGCTGAAGCTCCAACACTTTGGCCACCTGATGTGAAGAACTGACACATTGGAAAAGACCCTGATGCTGGAAAAGATTGAAGGCAAGAGGAGAAAGAGACAACAGAGGGCGAGATGGTTGGATGGCATCACTGACTCAATGAACACGAGTTTGAGCAAGCTCTGTGAGTTGGTGATGGACAGAGAAGCCTGGGTGCTGCAGTCCATGGGGTTACAAAGAGTCGGACACGACTGAATTACTGAACTGAACTGAACTGATGAAGAGGGCATATAACTTGTAAGTTTATATGACTGATGTGTTGGTGAACGAGTCTCAACTAGAATGTATGTGCTCTAGGAAATGCACAAGATAGCTGTTAGGATGATGAAATAAATAATTAGAAACTCTATTCAAATTTTAACTCACCTTTTTAAAAACAATATATTTATATTTTCAATATATTTATGCTTCTAATACACATTATTTTAGTGTAGCAGAACATGCATGTATTTTCCTTTATTTGGAAACAGGCATATATTTCTATTACTGGAAGGAGTGGGCAATTTAAACAAAAATTATGTAAACTGCTGAGTCAGGCAATTGANTAGAAACTCTATTCAAATTTTAACTCACCTTTTTAAAAACAATATATTTATATTTTCAATATATTTATGCTTCTAATACACATTATTTTAGTGTAGCAGAACATGCATGTATTTTCCTTTATTTGGAAACAGGCATATATTTCTATTACTGGAAGGAGTGGGCAATTTAAACAAAAATTATGTAAACTGCTGAGTCAGGCAATTGAAAAATAAGATTTTAAGATTAAAAGGAAATAAGTATTAAATATAACTTAATATTTATAATTTTTGATTATTGTGCAGAAAAGCATTTAAAGTGCTATTGACAAATTATTCTCAAAATATAGGTATTCCTGTAACTCATCTATATTTCCAGACTTTATATCTTTACNTCTGATGTTTCCATCTCTTTCAGAATTTTCCACAGTTTACTGTGATCCACACAATCAAAGGCTTTGGCATAGTCAATAAAGCAGAGATAGGTGTTTTTCTGGAACTCTTTTGCTTTTTCGATGATGCAGCAGATGTTGTATTCTGGTTCCTCTGCCTTTTCTAAAACCAGCTTGAACATCTGATATAATAGTAGTCCAGAAAATCTACACTTAACAAGGATGACAAGCTTTGTAATCTTTCCCTTGATCATTTAGGGAGATGGTCTATTATATATATTACATACTCCCAATATGTAGAATCATTTGAGTCTAGCACTATGAATCAAGGATGGATGCTTCCACATGCTCAGTCATGTCCAACTCCTTGTGAGCCTTTGGACTGTAGCCCAGCAGGCTCCTCTGTCCATGGAATTTCCCAGGCAAGAATACTGGAGTGGGTTTCTGTGCCCTCCTCCAAGGGGTCTTCCCAATCTGTGGATTGAACCCCCATCTCTTATATGTCATGCATTGGCAGGCAGTTCTTTACCACTAACACCACCTGGGACGCTCCAAAAATTACTGTCAAATACTATGCAGTCAATAAAAATATTTATAATGAGTTTCTATTAGTTTGAGAAAATGTCTCTGGTAGAGTATATAATAAAAAGAAGCAAATACAAAATTATATATAGATATAATTTGCACTGTGTTTATAAAAAAAAATGCACTGATAAAAGCCTGAAGGGAAATATGTCAAAATGTCTGCAGTGGTTAACTCAAGAAGATGGGAGGATTATTCCTTCCTTCTCTTTTCTATTTTTCTTCTCTCTGTACTTCCTAAATCTTCCACTTATAAGCAAATGTTAATTTTGTAAGAAAGAAAAAAATTGAAAATACATTACTGTCATGAAATATTCATGTAACTGTTTCCTAAGTATTTAAATACAAAATTTGCCTCAATATACATTAGGATTTTTTGCCTCTTTCAACATTCCAAAAAAAATTTCATCAGACAATCTTTGATCTTCAGTATTTATTAATAATGTGCCCCAAGAGATCATTTTCTCTGTTAAACATTTTATGAATTCCTATTCAAAAAGAATACACAATGTACAATAATCTTTTTATTTGATCGTGAGACGAGACTGGTGATAATTCAGGGGATTAGCCAGCTTTTTCCTTCCCTCTCTACATGTATTATGCATCACCCAAGAAACTGCCTGGAAGCAGGAAGCTGCCTTTTCTAAGTATATGGTTTATATGAATTAAGTAACATTTGCGGTTTTGAGATATAAGTATTGTGCTTAATTTCATGTAAAATGATCAGCACTTCTAATATTCGGGGTTTTCATTCAAATCTCATATGGTTCACTTTTGTTGTATATTATATGCACCCAGTCATTCAGTGCTGGACTTAGGAGGCATCATACTTACACATTTTCCAGACATTTAACTGGGGCAAAGTTGAAGGTTGGTGCTTGATAGTGTCCAGTGACCTTTCATTTATTCCCTTTCATATTGTAAAATTGCCTGGGAATACCAGCTCAGTTGAAACAGGAATTCACCAGCTGACAGGACTGCTTTTTAGTGTATTCACTTTCCTATGTCACCAAGTAGATGACTGTTATCGAAACAGACCTTTGCAACTATGTGATGGAAAGAACTGTGTTGCTTTGAACAACCACCATCCCTGGTCCAAGAAAGTATCTGCAGTGATCTCCTTTTCCATTTGGACAGTCAGTGTGAGCAGTGAGAACAAAGGGCTGAAAGGACTCTTCTCATTAGCTTCATTTCCTCTCCTCTCCCCATTCTGCAAAAGCACTGAAACTAGGTCCCAATGCACTTATAGTACTAATACTTATTTAGCTTTCTTTGTAGTCCAAATTAGAGATCAATAATTTAAAAAAATAGGCTAATAAACATTTTAATGCATATTTTCTAGAGTATAATAAATGTATAATTTGACTTCCCAGGTGGCGCTAGTGGTAAAGAATCCCCCTGCCAATGCAGGTGGATGTGAGATTTGAGGGTTGGATCCCAAAGTCAGGAAGATCCTGGGAGGAGGGCATGGCAACCGCCTCCAGGATTCTTGCCTGGAGAATACCACGGACAGAGGAGCCTGGCAGGCTACAGCCCACGGGGTAGCAAAGAGTCGGACATGACAATCGATTTAGCATGCACGCAAGTGTCTAATTTAGCCTCTGTAACAAAATCTTCAATTAAAAGACACTTACTCCTTGTAAGAAAAGTTATGACCAACCTAGATAAGCATATTCAAAAGCACAGATATTACNGGCAGGCTACAGCCCACGGGGTAGCAAAGAGTCGGACATGACAATCGATTTAGCATGCACGCAAGTGTCTAATTTAGCCTCTGTAACAAAATCTTCAATTAAAAGACACTTACTCCTTGTAAGAAAAGTTATGACCAACCTAGATAAGCATATTCAAAAGCACAGATATTACTTTGCCGACTAAGGTCCATCTAGTCAAGGCTACGGTTTTTCCAGTAGTCATGTATGGATGTGAGAGTTGGACTGTGAGGAAGGCTGAGCGCCGAAGAATTGATGCTTTTGAGCTGGGTGTTGGAGAAGACTCTTGAGAGTCCCTTGGACTGCAAGGAGATCCAACCAGTCCATTCTGAAGGAGATCAGCCCTGGGATTTCTTTGGAAGGAATGATGCTGAAGCTGAAGCTCCAGTACTTTGGCCACCTCATGCGAAGAGTTGACTCATTGGGAAAGACTCTGATGCTGGGAGTGACTGGGGGCAGGAGGAGAAGGGGACGATGGAGGATGAGATGGCTGGACGGCATCACTGACTCGATAGGCGTGAGTCTGAGTGAACTCCGGGAGTTGGTGATGGACAGGGAGGCCTGGCGTGCTGCGATTCATGGGGTCGCAAAGAGTCGGACACGACTGAATGACTGAACTGAACAAAATCTTAAGAGGAGAAAAAAAAATCCAACAACCTACGATACTAGTATTTACCTTAAGGATTGTTGTTAGAATTAAATATAGAGTTAGAACAGTGCTGACACGCATAATTGCTTGTAAAATATCGGTTGTTATTATTACCAGCTACTCTTCAGTTTGGAATTCTCCCTCTCCTGTCCTCAATACACTTAGTGCACTATTTAATTGGTAGTTAGGCTCTAGCTTATCATACTTCACTTTATATTTCTTAATAGCTAAGTTATTTTGCTTTTCATGTATTTATATCTCACTTCCTTAAGTAGATTTTAAGCTCTGTAAGGAAGAAATCTATATTCTATTACTATTACTATGTTATCATTTTTGCATAGAGTCCCAAGGGTGCCTACTTATTGGGTTGCTGAATGAGTTAGATAAAATAATAATGTGAATGTTCAGACTGGTGCCTAGAATATAGTGCCCAATAAGAGTTAACAAGTGTTAATATAACATATATATACTAGATGATTATTTGCTAATAGCAGATGAAATGACCTTCTGAAAATTTATGGATAAATTGAATTTTTTAAATTTTAAACACACCAAGGGATGTATGTGTTTTCTCTATAAAATGTTAATATGTTTTGTAAATAATCAGCCTCAACATATTATACTTATAGTATTTTTAAGCTGAAATTGTTCATTCTGAAGCACTCTGGTTTTCTTAAAAAATCAAATAAATGATAAGCATTAGAAAGGCATCCTTGAGTGGAAAAATGTATTGCTCCACAACAATTAAAATTTTAATAGCAGTTGTTTCTTATAATCTCCTTTCAAAATTCGTTTCATTGTTTTAACTAATTATCTAGACAATCATATCTTGTGAGCTTTTCTTGGACAAGCTAAATGAAGTACTACTCATTTAACAGTAAAACATTTACAGTTTTGAAGATAAAGAGCTTCTGCTAAACTCAGATTATTATTATTAATATGAGTAACAAAAGCATGGAATTGTGCAAAGAAATTGATTTCTACTACAGTGGGTGATTATTATGGTACATGGTGTTAATTGAACAGATTAAAAAATTAAATGTAGTCAGTTCTATAGATGTGAATGGAACTTGAGTTTTAATTAATTCTATCAAAATATTATATAGTTTGATATTGTTTGAAGATAATATCAGTTAGATGGCTAAATTATTCCCCATATAATTATTATTTTCAATGTTATTGTAGCAAAATAGCATTTTTACTTAGCATTGTTTTGAATTGCTACTGTGTTTTAACATACATTAAGCATTAACTAAATTCCATAGATTAGTTTATTTTAAAACATGGACTAATTTAATCCTCATAAGAATTCCTTGGAAAGGTATTATTCCCATTTTACAGATTATAAAATGAGACTAAATATAATGCCAGAATGTTCAGAGGAAAAAAAATGTGAGAAAATAGATAAAATCATTGAAACATTAGCTAATTAGATCACTAACACATTTCTTTCTCTCTATCCAAAAGTTCACACCCTAGCATCACCAAAAACTCACTTCCTAGTGCTATTAACATAGAAAGAAATCATTCCAAATTACTGGGTAAATGAGTGATCAGTTACTAAGCTCTCATAATGAAAATATAATCCTACTTTTAACTTAGGTAAAGACTTTTACTTAGGGAACCAAAACATTCCTCAAACATTTGTGTGGTTTCGAGACAGAGAATTAGCTCTATGACTTACTAACTCTGTGACTGTCTGCAAGTTACCTGATTTCTCTTGGCCTACTTTTGTTATTTGTAAAACATGGATGATGACATTTCACAGAGTTTTAATGAGAATAAATCATATAGTGTGCATTACTGTTCTGGCACAATATCTGGCACAAAGGAGAGGCATTGAATACTTTTATCAAACTGTTAAAATATAAGCCATATATGGCAATCTATTACATAGGCCTATATCTATTATGGGCTTCCCAGGTGGCTCAGTGGTAAAGAATCCACCTGCCAATGCAGGAGACCTGGGTTCTATCCCTGAGTTGGGAAGATCCACTGGAGAAGGAAATGGCAACCCAATCCACTCCATTTTTCTTGCCTGGAAAATCCCAAGGACAGAGGAACCTGGTGAGCTAAACAGTCCATGGGGTCACAAAAGAGTCAGACATGACTTACCAACTAAGCAACAAAGAATATATATTATAGAAATTGAATCAATAATTAATAACCTTACAAAACAGGAAGCACCAAGCCCAGATGAGTTCACTGGTGAATTCTACGAAATATATAAGGAAAAGGTTCAGTTCAGTTCAGTTCAGCTCAGTTGTGTCCGACTCTGTGACTCCATGAATGCAGCACGCCAGGCCTCCCTGTCCGTCACCAACTCCCAGAGTTCACTGAGACTCACGGCCATCGAGTCAGTGATGCCATCCAGCCATCTCATCCAATGTCGTCACCTTTTCCTCCTGCCTCCAATCCTTCTCAGCATCAGAGTCTTTTTCAATGAGTCAGCTCTTCGCATGAGGTGGCCAAAGTACTGGAGCTTCAGCTTTAGCATCATTCCTTCCAAAGAACTCCCAGGGCCAATCTCCTTTATGTCTCTACAATTTCATCCAAAAAAATAGAAGCAGAGGGAATACTTTTTAATTCACTCTTTCAGGCCAACCAAATATCAAAACCAGTCAAAGACATCATGAGGGAAAAAACACTATAGATCAATATCTCTCATGAACATAGATGTAAAAATCCACCACAAAACACTTGCAAATTAAATCCAAAAATGTATGAAATGAATTATACACCAGCCCACTGACTGAATTTATCCCAGATATGCAAGGCTAGTTTAACATCTGATAACCAAATAATGTAATCCATTACATCAATAGGCTAAAAATTTAAAAATCACATGATTATATCAGTAGATGCAGGAAAAAAATTTTGAAAAAATCCGATAAATGGTGGGGAATAATTGGACATACACACACACACAAAGTGAATCTAGATACAGACCTACATTCTTTACAAAAATTAACTCAAATGGATTATAGACCTAAAAAATGTAAAATGCAAAATCATAAAACTCCTAGAAGATAATGTAGAAGAAAGCCTAGATAAATTTGGGAATAGTGATGACTTTTTAAATATATCACCAAAGACGTGAACCATGCAGTAAATAGTTGATAACCCGAAGAATTGATGCTCTTGAACTGTGGTGTTGGAGAAGACTCTTGAGAGTCCCTTGCACTGCAAGGAGATCCAACCAGTCCATTCTGAAGGAGATCAGCCCTTGGATTTCTTTGGAAGGAATGATGCTAAAGCTGAAATTCCAGTACTTTGGCCAGCTCATGCGAAGAGTTGACCCATTGGAAAAGACTCTGATGCTGGGAGTGACTGGGGGCAGGAGGAGAAGGGGACGACGGAGAATGAGATTGCTGGACGGCATCACTGACTNTGAAGGAGATCAGCCCTTGGATTTCTTTGGAAGGAATGATGCTAAAGCTGAAATTCCAGTACTTTGGCCAGCTCATGCGAAGAGTTGACCCATTGGAAAAGACTCTGATGCTGGGAGTGACTGGGGGCAGGAGGAGAAGGGGACGACGGAGAATGAGATTGCTGGACGGCATCACTGACTCGATGGACGTGACTCTGAGTGAACTCTGGGAGTTGGCGATGTACATGGAGGCCTGGTGTGCTGCGATTCATGGGGTCGCAAAGAGTCAGACACGACTGAGTGACTGAACTGAATTNCTGCCAGACTTCAGGCTCTACTACAAAGCCACAGTCATCAAAACAGTATGGTACTGGCACAAAGACAGAAATATAGATCAATGGAACAAAATAGAAAGCCCAGAGATAAATCCACACACCTATGGACACCTTATCTTCGACAAAGGAGGCAAGAATATACAATGGATTAAAGACAATCTCTTTAACAAGTGGTGCTGGGAAAACTGGTCAGCCACTTGTAAAAGAATGAAACTAGACCACTTTCTAACACCATACACAAAAATAAACTCAAAATGGATTAAAGATCTAAACGTAAGACAAGAAACAATAAAACTCCTAGAGGAGAACATAGGCAAAACACTCTCTGACATAAATCACAGCAGGATCCTCTATGATCCACCTCCCAGAATACTGGAAATAAAAGCAAAAATAAACAAATGGGATCTAATTAAAATTAAAAGCTTCTGCACAACAAAGGAAACTATAAGCAAGGTGAAAAGACAGCCTTCCGAATGGGAGAAAATAATAGCAAATGAAGCAACTGGCAAACAACTAATCTCAAAAATATACAAGCAACTTATGCAGCTCAATTCTAAAAAGAAATTTAAAAAAACATGATGGTCAAGAAACACAATGACTACTTAAGAGTTGGCGCCTTCCTCTTGCTTACTGCTACGGTCCCAGGAGTTTTACCCATCATGGCTTTTGTCCTGTCAGCATAAATATCAACCCAGTGAAAAAGGCAAAAAGGTCTCAAAATTATTACAAAAATAGTGTTGACCTCATGGACTCTCTGAGAGGCCCCTGTGGGCCCTGAGACCACTATGAGCAGGCTATCCTCCTGCTACTTGAGCTATTATAAAGCTGCAAAAACACTTAGAATACAAATAATCACTATCTGTTTATCTTATTCCATATTTTTTTCTCTAGCTATGCTTTTTTTTTTTTTTAACCCGGCTTGCTCAGCAATTGCATTTACATTTAAAATACTGATCATAAATAGAGAAGTGTTAGTATCCAACTCTTTGCCACCCCATGGACTGTAGCCCACCAGGCTCCTCTGTCCATGGACTTCTCCAGGCAGGAATACTGGAGTAGGTTGCCACTCCCTTCTCCAGGGGATCTTCCCAACCCAGGGATTGAACCTGGGTCTCCTGCACTGTAGGCAGATTCTTTATCATCTGAGCTACCAGGGAAGGGCAAAATTTTCATGTGAAAATAAGAAAAAACTGAGACTGTACCCCAGAAATATGGGTTCACAGTTGTCCGCCTGTTTTTTTTTACAATTGGACTGTGAAGCCTCAGTAAGTACTAACGCTATTTCATGCAGTCAAGTCATTGCTCACTATATACGGTGAAGAGCTGGGCCATCGCAGTTGCTGTTGCACTCTAATTGCATTATATTAAAACCATGAAATCCTAGATGTTGAAGTAAAAGCTTGGTTCATGGCAAAGGTACTCAGCTCGGGTGTGTGAATGCATTCAAGGGGTACATTTCCTTGGGGCAGGCTGAATGTGAACATTCCCCTGGTCCTTAAGCTTTTATTCGTTGCTGTGTGTTTGCCCATTCCCTGCTCCCAGCGTGGATCAGCTGGCTGCCTCCATTCATCCTTTCTGTCAGTGAAGACAGGGATGTGTCACACCCTGGGAACCAGAGCATGCCACTCGGCGCTTTGAGTCCCAGCTCTCTCCAAATGGCATCTAATTGTTCCTTGAATGACCTCAGTGTCCAGGCTGCAGGAACCTGGTCTGAGAGGCTGTTTCACATATTTATTAGCTCGTGGATGAGAACTTACTACACAAAGCCCCATTCACACTCTCAAAAGAGCTTCTGGTACAGAAGAAATGAAGAAGCTGATGGCCTGTTTCCTGTGGCCACCAGTCCCCAGCTGGATCCTTATTTTTCACAGGCCCAGTTGGGTGCTTTTTGAAAGGAGTCCAGCCGCGTCCATCAGATCCAATCTCTGCCCCTCTGTCTTCCTGTGGTCTTTCCTGGAAGGAGCCTAAGCACAACAGGGCCGTGTCCTCTCCTCTCCTGCTTTGCAAAGCATTCCAGGGTTGCTCACACAGACCACAGGTGGTGGGAGCTGGGAATTACTGTGTCCTGGGAGCCTCTTCCTGTTTGGGAACCCCGGTACTTCCCAGTTTGAGAGAGGCAAGTGCTTCTCAGCACCGAAGTGACAACCAGCCCTAATCCAGCCACAGGGATGGCACAGTGGATTCACCAAGGAGGACCACATCCCCCCTGTGCCAAGTCGTATCTTGTGCCTCTGTGGTTCTTAACTATTTGGGGGAGGTCCCAAATAGTTAATAGTATTTTTGCAAATGTGATGAATAAGGAACCCATCTCTGCAAATATGCACACACACTTTACTGTGCATCTTACTTCCAAAGTGTTTGTGGATCCAGATTGAGAATTGCCTGTGCTATCTCCAAATGTTCTGGCATGGTGCTGGGTATTGGCGTGATGAGACTGAGACTGGGTCCTGAGGTCACCAGACAAGGACACAGATCATTTTAATGAGTGTTTGAGTAGCTGGATGCTTGAAGACGGGGTTGGAGCTGGATCCGCTCCCTGGGATAAATAGGACAAGAGCAATGGGCAAAGGAAACCCCATAGGACCACACAACCTGGGCACCAGGACTCCTTCCAGGATGTGCCCACTTAAGGACTTCCTAGGGAACACATTCGGAAGATCTAAATATAATTTGGGGTTGCTGTACATTTACTTTCTTTTGACCGAGAAGTCATGAAAGTTGCACTCCCAGGTAATCCGTGGTACCTGATAAAATTCTGCTTTGTAAAGAAATGTCTCAGCCTTTACCTCTGAATCAGGTCCTCAGGCTTTCTACAAAACAGAATAGCCTTTGGAAATGTTCTCTGGGATCTTCAGAGGCTGCTCTTGCTTGTATGAGAGGGATGGAGTGGGCTGTTTGTTAGCGGTTTCCCCTAGCCTGGGAGGGATGGTGGGTGTGGGAGCAAAGCTCACACCTACACTCAGTGGCATGGAGCAGTCCAGCTCCATGAGTCCCTCTCTCTTTTCCTGCAGGCAGACTCATGCCAGCTTCATCCTTGAGAACTCACGACAACTCGTTTCTGTAATGGAATGTCCTTGGAATAGGCCGTGAAACACCATTCATTTCCACCCATCACTGAAACATGAGTGTACCACCCTGTTACTAGGGCATATATCATACATGTTTTCGTGTAACATCAGTTTATGTTGACTCCTTGTTAACGTTTCCAGGTTTAGGGGATGACATCTTATACATGTGAGCTCTTCCCCTTTATCACTGGGAAGGGCAGGGGCAGAGTGTCCTGGGTTGATGACTGTTCTGGGGAAGGAAAACACATCTGGACTCTAAGGCCTTGCATCTGCTTCTCTCAGCATGTTGGCTGCATGCTCTCAGATCAGCTTCTCCATGTAGTTGGGGGCACATGGCTGTTGGCTGCTCTGAGCTTATAAACTTAAAACTTATGGTCCAAAAGGAAAAGTGGGCCTCTCCCTCTGCTCTGATTTGAAAAATCCCAAGGAAGGACTCTGATTGGCCTAACTTAGGTCACATGTCCACTCCTGGACCTTTAGGGGCTTCCCTGGTAGCTCAGATGGTAAAGAGTCTGCCTACAAAGTAGGAGACACAAGTTCAATCCCTGGGTCAGGAAGATCCTCTGGAGAAGGGAATGGCTGCCACTCTGCCACTCTGTTCTTGCCTGGAGAAGTAAGTGTTCAGTTTCCTGACTGGCTCTCACAACCATTACAAGTATGAGTACACATGCCATGGAGTAAAGGTTTTAAATGTAATAACCACTGTCTGCTATGTACATCATTTCCCCCCTGAATGCTGAGGATCAGAATCTATCAGGCTATGTCTCTAACTGTCACTGTCTATTCAGGATACCTACATAAAATGTTGGCATATGAATTCTAGGTTTTACAAAGATATTTTTGTTTTGATCTTTTCAAGTCCTATACTCACCTTTCTCTAGCTTGTCTCTCTCCTGGTTTACTTATATGCTGGATATCCATTGCCTCCCAGCTTAGTTATTAGATCCACACTGTTATCAGGGAAACTATAGGTGGGAGGTAGGGAGTGGTGCAGAGGGGCCAGGATCCCCCTGTAGAGTTTGACTTTGGAGAAATTCCTGCATCTCTTGCCACAGGTGGCCTAACCCTGAGGCGGGTGTGTTGTTCCTAAGGGTGGTCTAGGTGCGTTCCTCTTGCTCCTCCTGGTAACTCCCTTCCCCCACCCTGCCCTCCCACTCCTCTGGGTACACACACAAGGCCAAGGGTTGTATTGTCCTTTGAACCAACTGACAGAAAGAGCCTGTTGTCTCCACGAGTGTTGACTGTCTGAATGTCATTTCTGAGCTGGTAATCAGTGCAGTCTTTCCCGTACAGCTCGCCCTCCAACTCAGCCTGCTCCTGTAGAGAAATGGGCACAGTTGGCATCTCTATTTACCACAAAGACGGTCTGTCCCTTAGCCCTCCACTTATCAGCTTTGCTGCCTTCTGGCTTTTCACAGATTCTGGCCTTAGTGTCTATATGTACATGTCCTGCCTTTTCCCATCAGTAATGACAAGGACCTCTGATCGGGGCTATTTCAGAGGAGACCTGCTGTCTATGTTGCCAAGAATATCTGTTACTCGGTTGGAGAGAGAGGGTGGTTGCAGCAGCTATAATTCTGCCTTTTCAGTTTGCACAAGATAAGATACTCCAGGAAACCTGGTGGTATCCTTGTTTCCATGAGCACGTCCGATAGAGCCAGCCATTCTGATTCATAGCCATGTTAATTATTAACTCTAAGAACTTTTCAGTCTCACATGTGAAATGGAGATAATATGTGTCTCCTAGTGTGAGTATTAAATAGACACCATGGTAAAAGTTTTCTGTATAAATACTGGCTCTTGAGGACCTTGCATGTGGTGTCATGAAGGCTCCTTTGAGGAGCCCAGCTGAGAAGTGGAAAGATGCCACCGTCTAGTGGGAGGGACTGCATCCCAGAAGGCTGTGGTTGGAGAGGGGCTGCTGAAGGTCACACTGGTAGCTATTCTGCATTTGGTAAGTATTACATGCAGACAGGCCCTTCTGCCAGCTGGGGGAAGGAGCTCTCCTCTTGCAGGTGTTTAAAGTCACTCCAGCAGCAGAAAGGAAGGTGGCCCTGCTTGCCTCGGAGCTCTCTATCTCCTCTTACCAGCCTTGCCAAGACTCGACTGTGCCCATGGTGATCAAGGGCAGGGGTGCTGTCTTTGCTGATGTCCATGATAACCAGGGTATCCACTGTACTCATCTCTCTGTTAGAAAGTAGACCAAGTAAGACCCTCAGAGGCTACGTCTTTAAGAGCCACTAAAAGTCTTTGTGGATCAGTGAGGATTTTTAGGTCACGTGACTCTTGGGTAAAACCATGGACCCCTCCCCTCAATGAACAGGTACTCATACAACAGTGTGTATACAATTTCCAACAGTCCGTGGAAGCCTCCTCCCACGCCGAGGTTCAGACTGGTTCTCCTAGCTGTTTGGGCAGAATGCAGAAATATCCAGCATGTCCCTCCAGTAATGCCCAGGATCAGTTTATGAGTATGAAGAAATGATGTTTTCCTGCAGAAATAATTTGTTGAGGTGGCTGGAATTTGCTTGAAAACAGAGGAGAAGAGATTAATAATATCACTTTCTGTTTTTCTCGGCCAGTTCAAGGCAGGAATGAGTTGAGGTCGCCTGACCACCTCTCACATGGTGCCGACCCCGCCCTCTGCCCCAGCGTTCCTGCCTTCTCAGGCACCCCTGTGGCTGCTTCCTCCACTCGGAACTTTGGTAGCCTCTCTGGGGGGTGTGGCCTTGGAAGAAGCACTGTAACTCTGGTGATCCCTGCCGTTGGGGGCTGGTGAGGAGGAGGTACAAACAGCAGAATCAGAGGTGACCTAAAATGTCTAGAGAGAGCAGCGGGGTGAGGCAGGCACAGCATCCAAGGAAGGGCTGTTCCAGACACACTTCTAATTCTAGAAATGGTTGGCATCCATGTACCCAGTTACATGGGCTGGTAAAGTATGAAAGAGTCAGGCACGTGGGAGATGGCCCTTCTGGGGACTCTAGATACATGTGGAAAGGTTGGTCTCAGGACAAGTATCTGGACGGCCAGGCAGTGGGGTAGGTTAGAGGAGCATCAGGCAGGGCATCTGGGTGAAGCCCAGCTCTGCGGTCAACCTTATGTGGGGACAGTGGGAAAGGAGAGGCCCCGGGACCCCCACTCAGACTGGCCGGGACAGTGGTGGGACATGGAGAGCGTGGTAGTTGCAAGTGGACCCAGGAGTCCCCCTGAGTGAGGGCCAAGTGGGCAGATGCTGTGAACTCACATGCTGTGTGTTAAAACAAACAACTCCCCAAGTGACAGAGACTCTGGCATAGAAAATCATCTGAGCTATCTGAGCAAATGTGATTCAAACCATATGTGCAATTTTAATATGTGATCTTAAAATTCGAAGGCTAAAAAAATCTCATGGCTAAAGAAATTCTAAACTCCTTCTCGTTTCCCGGCCTTCAAGTCTTAAGAGCTACTGTGTACCAGCTGGGGCCAGTCAGCGGCCCAGGCCTTTGCTGCCCACACTGTTCTTGCAGGGCATGGCTCCTGTGGCCTGCCCCTTGGGTTAGGGGCAGGAGGCTTAGGATGCAGCTGGCTGTGTGCCCTGAGGGAAGAATGGTCTGTGGGGACAGGTTTTGTGAGCCCTTCCTTTGGAGGGCAAGAAGGCACACATTGGCTGAGTATCTAGTCTGTCTTGCCAGGCTCTTTATCTCCTGTTTCACTTGATCCTCCAAAAAAAACAAAACAAAACAAAAAAAAAACTGGTAAGTTGGAGGAAGAAACTAGGGCTCAGAGAGGTTAAGAAATTTCCCATGGTTACCCAGCTTGCTAGTGGTACAACAAAGACCTGAACCCACCCTTGCTTTCCCTCTAGCCTGCCACCTCCCAGCAGCACCTGAAACGTGCTGTGTCTTGAAGCTGTATTGGCAGATGCATTTTGCAGAAGTGCTTGTGAGAGGGCGAGCCAGTGGCAGCTATGATGGGAGCCAGTGTGGCTGGATCTGGTTGGAGCCTTTGCACATTCTGGCCATCTCTGCAGCACTCTGCATGGGGTGGGGGGTCTCTGAGGGGCTTTTGTGGTCACTGTGAGTTGCTCGAAGGGGAAAGAGAAGCATACAGCGAAGAAAGTCGAGCTACAATGGCAGGGGAACAAATGAGGGCTGCGTGCGACGCCCACAGAGCGAGTGTAGGAAGGAAGGAAGCTTGGGAGGTGGGTGGCGGATCCTCGCAGATGAGTCAGACTCCCGGGGGTGTAAGGATGGGCTTCAGAGGGCAAGAAATCCCCTGAAATTGTATGTTGAACATCACAATTTGTGCCTTTTGTTCTGAGAGAAGGGTCCATGGTTTTCATAGACTCTCAAAGAAGGCTGAGACGGCCAGAAAGTCTGAATCTGCTGTTTGAGAGGCTGGAATTGTGCCTCGTGCATGTTCTTTTAATTTTGCCTAAATGCTAAAAGTAGAAAGTGGAGCTTGCCTAATATAAGATTTCTGGGAGTGTGTTAGGAAATAGGTGATGGTGTTGGTGGAGGGATGTATGGGACAAGAATGTATGCGATGGTTCAAGAAGGCAGTCAGGGCTGGGTGCTCGCGCCTGATTGTGCTTTATGTTATCAGCTATACAATTTCAGTAGCCTGTTAGAGAAACCAACTTTGTGGAGGGGACAGAAGGATCAGTAGAGAGAGAAATCTGTTTGTGAATAATGCCTCTTTGTTGATGTGCTGAGCGGATCAATACTGCTTCCGGATAGAGACCATTTCACAGCCGTACTCTTTCATCCCCTTGAGGAATCTGAGGGAACCCTCAGAGAGAGATGCGCAGAGCAGATGCTTGTAAATGCGCCCTCTGTGTTCCTCTCTCTTGCCGGCGACACACAAAGCGGCCCTAAGGGCTCGGCTGGTGCACCCCGTCCTCCTCCCACCAAGTCCAGTTTGCGTTCCTTTTTGGAGCGGGAACTAAGTCATGTTTGCCTATAGGAAAATGTGTTGAACTATCTTTGGCATCTTGTGTAGCTGCTAAGTCTGGTGTGAAGAGAGGTGACCTCTTCCTTGGGCCTCCTTCCTCAGTGGTTTCCCAGCTGTTCTCCTCTAGCCCTGTGGCTCCTATGGAGGGTGGGTGCTCCTAGACCCCCAGCCCCTCCCTGCCCCCTTGCCTCCTGGTTACTGTGATCAGAATCACCCAGACAGGCCAGTGCCCGGGAAGCAGGGCTGTTGATAAGCATGCCTCCTTCCTGCCCAGGCTCGGGCGGAATGCCCTTCAGGGAGCAGGGTCTACAGAAGGTGGCCTTGGGTCCTTAGGATTGGGCCAGTGCAGGTTCCTCTTCCTGCTTCCACTACCCCAGGAGGAACGCCTTACACGCTAGCTCCTTAGGACTGTCTTCGTTCACTGAGAGCTGGATCGCTGGGGTTTAGTGGAGGCAAAAAGCCAGGAGGGATGGATGTTTCCAGGGAGGCGAGGCACCTCAGTGTGTGGACTGCTGTTCATCTCTTGACTGATATTCCGAGTGTGTCCCCTGTGGGCAGAGACCAGTCAGGCCTCATGCCTGGGACCAGTGCCCCCAGTCACAGCCTGCTGCCCATCTTGGGCAGTGTCACCGTACTCAGGGCTGCTTGACAGTGACCGAGAACACCTTGGTGTGTGTTGTGTGTGAGGCTTGACACCTTGCTTCTGGGCTGGCCCCAGGGAGGGGAGGGGAGTGGAGGTGTGGGCAACACTGTGTTCTCAGAGGCCCTGAAACAAGGAAAAGCAGGTCCCTGGCAGGCATACTTCCTCCTCAGAGACCTCGCCACCCCCAACCCACCCCTCCCTGGCCATTCCATGTCAGAGAGGGCACCTACCTCACAGAGAGGCTGATCTTCTAGTGGGGACTGTGGCACTTGGGGAAAGGAACTCTGTTCACCTCTTAGTCCCTCCCAGCCCGAGGGCTGCTGCCAGCAAGAAACCTTGTCTGTGAAATATGACTGGCAGGCAGCTCCTGTTTCCATGGTTACTGCATAGGGCAGGTTCGTATTAGGGCTGCCCAGGGAAAGAATGGCTTGCGCAGGAGCTTTCCTCTGGTCTGCTCTAATCCTCTCCCCAGACAGGATGGGCAGCATCTGACCTGAGATCATGAGGATTTTCTTCCAGGGTTCACCTGCCTGCCCAGCACTGGCTTTTTTTTTTTTTTTTTTTTAAACAGGTGTTTTTCTTGGTGCTGAGTAGTGAATCTCCCAGGAAGCCAGAGGGGGCGCTAGAGAGCGCGGTGGGTCCCCAGAGCTCTGTGCTGCCTGCGCCTGGCCTCCCGCCTCTGTCAGCTGCTGCGGTTGCATTAGAGATGCTGACCCCTATCCCCAGGAGGGCATGGTGTTTAGAAAGCCCTGAATACAAATTCGGCTCGTCCCAAATCACATGTAGGAAATCATCAGGCAATGACTCCCTGCCCCAGGTCACAAGCTGTTTTCATGAAGCTGTGTGACAAGTTTAATTATAAGACATTAGAAGAATCTATTTGTTGATCAGATACTAGGTTCTGGCGAAAGCACAGGCTGGAGTTCCAGGTCCTTTGTCTGTTCTCTGTTGAGTGGCACACCATTCTGGTCCTCTGTTTCTTCGTAACTAGAATAGAATCATCATTGTGGGAAGAATGTGGGGGAATTGATCAGCGTGGATGGGAGATTTTAAAAGCATAACAAGTCAGTGAAGGGCACTTTACAAATTCATGCAATTATCATCTTTAGTTGCAATAACATCATGTTATTTTAGTCTCTCTCCTTGGCCGTTTCAAGAGGAAATTGATTAAAACCTTTGAGTGCTGCTTTAGAAATTATTTTTGGTGTGGAACAAAAAAAATAAAAAGTGCTTAGGAAACACTTACCTAATAAGATTAGCTCATTCTTTAATCCTGACAGAACCAATTCTTTGTGCATTTTGGAGATGTTCTTTTTTTTTTTTTCATAAACAGGGAAAACCTCTGGTGACAAGATCTGCGATTCTGCAGTGACCTGCGTGTCTTCTGTTTTGCTTTTACCCTGACCCTGGAGCACCTGACTACATAATTCTATGTAATTTATAAGTCTGAGTGTTTTTAGCAATGGCACCCCACTCCAGTACTCTTGCCTGGAAAATCCCATGGGCGAAGGAACCTGGTCTGCTGCAGTCTGTGGGGTCGCGAAGAGTCGGACACGACTGCGCGACTTCCATTTCACTTTTCTCTTTCATGCATTGGAGAAGGAAATGGCAACCCACTCCAGTGTTCTTGCCTGCAGAATCCCAGGGACTGGGGAGCCTGTTGGGCTGACGTCTATGGGGTTGCATAGAGTCGGACACGACTGAAGTGACTTAGCAGCAGCAGCAGAGTGTTTTTAAGTGCATTTTCTTTCAGGAATGCACTTCATTCACGCTTTCTGGGAGTGGGGATAGGGTACTGAAGTTCATAGGCTTTGGCTGACTAATCTCACTGAATTTCTGTTCATGGTTTAAGGAGCTGCTTCTCTTGTTTTTTCCTGAGCTGAGAATGGTCCCTTTCTAGCCTTTAGGAGGAGTTTCTTACTCTGACAATGAGTTTCTTACTCATTTCCAGCCAAAGAGGAATGGCAGGTGCAGACTGGACACCTTACCTGGTGGCTTTAGTCTGGTGGATGAGTCGTCTCCACAGAACTGCTGGGGCCATGGGCCCTGGCCACTCATGTGGACTTATTACCCTTTGCACCCCATCTAATGGAAATGAGGGCAGACAGAGAAAATGCCTCCTCATAGGTTCAGTTCATAGACCTTGGGGGGACAGTACTGACCATCTCCAAGGGCCCCTGCAGCTCTGAACCCCACAGATCCTCCCAATCTTGGTGTTTGCTTCCAAGGTCTCAGCTGGGCTTCCCAGGACCCAGGGCAGCACATCTGAGCCCCGGCATCCTGGTGGGGGAGAGGGGAGCAGTGGAGGGACCAGGAAGGCAGTCAGCCCCCCGGTTGTTCCTGTGATGACAGCTCCATGCCCTTCTCGAGGTGTTTATTAGGCTGAACCTCTGCTCCTTCGGGGAAGTGTGAGGGCTGTCACTCTCCAGAGCCCTCATTCAAGCACAGGAGCTGCTCACCAGGCCTCGAACAAACAGTCCTCTATTTTTACAGGCTGACTTGACCTAGCCCAAAGGCCGAGGCCTCCCGAGGATTTGAGGCTAATCCTGTTGGATATTTCTCATACCTCCCTCATGCCTCATTTGGTATTGTTCCTTTCTGGACTGAATAGGTTCTGTTTCTTCCTTGTTACAAGTTTCTGCCTGTGTGAAGTTTTAGAAAGCTTCAGGACACATTCCATTTTTGAGTGGCCGAAGCCACAGAAAGTTAATATTTGGAACATAGGAGAGGAAGCGCTACAGGCAGAAATCTGGGTTTGATTTAAAAAAAAAAAAAAAAAAGAATTGTTGGGAATCCACTCTGACTGGAATGAAAGAAGAAAAGCAGTTCCTTTCTGCTAAGGTGTCAGGGGGCTCTTAGTAGGGGTAAAGGCCTAAGAAGTGCTGGAGAATAGCTTGGTGGTGTTAGATGCGAGGTTCATGCCTTGGATCTGGGTTAGGCAGGGTGAACAGTTACAGTGAAGTATTTAAAGTGAAGGAAGGGAGTGAGAGAAACAGTTGGGCTGAAAGAGGGCACACAGCCTGTCCCCCATCCTCCCAACAGACTGCTGCACGGCCAGGTGGGGAGGGCAGGGCTACTCAGGGTGTTTGCTGACAGACTTGCTAATTAAACACCAAAAGGCAATATTGCTTTGCCAATAGAGATGGCTGTGCCAGCATTATCAGCTGCAAACTGGCTGCCCAGGAGCATCCTAATTAAAAATAAACAGTTCTGAGGGGTGGTCTGGGAGAGTCCCGGGTTTCTCAGGACCTCTAGGATCGCTCCCAGGAGAAAGTCAACACCCAGGTCGCCTTCAGGTCCTTGTCTCAGAGGAGCCTCTCTCTCATCACGGAGTGGTGTGGTGTGTGCTTCTTGAACGCCCAGGTCCTGGGGTGACAGGCAAACAGACGCAGCCTCTAGGAGCAGAGTGCCTGATGCCTTCAGCCCTGGGGGAATAATGATTTCTGCTGGGTCTCTAAATTGAGGGGACAGCTAAAGCCCAAAGCCTCTTCTGAGAGAGGTTAGAATTTCATCAGAAAGCGAGTCTGGTCACATGAGGATTTCTGGCACCGAGTGCATGGCAGGCTGGACACCCGCCTGCCAGAATTGAGCGAGTGGATCGTATTGGCTTCAGCGAAGAGGGAAAGTCCCAGCCTGGCCTGGGAGAAGGAGCCGCTCCCTCCTCCCTGCTCTGCACAGCTGCTGCCGCAGGACTGGGGTGTCACGCCGCAAGACCCCTCTCGGTTAACCCTAAAGAGAGTGCGTGGTCCAGGGACTGGAGACTGAAAGATGCCTAAGGAGTGCAATGCCTTCCACGCCCTCTCGGCCGCTCTGTGCTGCTTCTATCACCGCAGGTCTTTCCTTGGAGTCAAGGTGGGTGTGGTTAGAAATAAGGTAGAGCTAAAGTTCTCTGGGAGGGCTTGAAAGCACTAGGAAAAGTTGGCAGCCCACTGGCTCTAAAATCAGAGGCACTTGCTCTGATGGATGGATCTTCACAAGTTCCTAGTGGTATGTCTCCCTTGCAAGCAGAATCGGGCCACACGGAAGGGGGCACCTTGTCTTGCTTAGCAAGAAAGCTCTGTTTTTCAGGAGACTTTCCATTTCCTTGGGCTGAAATTTTATGCCAAAGTAGCTCAAGACTATTTTTTCTTTCTTCTCTATCTCAGCCTGTCTTCCCTTGTTTGCAATAAATGTGAGATGGCTGAGCCCCTCTCTTCACTTACCCCACTGCTCCCTTATGTCAACCACGTATAGAAGTACAAAAACCATCAAATATCTCCTTTGAAATCAAAGTCATGTTCCAAAACATTTTTGCATTCAGAACTTTTTTTTTACTGCTCCCATTCTTAACCTTTGTTACAAGACATCAGTACCCAAGGTTTTGTGTAATATGTCAATACACTATTTATTTTGATAAAAATATTCAACCTCATTTGAGTATTTCAAGACCAAGCCTCTGTGACAGCACTTAAGAATCCTGTTTGGTACAGGCTGTCGTTGATCTGGGGGCTTGTCTGCCTTGGGAAAATCCTGTTGGCCCTGGCAGGACAGGGGACCTCATTTATTCATGGGAAATAAGAATAAGAAAGCTCTCAAGGAATTCTTCCCACCCTGACAGCAGAGCTCCCTCTCCTGAGGGACTGACTTATTCGATGCTGTTGAGAAAGCTACAACAGGAGAATTTAACAGGAAACCCTGTTAAAGGCAGAAAGAGCCCTTTGTAGAAAAGTATACACTGAGAAGAGGAAAGGCTTCTTCATATTTTACTGCTCTTTTGGAGTGTTCAGAGTAGATTTCTAACCATTCTGCAAAGTTCTTTTCTGTCTCTTTGTCAGGGGATTCGAAGGAGAGTGAGTAGTCATAGGTTAAAAGTGTTTCCTCCCGCATTTGAAAGCGCCTTTCTATCCTGGAGCCCAGTGGGGGTGATGAGGACCATGTGGTTCTGGCCTAAATATGGATCATTCTGGTGTGGGGCAGATGAAGTCATGCCATTAACAGTATTTTAAAGCTGTCAGAGATAGACCGAGAGGTCCCAAAGGGAATCGTGCACGTCAGGGATTGGCAGTAGGTTTATCCTCTAATAGAAGTCCTCCCATAAGCCAACTTCTGCTAATTCAGTAAAGTGCAACTCAGCATTTGGTATATTAGGAAATAACCCGAAATATCTCGGTCTGGGTGGTGAGATTCTGTTTGGAGACCCCTGTGCCTCTGCAGTTATTTCCTCCAGGACCTGCACAGAACGGCCACAGTAACATGGGGTTGCTGTTGTTCAGCTGCTGAGTTGTGTTCAACTCTGTGACCCCATGGACTGCAGCATGCCAGGCTTCCTCTGTCCTCCACTATCTCCAGGATTTCTCAAATTCGTGTCCATTGAATTGGTGATGCCATCCAACTGTCCTTTCCTCTGTCGCCCCCTTCTCCTCCTGCCTTCANTTCAGCTGCTGAGTTGTGTTCAACTCTGTGACCCCATGGACTGCAGCATGCCAGGCTTCCTCTGTCCTCCACTATCTCCAGGATTTCTCAAATTCGTGTCCATTGAATTGGTGATGCCATCCAACTGTCCTTTCCTCTGTCGCCCCCTTCTCCTCCTGCCTTCAGTCTTTCCCAGCATCAGGGTCTTTTCCAGTGTGTCTGCTCTTCACATCAGGTGGCCAAAGTATTGGAGCTTCAACTTTAACATCAGTCCTTCCAATGAATATTCAGGGTTGATTTCTTCTAGGATTGACTGATTTGATCTCCTTGCTGTCCAAGGAACTCTCAAGAGTCTTCTCCAGCACCATAATCCGAAAGCCTCACTTATTTGGCGCTCAGCCTTCTTTATGATCCAGTTCTCCTATTTGTCACTGTCCTCTGGCTTCCCCACCACGGTCACTCCTGGTGACTGACTATTGATGGAAACATCTTCCTTCCCACCTGGGCTTCCTCTCCCACCCCTAGTTTGTAGCATCATCATAGCCCAGAGAGAGGGCCTGATCTTCTCACTCACCAGAACCTGAAACCTTCAGACCCAGCTCAAGGTTCCCCCATTGACCCTTGGTATGCATTTCCCTGTCGTGTTTTACTTAGATAGTTACCTGGGAAAGAAAATGCCCCGTGCTTCAATCCCTCCTCCCGCCAGTGTTGCCCCAGAGATAATACTGCGTCGCTTTATTGACTCCCACTTTAACTAGGGGTTTCAGGTCCTGCCGCTCATAATTAGTTTCCATTGTAATTAGAGTTTCAAAATTAAATTGGGATTGATTGCCTGATAGCAAAGCGGAAATAAAGCTCCAGTTCTTGACCATGGATGCTGCTTCTCTTGGCATGAATTTCTCATACCAAAAATAACACTGCAGTAGCCATGGTAACTTTCCATTTGGTCTAATCCATATCATCTCTGGAGAAAGTAGAATGTTATTAATAGTGTTTGTTGTATGGGAAGAAAACTAAAAATATAAAAGCGCCTTCATCACATAGAAGACCAAACACACAGGCGCTTTCAGGGAATAAGATCTTATTTGCAGAGATGATGCAGAATTTCACTTGTGTTTAATGGCCTCATGTGGACTTGTATACAAATGTCCCGGAAAGGAATTAATTGGGAGGCCAGGAATGAGAGGAAGTCACGGATATGCAGGCATTGCTGGTGCTCACAGAGTTGAGGCCACGTCAAGGGTCACGGCTTTAACAGCCCAGAAGGGTTCACATAAGGCACTCATTTCACAAAAGACCACTGCATCTTGGGTAAGCAAAGGAAAGGATGTTTTTGCTTATACCCAGTAGAAAAGAGTTTGCCATGAAGATATTCCAGATCCATGACATTAGTGGAGCNAGTTGAGGCCACGTCAAGGGTCACGGCTTTAACAGCCCAGAAGGGTTCACATAAGGCACTCATTTCACAAAAGACCACTGCATCTTGGGTAAGCAAAGGAAAGGATGTTTTTGCTTATACCCAGTAGAAAAGAGTTTGCCATGAAGATATTCCAGATCCATGACATTAGTGGAGCACACTGAAGTTGGAAAATCCCCAGATGTCAAATGTTATGGCCTTTTCACGAATAAGCACTCTGTTAGGTAGGGTGGCGGGTGATTAATGGCGATTGAGGCAGGCTCTGCCTTTGAAGGCCTTCCCACTAGAGCGTTAGTCCACGGTGTCCTCTGTTACATTTGCAAAAGGCTTTCTGAGTTCCTTCACGAGTTATCTCGCTGGGGTCTCAAGGCAAGCTGAGTCAGGCAGGACAGTCGTTTACCTTTTTCCTCAGAGGAGAGGCCAAGGCTCAGAGAAATTTCCTGCCCCAGAATCGTTTATTGGAGAACCAGGAGTAGAAATCAGGTTTCTGTGGCCTCAAGCCCAATGTCCTGTCTCCAGTGCCATGCGTGCTAAGTCACTGTGGTCATGTCCAGCTCTTTGCGACCCCATGGGCTATAGCTCACCCAGCTCCCCTGTCCATGGAATTATCCAGGCAAGTATACTGCAGTGGGTTGCCATGCCCTCCTCCAGGAGATCGTCTCGACCCAGGGATCAAACCTGCATCTCCCGTAGCTCCTGCATTGCAGGAAGATTCTTTACTGCTGAGCCACCAGGGAAGCCATCTCCAGTACCATAGGAAGACCACTGAACATGGAACAAGGTAATTTTGTCCCGGATAGTACTTCAGTTAACAGTTCAGTTGAGAAAGAGTAGCATGAACCTCAGCTTTTCAGGAGAGACTTCAGGGAGACACAGAAGTGGTATTCACGTCCTAGGTCTCCCTCTGCAGTGGCCAGGCCACCTTTCTGTCCATAGAGAACTGCAGAAGGAATCTGGGGGAAGCACAATGGAGCCCGCTTCTGGGACCGGCCATGGGGAGAAACCCCCGTTTCTTCTGGCCCCTTGTGTCTCTGATTCTCCTTGCATGTGGGCAGGGGAACAGGAGCTGAAACTTGCCACCATATCAGTGGCTGCTCCTGAAAAAGGTAGTGTGATTGTGCAAGAAACTTCAGGGGAACCAGAGATAGGAGTTAACCTTGCAAGTGCAGAATTTGTTGTTGTTCAGTCACTCAGTCCTGTCTGACTCTTTGCAACCCCAGAAACTGCAGGACACCAGGCTTCCCTGCCCTTCACTATCTCCTGGAGTTTGTTCAAACTCATGTCCATTGAGTCAGTGATGCCTTTCAACCATCTCATCCTCTGTCACCCCCTTTTCCTCTTGCCCTCAATCCTTCCCAGCATCAGGGTCTTTGCCAGTGAGTCAGTTCTCCGCATCAGGTGGTCAGAATATTGGAACTTCAGCTTCAGCATCAGTCCTTCCAGTGAATATCCAGGGTTGATTTCTTTTAGGATTGACTGGTTTGATCTCCTTGCAGTCCAAAGGACTCTTAAGAGTATTCTCCAGCACCACAATCCAAAAGCATCAGTTCTTTGGTGCTCAGCCTTCTTTGTGCTCTAACTCTCACATCCATACTTGACTGCTTGGAAAAACTATAGCTTTGACTATCCAGACCTTTGACGACAAAGCAGTGTCTCTGCTTTTTAACACACTGTCTAGGTTTGTCATAGCTTTTCTTCCAAGTAGCAAGTGTCTTTTAATTTCACCTTTCTGAACATTAACAGGGAGGCTGGAGTAGGAAATCAGAGGATAAATGAATCAGTAAGTCTCAGCTAACCAGTCACTGAGTCCAGTGGTGCTGGTCTAGTCAACAAGAAGATACTGTTAGAAGGCAGTGGATTTTAAGCATAAATGTTCCCATACGGAGGTGTGACTGTCTTTGTAGCCACAAAGTTCCGTGTAGTGGGAAGTGCTTAAATCATGGTATTGCATTTTGCTTTGTTTTAGCTCATTTCCCTTATCCCTGAAAAAAGTATCCAGAGCCTCTCTATGAATATACATTATAGCCTGAGGTCTCTCAACTGCCCATCCTTGCAGAGTTGGGTCCTCAGAGCTTGCTTTCATTGGGAGCTGCCTTTCTGTGTCAGAGTGAGCATGATAGAGGGAAGGTCCTGCTCATTGTCCCTGTGGCCCATCTCTTGGTCTGTCTGCTGTTGTGACAGCGTGCATACTGCTGACACATCCCAGTGTTGACAGTAGCTCAGTTGCCTTTGTCGTGGGGCTGTTGCTCCATCAGCACACGCTGTGCGAGGTAGAAAAAACCACTGGGGAAATGTCTAAGTGACTCAGCCCCTGCTCGTGGTGGTTGGTAGTTGCTCATTTCTCTCTCCTGCCCTCCAAAGGAAAGAAGGAAGGGAAAAAAAAAGCCTAGCACAGCTTTTTTAAAGAAACCTAAATGTATTCCCTTGGCATCTAGAGGCTGCGGGAATCTGGTTTCAGTACCAGGGGAAGGACATGCCTGACAGAGGCTGGGTCCCAAAGCCCCCTGCACCACAGACCCCAGAGCTTGGATCCTGGCCGAGACCTTTGTTTTTGTTGGAGAGACGTGGGTGGGAAGCAGACATGAGACTGGGATCCTGGGAAAATTTTGTTAGCAGGTCGGTACCTCCAGGACAGCAGATAGATAAGGCTGTGCCTGACTCTGGGGAGGATGCTGGCGAGTGGGGGTGCTTGGACCACAAAGGTCATCATGCACCATATGCGAGTGGGCAGTAACGGAGGGCTCAGGCCTTTGTTGCTGGGTTTAAAGATGTCTTCAAAGACAGATGTGGGGCCTTCCAGCCGATGCACATTTTGGACATCCCCGGGGGCAGCAGAGGAGACTTGGGCTGTCCTGGTGGGGAGAGGTGGGGAGTGCCTCCTGGGGTAGACACTCCTGTAGCATCCCTGACCACATCTGGATTTTCAAGGTGTGTCCACAGCCCCGGAGCTACTGTTGGGATCTGGCTCCAGCCATGAGAATGTCACGGCCTATTTTTCTAGCTTATGAAAGAGCTATGATCAGTCTTTCAGTTTGTGTGGAGAACTCTGCCCAGTGTTCTCTCTAATATGTGTGCATTTTTACAAAAGCACATGTACACAAAGAACCAAAAGGCTAGCATTGTTTAATTCTAGTTGAATTCTAGTTGGCATTTGAGGGACCACTGAGCCAACCTCCCACTCAGAATTCATCTACTCTCCCTACCCCCATGNGGCTTATTTGCCCCGAGGTTATGTGGGATCTTAGTTCCCCAGCAAGGGATCGATCCTCCTTCCCCTGCATTGGAAGGTGGATTCTTAACCACTGGACCACCAGGAAAGTCCCTCATTACCTGTTACTGCCTGGAATTCTGCAACAACTTCCTAACTGGTCATCTGGCCCTGAATCTTCATAGGAGGTCATTTCATTGCCCTTCTATTTGACATTTCCTAAGACTCTGGACTTCCGCTTTCGAGCAGTGAGAGGGAGCTGTCAAAAGTGGGCCCCAGTAGTTTCAAAATCCCAAGTAAAAACTAACAGGGTTTGGGGATTATGGTCTGACGATGGTACTGCACCTCTGTAACCTGGGACCAGCCACAAGCCAGTGGGAGGGAGAAGCTGGGGTAAGGGTGGGGAACTGGGACCCCATCTGCATGGGGCACACCCACAGCCCAGGCCCACCGCACCCTGGAGCACCCTCACCTTCCCATAAGCTGCCCACAGCCCGTTTCCCAAGGCACGNCTGTAACCTGGGACCAGCCACAAGCCAGTGGGAGGGAGAAGCTGGGGTAAGGGTGGGGAACTGGGACCCCATCTGCATGGGGCACACCCACAGCCCAGGCCCACCGCACCCTGGAGCACCCTCACCTTCCCATAAGCTGCCCACAGCCCGTTTCCCAAGGCACGGCAGAGCTGGTCTTCCTGGCTCCTGAACTGTCAAGTGTCTGTTTCACAAAATAAAACCTGACCGCACAGCCCCACCTGGCAGCACAGACCAAGGCTTCATCTTTCCAACCAAGCCCCAGGCTCCTACATCCACTCATCTTGACCTGAAACCCTCCCAGACAGAAGAGCAGGCAAACATGCCTCTTAGAACACTTGATGCTCCCTGGTGGCTCAGACAGTAAAGCATCTGCCCACAATGCGGGAGATCCAGGTTCAATCCCTGGGTTGGGAAGATCCCCTGGAGAAGGAAATGGCAACCCACTCCAGTACTCTTGCCTAGAAAATTCCATGGATGGAGGAGCCTGGTGGGCTACAGTTCATGGGGTCGCAAAGAGTCAGACATGACTGAGCGTTTTCACTCACTAAGACAGGAGGTGTACTGTACCCTAAAGGCAGTACATCCCCACATTTGAAAACTCTAATTGCTAGAAAGTTGTTCCTTGTATTGAGTCAGAATCTGTGCCCTGCAATGTCCAGCTATTATTGTTCCTCAGTTAAAAACCCTTCAGATGCATGCTCTTCCCCCTCCAGCATGTCTATTTGAGGCCAAATTAGTTGGTATGAATAGACACCTAGAAATAAGACAGGAGGGAGTCTGGATTCATTTCTCTATGGAGTTGAACCAAGAATGTGTGACTTGTCATCTTAGGATAAGAACACCTCAAACCTTTGTATATGTCAACACAGCCCTCATGTTCCCCACGTCCTTTCTGTACAGACTAAACATGTTTAGTTCTTTGTATATTTTGGGAGACTTGGATTCTAGTTTTCAGGCAATCCTTTACTGCAAAAGTCTAAGCGAGTCACGAAAATTCACGGCCTTGGTCATGTTTTCTTTTGTGAGATATAATTATTCTTGCCACCTCTTTAACTCCAAGGACATTGTATGATTCGTGAGATATGAGTTGTATTGTATCGAGTATCTTGTTCCTCTAAGTCCAGCTGCTGTTTCTCTGATCCTGCCCATGACATCTAACATGGTGTTTGTGTGTTGTGGTGGTGTTGTTTTTTTAATGATGAGTAATGTGGGTGTAATTCCTCTGAGAGAGATATATACCTTTAAAGTGGCATGCATGTGACTTGTATATTGAAAACCATAACCATAACGTTGATGCTTGGCCAAAACCCATTTTGTGATGAATCATTTAGTTTTACTGAAAACCTACTATATACTTAGCTCTGATATATAATGCACTTTCAGAGACAGTTGTTATGTGCTATTTTGGAAAGACAGAATTTGGAAAGTCATTTATTCCACACCCCACACTGAAAGGCTTTCTGAATCTTTGAATTTTTCTCCGTGTGTTTGGCGTATCTCACTTCTCTTCCAGTTACATCTCCTAGTGTCTTTCAGTCACAATGCATTTTGTTTATTCAGTAATGCCTCATTCATTTGAGGTGAAGTAAGGAAAGGATAGAATTTGGGTTTGGGGTTTGTTTGTTTTTGTAAAGGACTGTATTTGAATTGATTTTTATTTTCTGATGTTCTTATTTAAGAGCAAATAGGGCATCCATTTGGTGTACGGCTGCGTTCCAAGTCACTCATAATTTGAATTAAGATGTTGAATTCACAAGGTTGAATTACCAGTGGTAAGGTTTCTGGTTTGGCGCTCTCTGCATCCTGAACTCTGGTCAGTTGGTCTCCAAACCCTTATCCTGGGTCTGCCTTAGCCAGGGAAGTCTGTTTTTCATTCTCCATAGATGTTAACAAAGCACTACTCTTACTGAATGGAATCTGACTGCCAGGCTGAGCAATTAATATTTCACTTGCATTGTCTTATTTAGCCTGTGTGCCAACCCTATGAGAGAGGGGGTTATTATCAGAAGTCACTTGAGGACATGGTTAAAGGGAGCAAAGCAGTTAGAGGAGGTTTTCATCAGTTGAACTGGTACTCGGCTTTTATTTGAAGCCCTTCATATCACTGACCCAATAAATGATTAAGTGCAACCAGGGACCTCTAGCCTTCATTGTAAGTGTGGGCACATCCGACTTCTCACCGGGAGGAACCAGAATACAGGGCTGCTGCACGGGGGTTACTTGGATGTCTGCTCCAGGAAACCGTCATCTAAATTTGATCTAGAGGGGAGGGTACCCACCACAGCTTTCAGCGGGGCCGGATGCTAACAAATGGCCTGTGGAAAATCTCATCGTGTTTCAGTGTATCTATTACCAGAGAAAGGTGAGACCCTCTTGGAGCTGAGCACTGAGTGAGCCCCTGAGTAAATAATGCTTTGTCAAAAGGGTAAGAAACGTGATGGGCAAACCCACTGGGGCTGGGTTGTGGGGGGTGGTGTGGGGAGCTCTTACAGGGTAGTGAGTGCGTGGGGCGAGTTCTTCCACGTGAGAGTAACCTTTTGAAGGAAGAAGAGCCATTTTCTTGTTGGATGTGCTGCTTTCTGTCACACTTAGAATTCCTCCTGCCGTTTTCAGACCGAAATCAGTCTCCTTCAGTGAGAAATAATTTTCAATCCCTTGGTGTTTCATCAAAATGAAATTGAACTTCAAAAGCAATAGCTTCATGATCTAGCAGGATGGGAAGGGGGGTGGGGAGCCTTGCCCAGAGAATGATTGGGGATAAAAGGCAACAGGAGTTTAACATCAAAGGGAGCCGTGGGTACCAATCAGAATGATTCTAGTGTAATTAGTTTGGAATGGAGGATTAAGTTACTGCTGCCTGCTTAGTGGGTATGCTGCTTTAAGGCTCCAGTCTGCACAAATTAAAATGAAAGCAATCTTTTTCATTTACACACATGGAAAGCAGAATTTTAGTGGGAATTTCTCAGAACCTTGATAAGCACAGAGGTCCACAGATATTCTCTTCACGTTTCTTATTCATGGTTTCTGAGCCTCTTTTGATAAGGTTTGATAATGAATAAAATGAAATCTCTTGGACTTGGGCTGCAGGATGGGAGGGTGGTTGTTGGCATTTTCCTTTCTGTGTTAAGAATCTGATGGCCCCTGTCCCATCCTTTGTCTGTGAAAAGGAAAATCACCCAGAGTGAAAAAAAATAAATAAATAAAGCGTCTTAATTTACAGCAAATTGCAAATCCATTTTTAATGGCACTGGAGGATCTGATGTAAAGTGTGATAAATTACTCAGGTTTAATTATAAAATGGGAAAACGGCATCAAAACCTATCTGTAGAATCTTTGCTGAAGATTAGATTCTTTCTAGGATTTAGAAAAGAGAAATTTGTATCACCCAAGAACTTGAACATTAGCATCAAATTAAGTGAAGTGTTCCAGAAATCTCTTTGCCACTGATTCCTTTCTCAGAAGAATTCAGGGCCCTCGCTGGCCTCTAATAAGACAAGGAGCACTGAGAACTTCAGCGGAGCACCATGGGGTTTACTGCTGCGCACTCCCTTCGAATGCCTCGTCTCCCCAGAGAGGCTGTAGCCAGGTGAGGCCATGGGCGTTTCCTACTCACATCTGCATCTCCCCTCCAGTCTAGCCTGGAGGAGCACAGCGGACACTCGGGAAGTCCGTGAGTTTCACTGAAGGCACAGTGTTCCGGTGACTGTCAAGGCCTTAAGACTACCTGGTTGTTTCTGCAGAACTCTGGCCAATAGGATGAAGTATGTGTGGGTTAGGAAGCTGCCCCCAAAGACTGCTTCACTGAGCTTTAATCTCAGGATCGAGAAGAATGGGCTCAGAGGCAAGGGGCCCAAATGAGACCAGAGATCCCCATTTGTCAAGAGCCCGACACCAAACAGGCTGAGAGGCCCCTGGGACAGCCCAGGGCCTTTCCCTCCTAGCTTGTAGCGTACCTTTGTGTGAATTAGAATAAGGCACCGCTTCCCTGAGACACTCTATTGCCGTCTGCTGGGCAACGGTAGTGTACAAATTTTCGACGGCTGTGCATGAAGGGCCCCTCCTTAGATGTCATACTCCTGTGTCACACACATCCCTGAGCCAATGGCCAGGCCACCACTGTGTGCCCCCCACTGGGCAGGACCAGGCCGAAATGCCCAACTGCTCATGCCACTCTTTGCTTTCACACACATCCCTGAGCCAATGGCCAGGCCACCACTGTGTGCCCCCCACTGGGCAGGACCAGGCCGAAATGCCCAACTGCCCATGCCACTCTTTGCTTTCACCTACCAAATAGGAGACTTAAAATTTGAATTTAACATTTCTTCTCTTTGGGCTTTTAGTTGCAAAATTAAGTGTTTTCTTAAGTAGAGACTTTAGTTTTAGTCAGTTTATTAGAGTGAGAAACTGTATTTGTCTAACCTAGCACCCCAGTGGGAAAAGTTGGATTAGTAATTCAAGCTTTTCTTCACTTATCTTTGGATTATAATAAAATATTTCTGGGAAAGCCATGAAAGCCAGCAAGTGTCAATCAAAGGTGACCCAGAAACAGTAATATGAATTGTCCCATTTCAACGTCTTAGGATTGCCAACAAGCACCATCTCGTTTCCTTCCATTCTACCTTGGATTGAAACAGCTGAGGGTTTGTACTAAAAATTGTTGGACCTGAAACTGGTGGAGATGTGGGTTTTTGTTTTTCAGCCTGTGGTTAAGGTTAAGAGTGCAGAAGTAATTGGGATTTATTCATTCCGTGCCTTCATGATCAATTTATGCTGGTTTTCAATGGTAAAAATACCAGTTGGATCTCTGAAAGCTCTTGATATACTTTGGAATGTGGTTATAAACTGGCCCACTGCTTAAAATTCAGCCCAAAATAGTGGTTCAAAGGCGCTGAGTTTCTGAAATCTCCAAAGTATCTTATTTTTAGGTGGATTTACTTTTCAAGACAGTCCTTGTGAGGCTTCAGAATACTCCAGTAAAGGTGATCGACAGTGTGGTTTTTCCAAGGTAGGGGAGCTCCACCTCTTCGTGTGTTTACAGCGTTTGTTAGGGATCCAAGTGGTGGAGCCATCATATCATCACATGCAGGAGTTCAGCGCATTTCAGATGAGGGTCTGTTTACCTGGACGCCTGTGCCTGGCTCCAGCCAGCTTAGGGGCAGTGCGTGGCAGACCCAGAGGGGTTTCCCACCAGCTCATCAGAGGACATTGTCTTTGCTCAGAAATAAGACCAGTTTTACTTGCAGTGAGACTGATACTTTTGTTTGTGATCATAATTTCTGGATGAGACTTCTGGAGAAACGTGACCTGTGGAGTTGTTTGGTTGAACCTGACGAGCAGCCTGGACTGTTGTGGATCTCTCCCTCAGCTAAGAAAATCATCCCTGTGCAGAAGAAAGAGACTTTTGTTTGAAAGCCTGATAGCTTTCTGGCTGTTGTGGCCTAATGTTCTAAACTAGGATAGAATAGCCCAGAAACTCCCTCCCTCCCTCTTTACTCCCTCACTTCTCTTTTCTTGTGCACATTCCTGTCCATCCTCCCTTTTAAGCAAGTCAATTCCCAACCTTGATCATAGACTGAATGACTAGAAAATCATCCCAATCTTAAAAATTCAACAAAAAAACATGTTGATGACTAAGCCGCCTGGGCCCCAAATGACACGTCATCTCTGTACCAGGACCTCTCAGCCCTTGCACAAAACACACAGCTTCCCTGCACTCTCAGGCTGCTTCCCTGTTTCGTGTGCTATGGACATGTGACTGGCTGGAGCAACTGCACGTGTGTGTGTTCATACGGAGACACATGTCACCAAGGGACGGTGCCTTCTTACAGGTGATCGGCGTCACTCTGCACAGAGGGAAGCATTTCAGTTCAGTTCAGTCGCTCAGTCATGTCCGACTCTTTGCGACCCCATGAATCACAGCACGCCAGGCCTCCCTGTCCATCACCAACTCCCAGAGTTCACTCAGACTCACGCCCATCGAGTCAGTGATGCCATCCAGCCATCTCATCCTCGGTCGTCCCCTTCTCCTCCTGCCCCCAATCCCTCCCAGCATCAGAGTCTTTGCCAATGAGTCAACTCTTCGTATGAGGTGGCCAAAGTACTGGAGCTTCAGCTTTAGCATCATTCCTTCCAAAGAAATCCCAGGGCTGATCTCCTTCAGAATGGACTGGTTGGATCTCCTTGCAGTACAAGGGACTCTCAAGAGTCTTCTCCAACACCACAGTTCAAAAGCATCAATTCTTCGGCACTCAGCCTTCTTCACAGTCCAACTCTCATATCCATACATGACCACTGGAAAAACCATAGCCTTGACTAGATGGACCTTAGTCAGCAAAGTAATGTCTCTGCTTTTGAATATGCTGTCTAGGTTGGTCATAACTTTTCTTCCAAGGAGTACGAGTCTTTTGATTTCATGGTTGCAGCCACCATCTGCAGTGATTTTGGAGCCCAGAAAAATAAAGTCTGACACTGTTTCCACTGTTTCCCTGTCTGTTTCCCATGAAGTGATGGGACTGGATGCAATGATCTTCATTTTCTGAATGTTGAGCCTTAAGCCAACTTTTGCACTCTCCTCTTTCACTTTCATCAAGAGGCTCTTTAGTTCCTCTTCACTTTCTGCCATAAGGGTGGTGTCATCTGCGTATCTGAGGTTATTGATATTTCTCCCAGCAATCTTGATTCCAGCTTGTGTTTCTTCCAGTCTTGCATTTCTCATGATGTACTCTGCATATAAGTTAAATAAGCAGGGTGACAATATACAGCCTTGACATACTCCTTTTCCTATTTGGAACCAGTCTGTTTTTCCATGTCCAGTTCTAACTGTTGCTTCCTGACCTACATAGAGATTTCTCAAGAGGCAGGTCAGGTGGTCTGGAATTCCCATCTCTCTCAGAAGTTTCCACAGTTTATTGTGATCCACACAGTCAAAGGCTTTGACATAGTCAATAATGCAGAAATAGATGTTTTTCTGGAACTCTTTTGCTTTTTCCATGACCCAGCAGATGTTGGCAATTTGATCTCTGGTTCCTCTGCTTTTTCTAAAACCAGCTTGAACATCTGGAAGTTCACGGTTTACGTATTACTGAAGCCTGGCTTGGAGAATTTTGAGCATTACTTTACTAGCATGTGAGATGAATGCAATTGTGTGGTAGTTTGAGCATTCTTTGGCATTGCCTTTCTTTGGGATTGGAATGAAAACGGACCTTTTCCAGTCCTGTGGCCACTGCTGAGTTTTCCATATTTGCTGGCATATTGAGTGCAGCACTTTCACAGCATCATCTTTCAGGATTTGGAATAGCTCAACTGGAACTCCATCACCTCCACTAGCTTTGTTTGTAGTGATGCTTTCTAAGGCCCACTTAACTTCACATTCCAGGATGTCTGGCTCTAGATGAATGATCACACCATCGTGATTATCCAGGTCATGAAGATCTTTTTTGTACAGTTCCTCTGTGTATTCTTGCCACCTTTTCTTAATATCTTCTGCTTCTGTTAGGTCCATAGCATTTCTGTCCTTTATCAAGCCCATCTTTGCATGAAATGTTCCCTTGGTATCTCTAATTTTCTTGAAGAGATCTCTAGTAGCGGCACTCAAAAACCCAGCAACTGTTAACTTGGAACTGAAGTGAGTAGAATAAACATACCTATACCAGCGTAGAAATTGGTAGTTTCAACTCCTAGCTTTTTTACTCCATTAGAGCTAAATCCTTAAAGACCAGATATCTCTAAAACCTTCTGATGGATTGTATGATTCTTTTTTTAAAAAAATTCTTTAGTGGGTGAAGCAACTCTATTTTTATAGCTAAAGAGGCATCTTTAAAGGGGCTTCAAATTCTACATTGTTCCATATGAGCATATACTATGTACTAGGCACACTGCCAGGTCTTTTTTTTTTTTTTTTTTTTTTAATGCCAGGTACATGAGGTCAGGTAGCCTAGTGAAGTGAGTACTAATATCCCCATATGTAGATAGATGCAAGTTAAGAGAAGTCTAGAAAGGTGGCCAAGATCATCTGTTCTTTTTTTTCTTCCAGTTTTATTGAGATATAATTGACATACAGAACTATATAGAATGTACAGCACAATGATTTGACTTACATACATTATGAAATGATTATCACAGTTAGTTTAGTGAATATCTATCATCTTGAATAGATAAAAAAATAGAAAAAATGTTTTGGTTTCCTTGTGATGAGAACTCAGGATTTACTCTCAATGTACATGTTAACATTTGTAACATATATGCGTTATGTNATATAGAATGTACAGCACAATGATTTGACTTACATACATTATGAAATGATTATCACAGTTAGTTTAGTGAATATCTATCATCTTGAATAGATAAAAAAATAGAAAAAATGTTTTGGTTTCCTTGTGATGAGAACTCAGGATTTACTCTCAATGTACATGTTAACATTTGTAACATACATGCGTTATGTGCTCAGTCACTCAGTCATGTCCAGCTCTTTGCAACCCCATAGACTGTAGCCCGCCAGGCTCCTCTCTCCATGGGATTTCCCAGGCAATAATATTGAAGCAGTATTAATTTATCATGTTGTCTATACATCCCTGGAACTTATTTATCTTGAACTTTTTGATTGCTTTCATCCAATTCTCCCTCCCCTGACCCTGGCCTCTAGTAACTACAGATTATGTAACATAATGATGTGATATTTCTGTACATTCATATGATTACTGATGTTTAGTTACCATCTGTCAGCATCACATATATTGCATAATTCTTGACTGTATCCCCCCAGTGTGCGTTTCATCCCCTGACTCATTTATTTTGCACCTGGAAGTTTGTACTTCTTAATCTTCCTCACCTATTATCTCCCCCCGCAACCCCACTCCCTTCTGTTTGTTCTCTGTGAGTCTGTTTCTGTTTTGTTCCGTTTGTTCCTTATTTTGTTTTTTAGATTCCACATATTACTGAAATTCTATGGTATTTGCCTTTTCCTGACTTATTGCACTTAGCATGATACCCCCTGAGTCCATCACATTGTTACAAATGGCGCGGTTTCTTTTCTTTTATGGCTGAGTTACACTCCATTGTGTATATATGCCAAGTCTTTTTTATCGATTCATCTACTGATGGGCGCTTGGGTTGCTTCCGTATCTTAGCTATGGTAGGTAACACTGCAGCGACACAGTGGTGCATAATTTGTTTCTAGTTAGTGTCTTTGTTATCTCCAGATAACTACCCAGGAGTGGAATTGCTGAATCCTATGGTAGTTCTGTTTTAAATTTTTTGAGAAGTCTCCGTACTATTTTCCACAGCTTCTATACCCATTTACATTTCCACCAGTAGTGCACCAGGAATCCCTTTTCTCCAACTTGTAATGTCTGTTGCATTTTGGTACTAGCCATTCTGATTGGTGTGAGGTGATGTCTCATTGTGGTTTTGGCTTACATTTCCCTGATGATTTGTGATGGTAAGCATCTTTTCACATGCCTGTTGGCCATCTATTAGGTCTTATTTGGAAAAATATTTATCTAGATCCTCTACCCATTTAAAAAAGTCAGGTTGTTTGGTTTTTTGCTCGAGTTGTATGAATTCTCTGTATGTTTAAAATATTAACCCCTTATCAGATATATTGTTTTCAAATATCTATTTAGCAGGAGCCCTTTTCATTTTGTTAATAGTTTCCATCATTGTGCAAAAGATTTCTAGTTTGATGCAGTCCCATTGGTTTTGCTTTTCTTTGCCTTGCCTAAGGAGGGAAAAATTATGAAGACTGATGTCTTCATAAAAAATTATGAAGAATGCACTGTCTGTGTTTTCTTCTAGAAGTTTTTAAAGTTTCAGGTCTCACATTTAAGTCCTTAATCCATCTTGAGTTTATTTTTGTATGTGATGTGAGAAAGGAATCTCATTTGATTCTTTTACATGTAACTGCAGTTTTCCCAACACCATTTATTAAAGAGGTTGACTTCCCCCCACTGTGTATTCTTGCCCCCATTGTCGTTGATGAATTGCCCATAAAAGCGTGGGCTCATTTCTAGGCTCTCTGTTGCATTCCGTTGACCTATGCCTGTTTTTCATCACCTGTTCTTGACCAGCCTTTAAACTCTTCCTTTTTTTCCCCACTCAGTGACAAGGAAGCTGCCACATGGAGGGCAAGAAGGCAAGCAGGGTTCCAGGCAATAAGTGGTTACTGGACACACGCTGCGTGCCAGTCACAGGCTAGGCTCTGGGAGCCAGAGACTAATGAGCCATGGCCTCTGGCCCCCAGGAGCTCATGCCTGGCGGAGAGCCTTGGCCCCACTGTGCAGTGTGTGACAGTGGATCCCCTGCCCCCTTGGATGGAATCAGACTAATTCAGTGTGGCCTTTAAGGCCCTGCCTCCTTGTCCGTCTCTCCTCTAGCCTCTCCCCATTTGCCAGCCTGGGCTCCAACCAGGCTGCACAGTGACACTTACAGAGGGTTGCTGTTTCTGGACCACAAGATGAGAGTACGGAGGAGGGATGTAAGAGAATGTGTGTCTGGGAAGTTGGGGAAGGTCCCAGTGACCAGGGCCCTGCACCTCAGAAAGGGAGCTCACGGCCAGATGGAGAAGGGCATGTCTGGCCTTTGGATTTTGTTTGTAGAATACCGTGACCCTCTGGAACATATGGACCCTTTAAATCAAGTCCAAAAAACTTGAATGCCCCAAATCTGCTGACTTAAGGGCTTCTTTGGTGGCTCAGTGGTAAAGAATCTGCCCGTGTTGCAGGAGACCTGGGTTTGATCCCTGGGTTGGGAAGATCTCCTGGAGAAGGGAATGGCAATCCACTCCAGTATTCTTGTCTGGAGAATTCAATAGACAGAGGAGCCTGGCGGGCTATAGTCCATGAGGTCGCAAAGAGTTGGACACGACTGAGCTACTAACACTTTCATGGATTCCACCGCAAATAGGAGTGCCCTTGTGCATTCTCCCCATCAATGAAGCCTCTGCCGCTTATTTCTGGAGACCCACAAAGATGTCTCCACTCATGTATCCACACCTTCTCGTGACCTGGGCCTTCTATTGAATTCAGACCTGGCTCCCAATATGAGATATCAGTATATGGCCAGGGTGGTGCTTTAGCTCACAGGGTTGGGAAATGTAATGTGTTCAAAGCTCAGGAATCTGGGAGGAGAGGGCAGGATAAATGTCTGTGTCCCTTATGGACCAGGTCTGAGCCCTCGGAGAGTGCAGACCAGATGTAAATAGCCTGTCTGTTTGCAGGGAAGAGGGGTTGGGAGAGACTGTGACTCATGTCAGCCCTAGTGGGGCACCCCTTGACTAAAGTCCCAGAGCAGGAATTATAGAAGTCTGTGGCTTTGTAGGCGGTGGTTGTACCACTGGACCACGGAGGTAGGGAAATTGTCAGGAGGTGATTGTGAAGGTTCAGGGAGAACAGGACAGGGTAACTTTCATGGGGATTAGAATGGACCTTAGTGAGAGGGAGAATCAGGAGTTGCTTCATCAGTGGAAGCCGGTTCTGAGGGTTCTCATGTGAGTAATGAGGGCAGAGGAGGTGCCAGTGTCTGGGGAAGGGGGAGAAGAGCAGGCTTTCCAGAGAAGATGAGTTCCGTTTATCCATATCGACATCTGAGCTCTGAAGTGGATTCTGGTAAATAGCCTACCACGGAACCAGCTCTAAAGGCTGGAAATGGGGATTTGGGCATCATCAGCACCTTTCAAAAGACTGAACTGGCCTTGTGCCACTAACCCCAGCCCCTTCGAGTCCCTTCTGCTCACTGCAGCCAGATTGATCTGTCTAAAAGCATCTCTTTCTTTGTACCTGTTGCCATCCCAGGCGGAAATTGTCAACAGCCCTCACTGTCTGGAGTGTGGAGGTCTAAGCCCTCAGCCTGCAGTGCCCCTCTGTCTGATCCGTCCTATCCCCACCTTCCTGGGTCAGGACTTCTCTGGTCACAAGTGACAGGAGTCCGGTGCAAACTGAGGCCACAGGGGAGTTTACAAGTTGATGTAATCCCCTGGGGTTAGGGACATGCGTGCCACTTGACACTTCCATCTCTTGCTCCTCTTCTCTTCCCACAGTGATTTCATTCTCCCAGCCCAGTCTCATCCACACTGTGTCAAAAAATGAAGCAACCTCTGTACTTCCAGTCTCATGATATTTTCAGAGCAGGTAGGGTGTCTTTTACTCAGTTCGCTTAGAAAGATCCCAGGAAGAACTCTGTTTGGGCCAGCTTGGGTCACCCAGCAATGGCCAGGGAAGTGGGTCTGAACCACATACTTAGAGAAAAGAGAGCTCTCTTGGCGAGGAGAAAAGCGATGTTGTGACCAGATGTCTCTGCCTGCTTCAACCCTCTCCACCCCAACCAGAACCTCTATCTGATAGCTNCCCCACCCCCTCCTCCCCGCCACACACACTTACCAACACAAACCTCCTGAGAGGCTGGGTCCCATTGTTATGCTTGATTTGAAATGCAGGATCACACAGCCCTCTCAAGACCCGAGCTGTTCCTCCCCTGGCTGGACCAGCTTTTCTTCCTCGGAGAACTGTTGAAATGTAGGTTTCCTCATTAAACGAGTTCCCAGCACGTCGGCGGAGCTGGCTCTGTGCCTCCAGAATGTGTTTTCCAAGCATCTCCTGGGCTCCAGCTATTCCAGCAAGTCAAGACCAGACTTGCCTGCCATGTGAGGCTGCAGAGATGTGCATTCCAGATTAGAGTGATTTTCAGAGCCAACCTCAGCAAGCCAGGACCGGTCCTGGCCACGAAGTTGGACCCCCTGGGGCAGGTGGCCAGTGAGGTTCTTAAGACCGAAGGAGACAGTGGACACGTGGACAAGTACCAGGCTGCTTTCCTCCCAAATGCCACCCCACCCGCTCATCATGGCTGTGCATCAGACCGTAAACATCTCAAATGCAAGCCTTCCACTCTAGTTAGCCAGAATAGTGTTCTGATATGTCTATAGAAACCATGAACGGTGCTATCTGTGTACCGCGGAATAAGTGCTTCACAGATACTGATCCGTTTCATCCTTATCAACGTCTCGTCATACATTAATATCCTCATGTGAAGACCGGGAGCTCTACAGAGAGGTAAAGTCACTTGCCCTAAGCCACACAGCTGGTGAGTGGCACAGTGGCCTGTGGATGTAGCGGGCAGACTGGCCTGAGCTCTTAAAAGGCTGTGCTGTAACGTTCATTGGTATTACGGTTATGGAAATGCCAGCAATCAGAAAGTGGTAGTTAGACTCAGATTTCCATGAGAAGCAACAATTATCGTAATTTATGAACTTTCCAGCTACTCTTCAGTGTAGTTGGATAGTTGTGAACCTCAGCCATTCCTTTCTTTGCCATAGTTATCAGCTTACCTGCCTCTCATCTCAGACCCCAGTNTCAGAAAGTGGTAGTTAGACTCAGATTTCCATGAGAAGCAACAATTATCGTAATTTATGAACTTTCCAGCTACTCTTCAGTGTAGTTGGATAGTTGTGAACCTCAGCCATTCCTTTCTTTGCCATAGTTATCAGCTTACCTGCCTCTCATCTCAGACCCCAGTTCTAATGACTGGGACCAGATGAAGTTTTAGAAGTGGAGCCATGTGAGTGGGTAGTTCTGACACTAGCCCGCCCTCCCTCCTTCCTTTCCTTCTTTTCTTTCCTGATCAAGGTATGCCTATTACTTAATTTACGTACACAGCACATTTTCTTACACTCTTCCATCCCCCTCCTAAAAATAAGCAACTGCTCTCAGATCTCTGATGGATCCAACTCAGGCAAGATGTGGAGTAGAAGATGTACGTCCAGGCTGAATCTTTCTGTTATGGGGGCTGCGAGTGGGATTGGTCCCTAGAATGAACCTGGCAAGGCTCGTGGGCAGAATGTTCTTGATCTAAAGCCTAGCATCTTCCCTCCCTCAGGAAGTTGTGCCCCAGCTGCTCTGTGCAGAGAAGTTTGGGGTGCCCAGAGCCTCTGCTAGTGCAGAGAAACCGAAGTCCCTTGTCTCTGGTCTCCCGTAAAGATAAGAGGCTTGAGAGACAAGGAATCAGACTTGTCTTCTTGGAATGAAGTTCAAAGTTAAGGACAAATGGAGAATTTGAGCCTGCAGAAAAAGTTGTACAACTATAAGGTGGTCATTAGTAACATCTATAGCATCTGTTTGAGAGACTGATTATTCCTAATTATTTCCGTGCTGTCTCTGTCCGGCATTTGAAGAATGTAAAGTCCAAAGGGCTGGTGAGCAGTGCACTTCTATCCAGTGCAACCCCCTGAGAGCAGAGCTGACATTACACTTGCTTGGGTGCGTGGTGCCCACTGCAGACTGAGGCTGACTTGCGTCCAGCCAGTCTTTGAAACACAGTGAATTCAGAAGATGTGTGTGGAAACACACGTGAAAGAGCTGGAAGAGATCAGCCTGGAGAGAAGGCTCTGGGGACTCGACCGGGTATAAAAGATGTGCTGTGTCCTCGCTCTTTTCCCAAGATGGGAAGCTGTCGGAGGGCTGGGACCTGGCCCTCGTGCAGTCTCTCATGCTGTATTCTCGGCTGTGCATAAACTGTGTGTGAGGGACAGCTTCTCTCATCTAGGCTCTCCTTAGAAGGAAGTTTAAGGAAGGGCGGGAGGATTCATCAGTAGTACCAGTTAAATTTCAGAGGACCATGCAAATGGGAGAAAAACCAGGGGGATTCAGGATGGGGGACACATGTATACCCATGGCTGATTCATGTGAATGTATGGTAAAACCCACCACAACACTGTAAAGTAATCAGCCTCCAGGTAAAACAAACAAAAAAAAAAAACGATTGCCGGGGTACTGTTGTGTTACCTTAAATCACTAGAATTTACTTCGTAGCCAGTAAGACCCCCAAATTATCCAAGATGGCGGCATTTCAGAAGAAATTTCAAATGCCTGCCAGATGGGAGCAGTTAAGTGGAAGGGTGCACTGTTAGCAAAGTTCTGTCGTCTGGGGGAAGCCATCCGAATTCTGCCGAGAGTCGCAGGTCTGGTCATTCCTGGTCCCCAGGGTGCACAAGTAGCAGTCACAGTGCAGTCAGATGGATACATTTTGCCAAACTTTCTTATATGGTCACCCCTCACCACCCATGGGATTGCTAGCTGATCAAAACACTTAGCCACAGTGGCAAAATCAGAGTCACCAAGGTCAAGAGTTCATAAAACAGGCACTTGAGAAAAATAAAAGTTATGTTAATATATATGATTAAAGCTACAAGTGAAAGTTCTAGAAGGAATCTTCCCTCCAAATAACCACTGTTTCATCATGAGGGTGATTAGTCACCAGTGTGACTTTTGAATCGCCTCTTCAGTTGTTGGGGAGACACTGCCCATGTCATCTGCTGAAGCAGAGGCTCCCAGCAGCCCACCTGGCTCCTTTTAATGCAGTAGAACCAGCCCTCACCAGCTTGAAATAAGGAGCCCTTTGCAGTTCTCGCTCCCTGTGGCTCTGTCTCCCCTCCTCCCCTCTCCCCTCTCTCTCCCCATCTCCCTCCCTTTTCCTTCTCCTCCTCCTCTTTTAAAATACAAGTCTAGGGAGAGGGNACTGCCCATGTCATCTGCTGAAGCAGAGGCTCCCAGCAGCCCACCTGGCTCCTTTTAATGCAGTAGAACCAGCCCTCACCAGCTTGAAATAAGGAGCCCTTTGCAGTTCTCGCTCCCTGTGGCTCTGTCTCCCCTCCTCCCCTCTCCCCTCTCTCTCCCCATCTCCCTCCCTTTTCCTTCTCCTCCTCCTCTTTTAAAATACAAGTCTAGGGAGAGGGTCTTAGGATTGAGAACTCATGTACACCCGTGGCTGATTCATGTCAATGTATGGCAAAACCAGTACAGTATTGTAAAGCAAAATAAAGTAAAAATAAAAATTAAAAAATAAAGTCTAGACAACTATATAACCTCCTGACTTTTCCACAAATTACGCAAGAGCTTAAGGGCTTATTTTTTGAAGTCTGGTTTCTGTCCCAGATTATTTGAGAGGGTCGGTCTTTCTGATCTTTTCTCTCTAGGTACCTCCCTAGAGTGCCCTGCCTCTCAAGTCCACAGGGGAAGAGAGCAGTAATTGTGGACTTTCATCTAAGGACTTAGGACAGAAGTAACAGAGCTGATTTTATATTGTTGGTAACAAGTGTGAACAATATTATCTCAAAACCTAGAGTAAAAGATTGTCATGAATAAAATGTTAAAAACAACTTTGATATCAATGAGATGCTGAGAAAGAGAGAGAGGGTGAGGGTGGTGGGACATGGCCTGGGTCTTGGGAATCAGGGAGCAAGGAGAATGCAAACAGAAGTATGGCAGTAGCTTTAGGGGTTAGGGCAAATACAGTTTCAGTGGAGGGTTATGAAGAGGATGGGACCTGCTGGTTGCTGCATTTTCAGAGCTCAGGACAAGGGATTTAGGCTGGGCATACAGATTGCCAGGGTGGCTAAATAGAGGCCTGGGTCACAGTATCAGCTAGGATTTAACTCAGCTGCTAGTGACAGGAACCCTCAAAATAACAGGCTTAAAAAAGAGAGGTTACATGGAAGACCTGGAAATGGGCAATCAGGATTGGAAACTCATGTACACCTGTGGCTGATTCATGTCAATGTATGGCAAAACCAATACGTATTGTAAAGCAAAATAAAGCTGGGGTGTTGGCCTTACTGCTCTGAAGGACCTGGGCTTATTCAGGCCTTCTGCCTGTCCCACCCCCATTCCTGTGGCTTGGCTTCTTCCTCATGGTCCAGGATGGTGTTGCAACTCCAGCCATCACATCTCAGCTTGCAAGTCCCACCAGTATGGCAGTTTATCCTTCTTTGGCCAGGACTTGGTCATGTGGCCGCACCTCCCAGTGAGAGAGGGAGACTGAGGAATATTATCCTGTAGCTGTATGGCAACACACCCAACTATAACAGGGTTTCAGAATTTGAGAGGAAATAGAACTTTCATAACTGAGAAAAGGCACAGGCCTTCTTCATCTTGGGTTATCTGTTCGTTCAGTGAGTAGGGAGTACCCCACGTGTTCATGCACTTCTCGAGGGCAATAGTGAGGCAGACAGATGGGCTCTGGTCTCGTGAAGCTGATGATCTAGCAGGAGGTGAGACAGACAATAAAAGAATAGCACATGTGGCCTGGCTGACAACCTACATTCTGTACTCAAGTCTTCCCCAGGAGCTCTCCTCAGATGTACCTGTACATAATTAATGATCGAAGCCGACAGTGTCAGACACCACTGCTAATGCTTGCGGGCGCCATGGGCAGCCAGCATCAGCGTTGCTTTGGTAGGAATTCAGCTCATCCGTCAAACACTCCCGAGGGCCTGCACTGTGAGGAGTGGAATGGAAGGGGAGTGGAGAGAAGTAAATAATTAGTAAGCCAGAGCCGCACCTCGAAAGCAGCCCAGGAGTCATTCTGCTGCCAGCGCCCTCATGGGTTGAGGATAAGAATCCAGCGGTAAAATCCCAAGTCTTTTTCTTCTTCTTTTTTTAAAAACATTTTATTTCCTTTCGGCTGTGCCAGGTCTTCATTGCTGTGCGGGCTTTTCTCTAGTTGCAGCTCTCAAACGTCCCGTTGCAATGGCTTCTCTCGTTGCAGAGCACAGACTCTAGGTCGCACAGGCTTCAGTAGTGGGGGTCCTAGGCTCTAAGCACTGGCTCAATAGCTGTGGCACGTGGGCTTAGTTGCTCTGCGGCCTGTGGGAACTTCCTGGATCAGGGATCAAACCTGTGTCTCCTGAATTGGCAGGTAGATTCTTTACCACTGAGCCACCACGGAAGCCCCCAGGTCTTTTCCTTGAGTGAAGGCAGTCTGGGGGCTCTTTCCTTGCTAAGGTGCAGGGCAGAATGATGAGGATCGTTTTGTGAGTCCTACAGGCTTTTGAGGCCAACCTGGGGAAATTGAGAAAATACAAGGACATGACCTTTTCCTTCTTGTATGACCTTCAGCCATAGTCCCTGAGCCTGGTTTTGCTAGGAACCCGGCAGGTGTCCAAGTTCAGTTCATATGTTGTAAGTGGGCGTGGGTTCTAAATTAAACCCCAGTGAGTGCTACCCACCCAGAACTCCTGTCCCGGCCGCTGGGCAAAGACCTAGATATAGTGATTCTCAAACTGCCTGAAGGGAAGACTCAGTTCTTTAAGTTTCAATTTCCAGTCTGTTATTAAAAAAATGAAATATTAGAAAAATGAAATTAAAATTACATACAAAACACAAACTCAGACTTCTGTTAGTAGATGCAGGAGACATTACTCTGTCCAATTGCTCTAAACGTTTCTAAAAGCAACCTCAATCCTGAACTGGAGTTGGCCAGTAGCAAAAAATTCAGATCATCAAGGCAGCACTTTGGACAGTGTTGTCCCTCCAGGGCCAGATGTCCTTCCCAGCTGTGTGTCAGGACAGTTCAGAAGGAGAACGAGGAAGCTCCCTAGGCAGCTTCAGTGTTCCTCCTGCCCCACATATCTCTCTCCCTGCTGCCCCCTACCTTGCTCCCCACGTTTTCAGCTGCTTCACGAGCAGACCGATAAAAGGAACAGCTTGGCTAACTCTGCTGTCATAGTCCCTGTGTGCAGGTGAAAATTTTACTGCACACTTGCAGCCAGAGAAATGAAAGGTCACAGCTAATTGTAATCATTATCCAGGCTCCCCTGCCTGACCGGGGCTTTGGGCATATACCGCTTTGATAGCAAAGCGGCTGACTGCAAGGCCGTCTTCTCCGGGTGGCTGGCCTGGGCTCGCCAGTCCAAGCCAGGCAGGAAGGTCACTGGGGACTGGGGACCCTGTGTTGCAGTTCTCCAAGGAGAGGCACGTCATGGACAGGACACCCGAGAGGCTGAAGAGGGAGCTGGAGGAGGAGCTGCTGCTGGGCAGTGAGGATCTGCGCAGCCACGCCTGGTACCACGGCCGCATCCCCCGACAGGTACCGCCCGCTCGCAGCGTCATGTGCCCAGGGCATTATGAGCAAGCTCCAGTTCAGCCCAAACGAAGCAGTATGAAGTGGCTGCGGAGACTTAACGTAGGCCGGTTTCTAAGGAGATCTCAGGAAGAGCTAAGGTCAGGAATTCAAAGTCCACTTGCCTGTGGCCAGTGAGGGGATGAAGGAAAAGCAGGTGTTCTGTGGTCTGTAAACACGGGCCCAGCAGGAGGCAGCCATGCAGGGTGGCACCTCGGGGAATATGAGGGCGGGCTGCGGCTCAACTAATTGAACTCTTGGCCAGCTGCCTGCAGCCTCATACCCTGTGGAGCCTGCTTCCTTCTTAAGGCCGTGGTTTAATTTCAGGCGAAAAGAGGGTATCATCAGGGCAGGTAACCCAGAGAAACAGGCTGCCTGTGCCCTAGAGGGGCCGGCAGTTATTCATTCTCTACCCTTCCCCTATCCGGCCCCTGGCCCAGAAATGGGGAAGAGGAACTATACCAGCGACCACAGACTCATGGCCAGAATATACTTTGTGTGATTGTCCTTTGGGTCCTGGCCATGAATAATGTTTTTGTATTTAATAGTATAGAAATTGAAAAATAAGTGCAGAATTGAGGTATAGAATTTTCCCTGAGTTTTTATTGTAACTTGATCTGACCAGTCAGTCACTCAGGACCACAGGACAGGAAAAGGGGGTTGGGAGAGGGGGCATCATATTGTGAATGGGTTGGTTTTTTTTTTAATGTTAGCAGATTCTCAGCACCGTCAAAGAAATAATTCTTATTTCAACTTTGTTTTTCTTCTTTTAGCTTAAAATTGATTATATAAAATAGAATAAAAAAAGAAGCAAATTAAACTCTCACCCATAATTCTCCCTTCTGGAGATAACCACTATGAATATTTTTATATTAATCCTTTCAGACTTTCCCAAATCAAGCTTGAGCTCATTTTGCCTATAACTCAGCAGCCCACTTTCTTCCCTTAATGATATAACCTGGGAATTTTCTCCTGCTATGAAATGTTGTTCTCAACCAGCCCCCATTGTCTGCATCCGTTGTTATGTTTGCTCCACTCTGTATTGGGCACTCTCCCAACACCCTTTAAGATAACTACCACGTTCATCACTATCATTATTTTCTCAGGCTCAATTCCAAGAAGTGGAATTTCTGTGTGAAAACATTTTTAAGGCTAAGATGCAATTTTAAGGTAACCATGGTAACATACTATTCTGAGCTAGCTGATCAAATGTTGGCAGGTCCTAGAAAACTTGTCAAAGTTTATAAATCTGATATCTGTCATCACCATCATTCTCCTTATCATAATCATAAAATTTGTTTCCCACTTGCCATGAGTATAAATTTTCAGCTATACATCATCTAGATTGTGTATCTAAAGACTGTAACAATAATAATGGTCATTATAGTTAACTCTTAAGAGCTCCCTTGGTGGCTCAGATGGTAAAGAAGCCACCTGCAATGCAGGAGACCTGAGTTCAGGCCTTGCATTGGGAAGATCTCCTGGAGAAGGGAATGGTTACCCACCCCAGCATACTTGCCTAGAGAATCACATGGACAGAGGAGCCTGGCAGGCTATATAGTCCATGGGATCTCAAAGAGTCAGACACGACTCTGACTAACACATACATAGTTAACGCTTTACTCCTTTAAATCTTTATAGCTACTCTGTAGGAGATATTATCCTGGTTTACAGATGATGTAACAGAGTGTAACTTGTACACATAACTTGTCTCACGGAAGAACCAGAATGCAAACCCAGGCAGATTAGCTATGGGAACACCCATTCTAAGACANCACATACATAGTTAACGCTTTACTCCTTTAAATCTATAGCTACTCTGTAGGAGATATTATCCTGGTTTACAGATGATGTAACAGAGTGTAACTTGTACACATAACTTGTCTCACGGAAGAACCAGAATGCAAACCCAGGCAGATTAGCTATGGGAACACCCATTCTAAGACACAATTTAAATTCTCCTTTTGTTACAAACTTCAGTATCCTTATAGCTAATGATTTTTTTTAACATTTACTATGTTCCAGTCACTGTGCTAGTGCTTTGTGTATATTATGTGGCAGTGGTTTAGTTGCTAAGTCATATCCAACTCTTTGCGAAGCCATGGACTGTAGCCTGCCAGGCTCCTCTGGCTGTGGGGATTCTCCAGACAAGAATACTGGAGTGGTTTGCCATGCCCTCCTCGAGGGGATCTTCCCAACCCAGGGTTCGAACCTAGGTCTCCTGAATTGCAGGTAGATTCTTTACCAACTGAGCCACCAGGGATGCCTCAGATATTGTGTATGCGAATATATAACCTTCCCAGTAACTCTGTGGGATGAGAGGCTGGCCACTTTGTTCCAGGCCCGCAGAATAATCGGTGTGCCCAGAGCCACTCTCAGAGGTCTGGTTCTACTGTCCCTGGCTTCCACCTGCATGCAGACCTTCCTCCTCCCCACCCACCAGGCCTGAAGAGGGGTTTCTTTGGAGAGGGCTCTGAGGATGACCCAAAGATGACAACCAACATCCTCCTCCAGGTGTTGCAGGGAGAGAAAGAATCAGACCCACCAGACACAAATTTTCTTATTTAGTTTTTATCACTTCACATCCTTCAGGTCTGCACAGATGTCATCTTCTCCTGATACCCTCCTAACCACCGTATTTAAAAGGACAGCCCCCAACCCAATTTACTTTTTCCTTAACTTGACAACATCTGACATAGCATACCTGTTCCTTTTTTGTCCTACTAGAATAGAAGCTCTCCAGTAAAAACAGAAGCTCTGAGCCGGTGGAGGCTCAGCTTCACTCGCTATATAAATGCATTGCCTGCAGTAGTGCTTGGCACACAGCTGTTGCTGTTCAGCCACGTCCAACGCTGCAACCCCATAGACTGCAGCACGCCAAGCTTACCTGTCCTTCACCATCTCCCAGAGCTTGTTCAAACTCACGTCCATTGAGTCGGTGATGCCACACAGTAGGTGATCAACAAATAGTTCATAAATGAATGAATGAGTCTTCTCAGAATTTGACAAAATAAAGAGCCGAGTGAGGAAGAAGAGACATTATGACCTTGTCCGTAGTGCACCTAAGCTTGCCTTGCTTGTTCCTCACTCACCGTTCTGTCCCAAAGGTGTCAGAAAACCTTATGCGGCGAGATGGTGACTTCCTGGTTCGTGATTCTTTGTCCAGCCCGGGAGATTTTGTCCTGACCTGCCAGTGGAAGAACCTCCCTCAGCACTTCAAGATCCGCCGGACGGTGGTGCGGCTCAGCGAGGCCTACAGCCGCGTGCAGTACCAGTTTGAGATGGAGAGCTTCGACTCCATCCCTGGCCTGGTGCGCTGCTATGTGGGCAACCGGCGGCCCATCTCGCAGCAGAGTGGAGCCATCATCTTCCAGCCCGTCAACAGGACGGTGCCCCTGCGTTGCCTGGAGGAGCACTACGGAACCTCCTCCCCAGACCGGGCCCATGAGGGCAGCCTTGCTGAGGGGAGGCTGGACGCGGCCAAGAGGCTGAGCCTCACTGTGGGCGGCACCCAGGCCCGAGAGCAGGGCTTGCCCAGGGGCAACCTCCTCAGGTGAGTCAGGGCCTCCTCGGGTGGTGTTGGGACCATGGGGGGCACTCACCTGGCCAGAGCCCAGCTCTGCTCAGCAGACAAGCTTCCCATGGGAGCGGAGGAACAATGAAAGATGTTAATGGAACTCCAAGTGTCACTGGAGTCGCTGACACAGACATTGTGCAGTTAGTTCCCAGTTGTTCTGTTGCTTCAGTCGTGTCCGACTCTATGACCCCATGGACCAGCCCTTCAGGTTGCTCTGTCCATGGGATTCTCCAGGCAAGACTACTGGAGCGGGTTGCCATGCCCTCCTCCAGGGGATCTTTCCAATCCAGGGACCAAGCTTGCATGTCTTAGGTCTCCTGAGGCAGGTGGGTTCTTTATTACTAGTGCTACTTGGGAAGCTCAGTTGCCAATTGAGTTGATGCCAAAAAAAAAAAAAAATGGTGCAGTTGCTAAGGAAGGGGAAGGCTGACCAGGAGAGACCTTGTGAAGAAGGTAAGGATTCTGGCTGGTCTGAAAGCTAGGGGACATTTGGATAGATGCTGCAGAGGGGAGGGTGTCCCCCTGGAGGGAGGGGGCTCGGACAGAGCCTGAGTTGCAGTGTTAGAAAAGGGCAAGCATGGCTCAGAGTGCGGAAACTGGAGGAACTGGAACAAAGGGTCTGTCCACATGGGGGGCTGACCCCATCAGATCAGGGAGGCTTTGGTGCCAGACTGAGGGGTTTGAGGAGCGTCAAAGACTTAACATGGGGAATGGAGTGTCCTAAGAACAAGACGGAACAGTGATGTGCAAGAAGGGTGAGAGGGGAGAGGAGCAGGAAGGCAGCTAGTGAGCTATGAAGGGTCAGGCTATGCCGATGGAGTAGTGAGGAAAGTCAGGAGGCTCAGAACCAGGCTTCCTGAGACCTCTGCTTGTGGGGAGGTGGAGACGGGCAAGTCAGATACCAAAGGAGGGACCAGAGTGGGTCAACTTTGGAGGAAAACCAGTTGCTCCATCTGAGGTGCGACTGTGGGCTTGCAAAGGGCCAGTGTCCAGCCAGAGCTCTGGAGTTAGGGAGTGAAGTTAGTCCTGAAAGCTTAGGTGAGGACTTGGTCCACACAGAAAGGGTGATTGACGAGGTCAGAAGAGACGAGATTTCTAAGACAGAAGATTTTGAGAGCCTGGGGGTTGCAGGCTGAACCTTGGGAGAGCTTGGAGAGAAGAGTTCAGAAAACTGAATGCTGGGCTAGCCCCACCATTGGTTACAAGTGATGTGCCCTGGGTTAATACGGGACTTGTCTCTCAGGCAGTGAGGAGTCCTTGTGCATGTTATCTAACTGCCAAGAAAGAAAAGTTGGCAAGAGGCTGTGCATTATGTTTATTTTAGACTATGGAAATGATGTTAGAAAAAAAGCAAACTCAAATGATATTCTTATTTGAGTTCAAAATGGGTCAAAAGCAGAGACAACTTGCAACATGAACAATGTATTTGGCCCAGGAACTTTTAATGACTGAACAATGCATTGGTGGTTCAAGAAGTTTTACAAAGGAGATGAGAGCCTTGAAGATGAGGAGCGTAGTGGCCGGCCATTGAAAGTTGACACCGATCATTTGAGAGCCTCTTCGAAGCTCCTCTTACAACTACATGGGAAGTTGCCAAAGAACTCATGCTCTGGTTGTTCCGCACTTGAAGCAAACTGGAAAGATGAAAAAACTTGATAAGTGGATCCCTCGTGAACTGACCACAAATTTAAAAAATTGTCGTTTTGAAGTATCATCTTATTCTATGCAACAACAATGAACCATTTCTCAATCTGATTGTGACTCATGACAAAAAGTGGATTATATACAACAGCTGACGAAAACCAGCTCGGTGGTTGGACTGAACAGAAGCTCCAAAGCATTTCTCAAAGCCAGACTTGCACCATGGTCACTGTTTGGTGGTCTGCTGCCAGTCTGTTCCATTACAACTTTCTGAATCCCAGTGAAACCATCACATCTGAGAAGGAAGCTCAGCAAATCAATGAGATGAACCAAAAACTGCAACAGCTGCAGCCGGCATTGGTCATCAAAAGTGAAAATGAAGTCACTCACTCATGTCTGAGGCTCCTCCGTCCATGGGATTCTCCAGGCAAGAACACTGGAGTGGGTTGCCATTTCCTTCTCCAGGGGATCTTCCCGACCCAAGGATCAAACCCGGGTCTCCCGCATTGTAGACAGATGCTTTAACCATCAGGGAAGCCCCACTGGTCATCAGAAAGGGCCCAGTTTTTCTCCACACCACCTGACCATATGTCACACAACCAACACTTCAAAAGGTGAACGAATTGGGCTGCAGAGTTTTGTCTCATCCACCATATTCACCTGACCTCTCACCAACCGACTACTGCTTCTTCAATCATCTCAACAACTTTTTGCAGGGAAAATGCTTCCCCATCCAGCAGGAGGCAGAAAATGCTTTCCAAAAGAGTTCATTGAATCTCAAAGCATGGATTTTTATGCTACGGGAATGAACAAACATTTCTCCTTGGCAAAGAAACATGTTGATTGTAATGGTTCTTATTTTGATTAATAAAGATGTGTTTGAGCCCAGTTATAAGATTTAAAATTCACAGTCCAAAGTTGCAATTACTTTTGTACCAGCCTAATATTAAAACGCTATCTTCTGTTCTTTTGGGAGTTAGGGGTTTGTTGATGAACTAATGAGTAGGGAGTTAATATGAACAGAGCCAGGGTGACCCACAGAACCCCTGCTAGGAACAGTGCTGGGAAGGAAGGCCTCTTGGTCTACCATCAACAACCTGAATTTAAAATACACACAAAAATTTAAGATGAGAATGAAAGAAAAGCTTAGAAAACCTCCATGTTGATAACACAAAACTAACAGAGCCACTCTTGGGAATTGTCCTTTGAAAGCAGAGCTCGCTAAGCCTTATCACACTTGGCATAGGCTGCAGGTCCAGAAAGACCTAGATGTGGGGGTGGGGTGGACTTGACACGGAAGATGGCTGGAAGCCCTGCCCCTCCGCCCGCCAGTGGCTCCCCACATTCCCTGACGTCAGGCCAGATGGTTGTGCCTCCCCCCCCCCCCCCCCC
>SJYA01000795.1:1842693-1876094 GCA_006410615.1 Neotragus moschatus | reverse complement strand
CCCCCCCCCCCCCCCACTGAAAAGGTGTGCACTTGGCCAGGTTACATTCCAGGCCAGTGTGTGACCACGGAGTCTGACTGCTGGCAGGGAGCACTGCTTAAATATCTCTTCACTGAAGCCACTGCCTTTTGGAATTTGCCCTCTGCCCTGCCTTATCTCTGAGGGGTTGCTGGAGTTTGGGGGCTGTTTGGTTTTTTTTTCCTCTGGTTGTCTGCAAAGGTAGGAAAGAACTTTCACAATTTCTGTAACATAAGTTTAGGGGTTGGGGGTGGCGACTAATAAAATTCATTACCATTCGACTGGTGCAGTGCCTTCTGTTTTAGCTAACGGGAAATTCTGTTCTTTGGTGCTAATTAGAGTAATTCCTGATCTGAACAGGCAGGGTTAGAGCCATGCTGGCGAACTGTGTCATTCGGGTCTGCTGGGCCTGCTTGCCCTGTGCTGCTGTGCCCTGTGCTTCCCAGTTAGAGAAACTGCCAGTCTGAACTGGCGAGGGGCAGAGCCATGCTGGTGAATTGTGTCGTTAGGGTCTTCTCTCCTGTGATGCTGTGTCCTGGGCCTCCCAGCTTGCTTGATGACCCCACGGCCCTTTCCCTGACTCAGCCCGAGGAGGCTGGTTGGGGGATCCCCCAGTGGGGTCCTTCTGAATGGGTATGACAGCCTCCCTGGGCAATCCTGCAGGTTATTTGGGGGACGCTGAACTTTCCACTGAAATGGAAACTGCCCCACAGCCTCCTTCCTAACTGTGACACTGTGAGGCTTGGTGGAAAATGCGTGCTAGTTATACAAGTCATTCTTACTGGGTCTGTAATTTTAGGCGCTGTTGAAAGTACACATTCCAGCTTATCAGATTTTCCTGAGTATCTTGGAACCTTTACCCTGCTCTGCTTAACAGGATGGAAAGACTCAGAAGCAGCAGCCTGGGATCTAACTGGATGGGTCCTGGGGAAACGGCAAGGAGCCCATGGCACAGTCATGTACTAATCCCTAATCAGTGATTTCTTCCTCCAGCCAACATTCCTTTATTCTTAGGCATATGGGAGCACTCTCATTCTGAGCAGTCTTCATTTTTTAAACTTTCCATGACGTTGCCTAAAGGTTTTATGATTTAATGACATGTTTCTGCCCTGTTTGTCTTTTGCTTCAGAAATAAAGAGAAGAGTGGGAGCCAGCCAGCCTGCTTGGATCACATGCAGGACAGAAGAGCCTTGTCCCTCAAAGCCCACCAGTCAGAAAGTTACCTGCCAATTGGTAGGTCTTTGGGGATTTGGGGGGAGGAGGGTGACAGTGTTCCCCTGATTTTTTGCAGGCTGTCTCCTCTGCTCTATCTGGTCACCTTATTTAGGAAAGACATCAGACTCCACGTCTGGAGGCTGAGGGGTTCATAGGACTGTATCTAGATGTGAATCACTGAGCTGGATGTTGTGTGTGTGTGTGTTACTCAGTTGTGTCTGACTCTTTGCGACCCTATGTACTCTGTGTGTGTGTGTGTGTGTTAGTCACTCAGTCATGTCCAATTCTTGGTGAGCCCATGGACCAGTTTCCTCTGTCCATGGAATTTTCCAGGCAATAATACCCATGGACCAGTTTCCTCTGTCCATGGAATTTTCCAGGCACTAATACCAGAGTGGGTTGCCATTTCCTTCTCCAGGGTATCTTCCCAGCCCAGGGATCAAACCCAGGTCTCCAGCATTGCAGGCAGATCCTTTACCATCTGAGCCACCAGGAGAGCCTGGTGCTTAATGTGTGCTAGCTTTTAAGCTTCATAAGAAGCCTTAAAGGTGAGCATGGTCTCTTTTTGGCAAGGAGACTGAGGCATGGATATAATTGACCTGTCTAGTAAGTGTGAAGCCAGCATTTGAACTTAGGTTTCCTGACTCTGAGCCCAACTGCAGACTGGTGGTCACCATAACAAACACACCTTCCCCTTAGTCTCCTCCCTGGGGAGAGGGTGAATGGGTCAGTCCTGGGGCTCCTGGTAGAAACTCTGCCTCCTCTCCATTCTGCTGTCACAGCTGGAAGAGTGAGATGGTGTGGGATGTGGGGGAACCAGGTAAGCAATTGTGTTAATAGACAATGGGATTGTTTTTCATTATTTTTGTAACGGACCTTCCTGGGGGAACCACAGGGTGATTTTTCTTGTCACCGCTTCATAAACTACTTGAAAGTGGGTTTTCTCAGCATCTTTTTCTCTCTTCCCCATGTGTCGCTGCCTCTTCCTTAAAGCTGGCAGGATCCACTCTGGCTTTGAGAGTGACTCAGGGCTCTCCTCCGTTTACACTGTGTGACTAAAGACGTTTCTTAGGGCAAGGTTAGATTACTCACCGCCCTCCAAGCTCAATGTACTTCCCTGTTTTGACTGTATAACCTTCTATGACCATAAAATGGCATTGCTGCCCAGCTGTGGGTAGTCACCAGGATTTAGAATTCCCCAAGAAGTGGTGTGGGGCCACCTATGCCCTTGACCTGCTCTTGACTGCTCTAGACCAGACCTGCAGTGGTCATACTGGCTTGTCTTTTGTGGGTAAAAATAAAAACCCTAGGGTATGAATTGAGGGCCAGAAGCTGTCACTCTGATTTTGTCTGTTTTCTGTTTTCCTTACAGCTGAGCTTTTTCTGACCCTCTGTTATCCTCCACAGGTGGTAAGCTGCCCCATCAGTCCCCAGGTGTGGGCACAAGCCCCTGCCCAAACTCACCAGTGTTCAGGACGGGCAGTGAGCCCACTCTGAGTCCAGCTGTGGTGCGGAGAGTCTCCTCAGACGCTAGGCCAGGGGAGGCGCTGAGGGGCTCAGACAGCCAGCTATGCCCCAAGCCGCCCCCCAAGCCCTGCAAGGCACCCCTGCTCAAAGCTCCCCCGTCTCCATCTATCTGGTTCAACTCTGAAGCCAACTACTGTGAACTGAACCCAGCCTTGGCGGCCAGCTGTGATGGGGCATCTAGGCTGCCCTTCTGTGCCCAGGACAGCTATGTGGAGTTGCTGACGGCCAAGCAGAATGGGAGGCTGGGCACCCGGAACTCTGACACCAGCTACTTGATCCTCGACGATGATGATGGTACAAGGCCTTGGAAGCCGCCGCCAGCCCCAGGGGACACAGGGCGGGAGGACCAGGACACATTTGTGACGCCCCTCCTAGAGACCACCTCTTCGTTCAAGCCCAATGACTTTGAGTCGAAGCTGCTTCCTCCTGAGAACAAGCCCCTGGAAACTTTGATGCTGAAGCGTGCAAAAGAACTGTTCACCAACAATGACCCCAAGGTCATTGCCCAGCACTTGCTCAGCGTGGACTGCAAGGTAGGTGCTGGAGGGATTTCCAGATGCTTGGAAGGGGGTTCTGTCTGGGCCTCATTCTGCCTTACCCTGTGACTTGTTTGCTCATAGGACAATGGAGATGATGACCTGGGTGTGGGATTTATTGGAGGGGTGGGAACCCAGGCTGTGACAACCCTTGCCCAGGCAGAGAACTTGTGAAATTCAGCTCGGACAGAAGGATACAGGGCCACCCAGGGCCCTGCTCTCCTCCCCAACCCCTGCCGTGCCCTTCTCCCAGCTCGCGTGGATTTTCAGTTCTCCCTCTGCCTCAACTCCATCAGAACTGGTGAAGTCAAGTCCAAAGAAGAGTAGATTGTAGGTGAAAATGGAATTTCTGGAGTATCAGAGACTTCGTGGATTTTATTTCATTATATGCCACACATGTACATTATATACTTATTTTTATTGTTATGAAAATGGTCTTTAGGGTAAAATTTTTAAAGTTACTTGCTCAGTTTAGAAAAAATATAGAACAATTATAGAAGATATCATTTTAGAAAAATTACACAATACAGATTAGGAGAAAAGAAAAAATGAAAACCACACAAAATCCAGTTTCTTGGTGATCACAGTTGTTAACATTTGTTCTGCCAATAGATGTATAAATAATTGCACGCATATCTATTTGTTTACCACAGAAATGCCACAGGCCTATGCATACCACTTCAAACCTTTTTTGTTTTTCATGGAACAACATAGCATGACTATCTTTCCATGTGACTATATAAACCTCTGTTTATATCATCATTTTTAAAAAATTTATCATTTTTGATGCATTTCTTTTAGATATGGGTGGCTTTTGTTCATAGCTGACCTCAAGACAGCCTCATTCTTCAGAGAGTAATTTCTCGAAAGCAAGCATTTAAGGCTGGGGTATGCTCAGCCCACCCCTCAATATAAGGAGACAGATCCCTTCATTTGAGCAACAGATGAGGCCTTAGATTTAAAGCTCTTTTTCATTTGTAGCTCAATGAAGTCAATTAGCTTCAAAGGTCAGGGCTTATTGAGGAACTGGTTTTCCTAAATAAATTTCCTGGGTCATGAATCATGGCAGGAAATCTAATCTCCAAGCATTCCCCAGGGAGTTCCTCGGTTGATGGAGGCTCACAGAATGCATGGGACCTCCCAAAGCTGTCTTGAGGAATATTAAGCAGGCGCTGGCTGTTTGGGGGCAAGCAGCCGAGGGGCTGCCAGGAATGGGGCTGTGTTGGAGGAACAAGGACTGTCTGTGTGGTTCACTGGGTGTCCTTGGGCAGGGCCCCAAGTGGTCAGATAATTTTCCTTGTTAAGACAGTACCTCATTCAGAGGGAGCTAAACCTGTTTGGACAGGAAGAGGATTTAGTCTCCTGTTCTAGTTAGTATGAATAGGCTCTGGATCTGAGACGGCAGAACCACATCAGCAGGCTAGGAGCCTGGTATGAGCCTGTCTGAGTTCTCGGTGGAGGAAGCTCTTTGTAGGAATATGGCTCTGGGTTTACAGAACAGCCTACTTTCTGGGAGGAAATGAATGCTTCCCCGCTGTGTTCTTGGGCAGGACTTGGTAGTAGTCTAGGAGGAGGTGAGAGGCCCGACTGGTCTTCACAGGAGAATCTGGAACCTTCCCACTGCCTTGGCAGTCTGTTCTCAGCTAAAGGAATGTGTAGCCTCCTCTTTGTTCTGTTTCTCTGTCTGCATTCTGTCCTCCTGGTGGGGGTCCCACTCCCTTGTATGCCTTTAGGCTCCCCTGGAAGAGGCGCTGGATGGAACCCCCAGGCAGCGAGGCACAGACCTGAGCAGGAGCCCCCTGTCGATGAGCCCACCCCCAGTCCCCAGGGCGGGGCCGTTTCATCTTCCTTTCTCCCTCATTTCCTTATCTTTTTCCTGAACTACTGACTTCGGGGCTTTGCCAACAGAGCAAGAGGGTCTCTAAGAAGTAAAACAAAGGCTGTTGTCACTGAACTGACTCCAGCTGCAACCAGACCAGCCCACCCGGAAGCCTAGAGCTAGCTTGGATAGCATTCAGGGCCCAACTGCTGGTTCCCACTTGAGCCCAGAGCCCAGCTTTTGGGGGCTGTGGGTGGTCCTGAGTGCCTGGAGGCAGCAGGGTAAACCCCTCCTCAGGCTGGGCTGGGTGGGCGTTCACTGAGCTGCTCCCACCCTGTGAATGGGTAACACTCTGCTTTACCTACTTGTCTCTGCAGAAGCTAGAGGGAGACAGCTCCAGTGGCCAAGGGCCTGGCCTCTAGGGGTGAGTTACCTGAGTCTAACACCTCCCCCTGCCTTGCAGAGTTTCTAAAGGGAGAAGAGCGCCACAACCCAGGTGTTTGTGAAGACTAAAGCCCTCATATGGTGCCTGCCCCAGATTGAGGCTGAGTGACGGTTTCCTGGTGTTGTATATTGAGCCTTGATTAAACACTAACTGTGGGCCAGGTCAGGTCACGGTGGGAGAGGCAGGAGTGACAGTGACAGAATTTGGACCACGGTCCAGGTGGGAAGTGCTCTGCAGGGCCTCCAAGGTAGGGTCTCAAACATAGCGGAGGGAGAGGTCAGGGTGGGGGTTTGTGAGATGAGCTTTGAAGGCTAAATAGAAGTTGGTGATGCAGAACACAAAGGCATCTTACAGGTGGCAGGCAGCACACACTTGCAGAGACTGAGAGGCCAAGAACCATGGGAGAGAGGGGTATTNGGAGGGAGAGGTCAGGGTGGGGGTTTGTGAGATGAGCTTTGAAGGCTAAATAGAAGTTGGTGATGCAGAACACAAAGGCATCTTACAGGTGGCAGGCAGCACACACTTGCAGAGACTGAGAGGCCAAGAACCATGGGAGAGAGGGGTATTGGTTTATGGAGTATTCACTCTGGATGGGTAGTGAGGGAAATGGGGTCTGCATGGGGAGGGCCTGGCAAATCTGTCTTTAAGTCTCTACTTCTGGGCTCTTTCCAGGTTGCTTCCTTCAGGGCACTCTGCAGTTCAGTAAGGGAGACAGGCCCGTAAGTGTAGAGTGCCCTTTAGTCCTCTACGGAGGGCAGCCGAAACAGCAGCCTCATTTCTCGGTAGATGGCTTCTGGCAGCTGGGAAGAAGGCCAGCCAGGCCCGTCGGGGCTCCGCTGGGTCACTGCAGCCATTCCCCAGGCAATCGGATGAAGAGCAGACAGAACTAGGAGACCCGGTGGAGCCAGGATAGCTAAGATCAGGAGAACAGAAGGCAGCCAGGTCTCACGAGGATGGGCATCATCCTGCCCTGCCGGGTCCACTTCACAGGGAACCCTCTAGAAGTGCTTGTCCTTCCTCTCCCTGAGCATCATGGCCCCAGGCTTTCCCCGGAGACCTAATCCAGGCTGCACTGTGACCTCAGGACCCCTTGTCCCAGAGCTCAGCCTTGGGGCAACCAGGTGTTGGCATTTCCTGGTAATACGTCAGGAAAGTGACCAAGGGACTGCATGTTTACACTGAAGGAGAACAGGCAAGAGGGGAATACAGCTTCCAGAATAAAAGTGAATCAACGACAAGCCTCTGACTATTACAGAATATGTGTGGACTGAATGTGTTAGGTTTGGAGCCTCTGACAGGGCAGGTGTCTAAACAAGCAGAGTGTGTGATTGCAGGTGACCAGGGTGTGCATCTGGGCTGCCTTGCCATGGTCAAGGCGTAAATCCTTTTCCAGAGATCGGGCCAGAATTCTTCCCCCTTCCACGTGGCCAGTGATTCATAACTTGACTTTGTAAATAGCTTGGGTTTTAGGGTCATTTGATCCTTGGCAAAGTCCTTGAGGAAGGTAAACTCAGCAGTTGTTTTAGAGAAGGGGGAACTGAGAGCAGATGAATCCAGTGTCTTATTCTGGAGTCTGCACTGGACAGCTCATCCCCAGGGCTGATGGTGGTGCCTTTGCTCAACTACAGAAGTTAAAGGTCAAAGTTAGTATCAGCTAAACTGCCAGATGTTTTTGGAGGACTGTTATGAAGACACCTGGACTGTTCATATGCTCAGGATAATTATCNCCTCGAAAGCAGAGATAAATCCTTCTTCTATCTGCAATTATAGATGCCCAATAATAACTGATTTAGGTCTCAGTAGCTGCACGTGTAGAAAGACAAATTTGGAGGCTGGAGGAAAGCATAAACCCTCTCCTAGATCTCTGAACCAAGAAGAATTTGCTTGTCACTGAAAAAACACATATGTATCTTTGAAGCAGAGAAGAGGAAAATAGAATTCTTACTCTGTTGCAAAACCTCTCTCTTACCTCTCCCTTCTGGAACCAGATACTATAAGCTCTCTACTGTCACTTATAAATAGCTCCTTATTAACTGTCTTCAAATCACCTAGTTGGAGAGTACTTAGTGTCTTCTGTGGAGCCTTGCCTGCTCCACAGAGGAGGACATGGAGATGCTGGACCTACAGGAGTTAGCTCTCCAGAGGCCCTCAGAGAAGGAAGTGAGAAGACACATTGCCCACTCTGATGCTCCTCCTTTAAACCCAAATTCTGTCGGTGGGTTCCCCATAAACCCGACCAGAAGCCAGAGGACAAGGGGGTCTGTTGACAGAGAAAGGTAGGCAGAGTAGCTAAAGGGCAAAGGGGATATACCCCTTCCACCTGGAGTCTTTCTCATTCAGAAACAGAAAAGCAATCACTGAACATATTTACAGAAAAGAAACAGACTTGCAGACATAGAAAACAAAGTTAGAGTAACTAAAGGGAATATGAGAAGGGGAGGAATACATAAGGAACACGGGATTAGCATACACACATTACTATTATAGGATAGACAACCAACAAGGACCTACTATATAGCACAGGGAACTCTACTCAATATTCTGTGATAACATATGAGAAAATCTCATAAAAGAATGAATATATGTGTATGTATGGCTGAATCACTTTGCTATATACCTGAAACTAATACAACACTGTAAATCAATTTTAATCTAGTAAATTTTTCTAAAAAGAAATAAAATATTTGGAGGACATTTCTTTAAAAAAAAAAAAACTTAATATATTTCTGTCAGCCAGATTAAATTAAACATACATATATAACTGAATCTCTGTGAACCTTTCTCCAGCCACATTCCTCTCCCTCCTTCCCACCAAGAAATAACCACCATCTTGGCTTGGTGTTTATCATTTCCAGTCATGCTTTTAACTTTTACTATATGTGTATCCATAAACAAAGACAGAATTCTTCAAACGGGCCAAAGCCCATAATGTGCCCTTCAGATGACTAGATCCCTAACTGGAAGAGAATTTACATCCTTATAAAACATGGATGTTTCCCCAAACCAGATGATTTCTGAGAGATGTTTCCAAGTAGCCTACCAAGCTGGAGATTGTAAAGTCTGTCTCTGGAGGAAATGGCGAGCTTGTATTTATTTAAACTCACATATGAAGATCATTCTGAAGCAGGGCAGAGTCGTGGAGGGGCATAGTATCAAGCAAGGAACCCTACAATTGTCTTCACCAGCAAAATAAATCCAAATAACTGAGGTGATCATCCAATAACTTAGATAAATGTTGGCCAGAGGCAAACCTGTGAAGCTGCTTAATGCTTTCTTTGAACATTCAGATTCTCTCATGAGGATCTTCCTCAGTCTCCCATCTGGCTCCCCACAACTCATAGATTCAATCTCAGCCACCCCAACAGTTTGGGGCCCCTCAGTTTTCTTCCTCATCTAAGAAAAGCTCTAATAAACCATCTGTGTATTCTACTGGGTTCCCTAGTGACCAGGACTGAGATAAATGCATCCAGGTATGTGTCCTGCCCATGTGCTCAGTGGCTCAGCCATGTCTGACTCTTTGCAACGCCATGGACGGCAGTTCACCATACTCCTCTGTCTGAGATTTTCAGATAAAAACACTGGAGTAGGTTGCCATTTTCTCCTCCAGGGGGTTTCCCAACCCAGAGATCAACCATCTCCTGAGTCTCCTGGCAGATGTGTTCTTTATCACTGAGCCTTCTGGGAAGTCTACATATGTGTCCCATTAAGGACAGGTATAAGTCAGTGTGCTACTGGGTTTTTTTATATTCCCAATCTCTTGTCTATTGCTCAGGAGAAGTCACTGAAAGAGTATGGGATGCAGGCTACAAACAAGCAAAAAGTCTGATCCCTTGGAGGAATCTGAAGAGTAAGATATTGCTCAGAATCATTGTGATCCTATTTGAAGCTGGGAGTTGGCTTCTGAAAGTCAAAGTCCCAGCTGTCATCTACTAAGGACCACCTGGTAGTATGGTGGCAATAAGTCCTAAAGGTCCAACAGTTCCATCTCTCTGCAGGTTTGGGCCACTGCAACAAAGACAAATCAAACCCAGGGGAAGGAAGCACTTGAAGGATTAAAGTGACCATAGGTGGTCAGGGCAGAGTGCCAGCAGTGCCCATCATAGAGCCTGGCAGAGTTGATGGGTCACTGTGTTGCAGTAGTGATCAAAACCTCAGGCTGATAGCATCAGTTTAGAATTTCAGAAATTAGCATTTAGAGTTCTTTTAATATCTGTACTTACCTAAAGCTCCATAATTCAACTATGAAAATAAACTTTCAATGATCACTGAACTCATCTAGTGTTCCTGGAAAATCATCATGGGCCAAATAGTTTAGTTAAGTTTAGTTGGCTCTTTAGTACATATAAAGGCATGTGATTTCATTTGTTAAGCCAGTATTTGTCCAACTATATCCTGAACTAACCTTGATGTTACATTGCCTTCGTACTTTGGGACTATTCCCCGGTGATAGAGCAGTAAACTGACAGCCCCATCACGCTTCCATGGAGGCACACACGTGAACAGGGCAGCTCCGGTCAGACTGGCTTCAACAGTCTTCATGTTACCACAAACTCAGCTTTTTCATGGCATAGGGAGCCCAAGAACCTAGTAAAATGCAAGCTCAATCTGTGTAAACAATAAACCCTCCCTATGAAATCCGATGTCCTAGGAAAAGGACTTCAGATAATAAAAACAAATGGTGGAATGAAATCCTCACCACGTACCATCCTCACTCATGTGGGGCTGCGTGGGCTGGCAGCTTGGGGCAATTGCAACAGAGGGTGAGGCCAAGTAGGAGGATCACAGTGAGTAAATTGCAAACAAACCCTTCTGGGAATTGTCTGTGCAAATTCACAAGCTGAATTATCACTGAATGGGCATTTTCAACATTCATAAATGGCTTGTCCTGCTGTGACTGGGTGCCAATTTATGGAAATGAGTATACATCTACCCTTTAAGAAATATTTTGGTAAACACTTTTTGGTATGTCAGAGAAAAAATGCCTCCAGGGACTTGGAGCAGAATCTCTTAGTTATAATTCTGTCGATAGTCAGCCTCAGATTATCTCAGCCTCATTAAAGCATTGTGTCCTGAACTGAACTGGAAAGAGACCAGAGGCAAGTGCTTATAAGTAGAATAAATGATACTTTAGCAGGGTGGAGGAAAGAAAGAAGCAAGAAGGTTGAAAAACAAGCTATCATTTCCAGCTCTACTGCCCTATACTTTATTCCACATTTTCTAAAAGTATCTTTTAGTCCTTATTGTTTTTAATTTTTAACTATGAGTCTTTTCAAATATTTGAAGTGTACAGAACATTAAGTAACAGATTCCTAGGCATCCACCATCACTACCAAACCAGTGTCTTGGTCTCTGTGTATATTGTTACTTACTAGAAATATTGGTTAGAATGCAATCTTTTTCCCAATGTTTCATGTTTTCTGAAACTTAAAATATCCTTCCCTATCAAAATATTATAAAAATACTTTCCTGTATTTCCTTCTAAACACTTAACAGTTTTTCTTCTCACATTTTGGTGTTGTTTCCATCTGGAATTTATTTCTGTATGTTAGGAAGAGATCTAACTTTACTTTTTCTAGATGGGAGGCAACTTTATTTTAGTAGTCTCTCCTTCCTCCAGTGATCTGTAATGCCGCTTGTGTTGCATACCTTATCCCGCGTATAATTAAGTCTGGGTCTTCTTTTTCTATTTCTAACCTCTTTGTCTATTGCTATGTCATTACCATCAACACTTTAGTGTTAGTTTTTTGCCAAACAAGTCAAATTTTCCCCTACTTTTCTTCTTAAGATTCTGATGGCTGTTTTGGCTCTATGTTTTTCCAATGAAACATTTTATGATGAGTTTGTGAAACTGTATTATCAATTTGGTTGGAGTTTCATTGTAATTATAGATCAGTGTGGGAGACATCCAAAACAGTGTAATGATTCTATTTCCAAAAAAACAAGAAAACAAGGTGTACTTTTTTCTATTTACTCAGTTTTTCTTTTACTTTTTTCAGCTTTAAGACTTTAGGTTCCTAAGATTCTCCATCTTTTGCTAGGTTTATTTATAGGCACACATTTTTGTATGCTGTTGTTGCTGTTCTTAATGGCACCTTCTTTTTAATTTACATTTTCTACATATTTGTTGTTCATACATAGAATATCATCACTTTTTATGTATTGACCATCTTACCAACAACCTTATTAAGCTCTCTTATTAGTTCAAGTAGTTTGTAGAATCATTTTTTCTCCTATACAATAATATAAGAGTAAGTGTTTATTCCTTTCCAATATTTATGTTTTACTTTTCATATCTTACCACACTACCTAAGACCTACTGGTCAATGCAGAGTAAAACTAATAACAATAACCATACTTTTTTTTCTTGACTTTAATAGGATACAACCAAAGATTCATTATTAACAAGGATATTTGCTAAAGATTTTTCATAGGTGTGTTTTATAAATTACAAAGTTTTATGCCTGTTCATGGTATACTAAGAGGATTTACTAATAAACATAGGCTGAATTTTATCAAATGCTTTTTTTTATTAATTCATTAGAATGTTCATAAACTTTTTCTTCTACTGTGTTGTATTATGATGATAGATTTGTTGAGGTTAAAACTTTCTTCTGTTCCTTAAATAAAATCTTCCTTTTTATGGTGATTAATTTTTGACTCACACTGTTGCTGCTGCTGCTGCTGCTGCTGCTAAGTCACTGCAGTCGTGCCCAACTCTGTCTGACCCCATAAGAGGCAGTCCACCAGGCTCCTCTGTCCCTGGGATTCTCCAGGCAACACTACCAGAGTGGGTTGCCATTTCCTTCTCCAATGCACACATGAATGCTAAGTTGCTTCAGTAGTGTCCAACTCTGTGCAACCCCACGGACAGCAACCTACTAGGCCCCTCTGTATCCAGGATTCTTTAGGCATTAATACTGGAGTGGGTTACCATTTCCTTCTCCATTGACATACACTGCTGAATTTAATTCACCAGATTTTATTTCATATTTTTGTATTTATGTTTTAAGTAAGATTTGGTCTATATTTTTTCTTGTGTTGTTTTTGATTGGCTTGTAATAAAGTATTAGTCATATTATCCTCTTACATTAGTTGTGAAATTTTTCTGTTTTCTGAAAGAGTTTATGTAATTATTACTTTTATTGATATTTTGGTAAAAATTACCTAAAACCATCTGAACCTAATGAAATTGGGGCCTAGAAGTTTTAGTATCAGTTTGATATTTTTAATACTTACAGATTTATTTAAGCTTCCTGTTTTTTTCTTTAGTTAATTATGGAAAATTGTATTCTCCTAAGAAATTCTCCATTTGGTCTGTATTTTCTAATCCTAAAGTCATTCTATATTATATTCTTGTGATTTCTTTAAACTCAGTTATGTATTTATAGTTATTGTTAATATGATTTATTAATATAATATGTATGCTATATTTCCCATTAGTTTCATTTACTGTTATTCCTATCTATTATTCATCATTCACAGAACCAGCTTTTGGTTCTATTGGCGTTCTTTTACATAATTTTGCTCTAATGTATTATTTCTTATTCTTACATTAAGCTCACTTCATTCTACTGTGTTTACTCTTGCTTTGCTTTTCTTCTAACTCTTTTATTTGGAATAGGATCATTAGTTTTTTGGTCTTTCTTCTTCTCTAATAAGGACATTTAATGCTGTACATTTACCTCTGAGTGCTGCTTTAGCTGCGTCCCTCTAGCCTTTAAGTGAGTGTTTCACTGCCATTCAGTTCTCAATATTTTCATTTTTTCTCACACCTAAGTTTATTTTTTGTTCACAAATAATTTAGAATTCTACTGTTTTTCTTTTGTTTCCAAACATAGAGGAAAGAGGATAGATTTTTCCTCTCTTTAGCTGTATTTTTATTTCATGTTGTCAGATAAAATAGTCTATAAAATTATTTTGTATATATTTGTAGCCTAGAATGTGGTCATTTTCCATAAAATTCCATATATACTTCTGGGGAATGCAGATTCTTTTTTTTCTCTCCCTTCCTTAATTCCTTTATTAGGCTGTGGCTAGAGACAAAGAGAAGTGGCTGAGGCACCATAAGGTGATATGGAAGAGTCAGAGTAGTGTGATTCCCCGAGGTCTGAAGAATGCAGATTCTTAAATACAGAATGGCAAGTTCCATATGCATTGCCCATAGTGCGTTACATCACACTTTTAATTGCACTGTTTGAAAACTTTATATATTTTTCCTAAATGGTACTTGCTAAACATATTAACCCTAGACTTTTGAAATGGATTAAAATCTTATGTGTTAAAGCATTTGTCAAATTCTACTTATAATTCTGCTGACTTTCCATCAATATACCAACCTCAAGCATCTAAATTGGTTGCTATAGTTAACAATTTATTACTGCTGGTAAGTATATGAAAACTGCCCTTTCTTTCTTGTGAGCTCAACCATATATTTGTAATATTTTAAAATATTTTATCTACTTTTCTAAGTGTTTATACTGAAAAGCTGTTCATGTTTTTATTATTATTAATTGGCCATTCTTCTAGAAGCAGAATGTAACTGAAGGGAAGGAAGGAAGGGGGAGGAAAAGAAAAAGTAGTTCTGAGATATGGTTGCTTTTCTGTATGCTCCTCAGGGCTATCCTTTGTCTAGGTGTTTTAACATTTTCAGTGTCAGCTTATAGTGAGGAAGATGTATCTAAGAATAGGATGGCTTCCGACTCCCTTCATATTACACCACCCCCACCATTACCACCACTCTGGGCTGGAGCAGAGAACCATCCCTATGTAGCCCTGGTTGGAGGGGACAATTTCTATCGCACAATAAGCATATATGTTGTGGACCATCTCCTGTGCTTTCTGACCTAATTAGTTCATGTTTGAGGCTTTCAACGAAAAAAACACTCTTAGGAGGCTTCTGGGGAGCTTTTCTCTTCACGTGTACTAATTGTTATACCAACAATCACATAATCAACCTCTTGGGTTGTAAGGAAAAACAAGGGTGTGAGTGGCTAATTGCAAAGGCGAGTGGTCCATTGCTTGTGCAATCAGCAGACCTCCAGCATATTAAACATGGTGCCCAGTCACAGCATAAATATTACAAGTGGCAGAGCCTAGCCTTTTAAAACTGACTTCACAAATTCACTTGCAATTTTCTCAAATTCTTCAGCCTTTTACAATTCTCTTTTACAAAGCAGAAACAAACAACTACAAAAAGAAAAAAAAAAAAAAAAAAACCACTGTCACTGGCATCCGTAATGATTTCACTCTTCCTACTTTCCAAGTGATATCCAATGGGTCCTCCAAACTAGAAGCTTTTAATGAAAATGAACTGCTAATAGATAAAGTTTGTATCCAGTTGTAATATTTTAATGCTATAATGCATTTCAATTATATCTTTCAAGCAAGTAAGGGCTGTTTTCAGTGTCGTTTGCTAAATTTATTGCACTAAATCTAAAATGGAAAACAGTAGTTAGCTGTAAACACTGAGCTAATGTGTTCTTTCTATTCTAGATCTAATGAGGCTCAAACCTTCACAATGAGAAGTAATTTAACAACAATATTTATATAGATGATGAGTCTGGTTCTCTGACCCATCTGGTGATATACAGCAATGGTGCAAAGAAGATATCTTCCAGATGGACGTTAAAGCCCCAGCCCCATTCATTCCAGTCTCCCTGTTTAGAACTGACAAATGGAGAGGGCAAGGCTGGTTTATTTTATCAACTGATTCAGTAGTCCTTAGATTAGTTAATTAGTTTTGATCTCCTCTAATAGAACCTTTGGAAGATAACTCTAGGATATAATTTTCTAAAAGGTAATATATCATGGCAATGTTTAATTGGGTTCTAAAAATTAGTCTGATTACCTAGGGTTTGTGAGCAGAACGTTTGCATATAAGCCTGGGCTCTCCCGTATGACTTTACAAAAGGACTTAGCTTCATGAAGCCTCAGCTTCCACATGTGTAAAATGAGGAGAGTAATTCAAAGCCTTAGTCCCCTGTAAAGAAGAGTGTTTTGTAAGTTCTAAAGTACCAGAAAGAATAAGTTTCTATTTGTATTGTTTATGGGGATTATTTAGCACTGACACAAATCGTGGATTGCAATGGGTTAGTTCTGTGATCTTATGTTTACAGTGAACTTTTGGCCTATGACTTGCTTTGACTCTTTGGTTAACGATTCCAACAGCCACATGTGAAGGACCCTCTTTTGAGTTCTATGTGGGTGTGTTTTCTTCATATTTTCTGCAGATGTTCCAGCTGAGCGTCAAATTCGGCCTCTTGGAGACAGCCATGTGGGAATAGCTGTCATTCTGCATGACCTAAGATCTCCTCAGCCAACCCCCTTTCTTTTCCCTACCCAACGTCAATTTACAGGTAAAGTTCAGAGTTTCATTTAAAGAGAAAATTCTTGCCCAAGGGCAAAAAGTTATCAAAATCATGCAGTAAGGACCTAGTTCCTCTGTCCTGTTTTATTGTGGGGTTCACCATTTGTTTTGAGTTCGAAGGCATCTTTGATCTTGTATTGTCTCCGGCAGTTTCATGGATCAATTCATCAACCATATCCTGAATGATTGGAGCTGACAGTTCAACTGTCTGTTTTAGGAATCAATTTCCCAAATAACTTCATATTAGGATAAAATTACAATTTATTTATTCAGCGTTCTGCCCTTTTCATCATTACTACCACACACATAAAACATTTGATCTCTAGTATTAGAAACAAAAATCTCTTACTAAACCAGGGAAGAAATTACTACCTGTTTTGAGATGGTCACATAAAGAGATTAATGCACTCCAAAGGGCTAAATCAAGTGCCGCAAAAAGGATCTTACTTCTCTGGACTCATGCTAGGTAGGAAAGGAAACCCCTATTTACTGGCCACCAGGAGTTGGCCTAAGACAAATCCACCAGCACACCCAATAATTCCTCTAGTGAAAATACATGTCATGTGTTCAGATAGCCTTTGGGAAATCATACAATAGGGTACAGAAACAATATAAATTCATTTTCATCCCTGTTATCTACTTTTCATTCATAAACATTAGCTTGTAAACAGCTCAGCATGTTACCAGTCTGATTTTGTAATTTTATAATTTACTAAATCAGTGATTCTGTCCCAAACCCCCGCAGAAATCCATTCTCTAATAAACTCAGAAGAGCTTATGGCTGTTAATCTTGTGTCTCTCTTTGCCCTTTGATATTTCTGTAGTGATTCTCCTTCTACTGATGGGAAAATCACCCATGTTATTGTGTTGACTGCTACATGATCAATTTAAAGAATCAGTCACTAACCAAGTACATCACATTTTAGTTATTTCCTTCAGAGCTCACTTATTTTCAACATAATTTGATGGTACATAGGAGAAAATAACTTTTTTCCCTCTATTTTTACTTCCTCTGTCACAAAGCAGAAATAGGGTAGTAATAAAAAGATATTTACATTATTGCTTTGTGAGAAGGACTGGCTGATGTTAATGCTTTGAAATTTTTCCAAGAAGGCAAATGTCATGCATCATGCTCCCAACTATCCCACACATTCGGTGACTACTCATCTCGGATTAGAGATGGATCATATGCGTGCTAAGTGCTTCAGTCATGTATGACTCGTTGCCACCCTAAGGGCTGCACCCTAAGGCTTCTCTGTGCATGGAATTATTTTGCCATGCCCTCCTCCAGGGGATCTTCCTGACTCAGGGATGGAACCTGACTCTCTTATGTCTCCTGCATTGGCAGGCAGGTTCTTTATCACTAGCACCAGCTGGGGTTAAAGATGGATCATATGGAGTATAGCAAAGGCAGAGTAGCAGAGACAGTTCCTCTTCTCAGGCAGGAATCAGTTCTGAAGGCACATGGTTAAGCTGAAGTTCAACACAGACCTGCATCAGTGAACAAGTCTGCTCAGGCAGTACTTGGGAAGGATGCATCCTCAGAAGCCATGGTCAGAGATATCTAGGAGGGTCAGATGAAAATTTAGCTGTTACCAGGGAAGTCCATGCAGAGGGCTAAAAGTGTTAGGGAACCGAAACTGCCCATCATGGCCAGGCAGGATGATTAAAACTTGACTGAGTGGTTTCACAACAGGAGGACCCTATAAAAAACTCCATGCTGCTAAAACCTAACCAGTAAAATTTCGGAGGGGCTGAAGGGAGGAAAGCACAAGCTGGAATCAAAATTTCCAGGAGAAATATCAATAACCTCAGATATGCAGATGACAAAACCTTTATGGCAGAAAGAGAAAAGGAATTGAAGAGCTTTTGATGAAAGTGAAAGAGGAGAGTGAAAAAGTTGGCTTCACACAAAACATTCAAAGAACAAAGATCATGGCATCCATTCCCATCAGTTAAATTTAGTCACTCAGTCGTGTCCGACTCTTACAACCCCATGAATTGCAGCACACCAGGCCTCCCTGTCCATCACCAACTCCCGGAGTTCACTCAGACTCACGTCCATCGAGTCGGTGATGCCATCCAGCCGTCTCATCCTCTGTTGTCCCCTTCTCCTGCCCTCAATCCCTCCCAGCATCAGAGTCTTTTCCAATGAGTCAACTCTTCGCATGAGGTGGCCAAAATACTGGAGCTTCAGCTTTAGCATCGTTCCTTCCAAAGAACTCCCAGGGCCGATCTCCTTCAGAATGGACTGGTTGGATCTCCTTGCAGTCCAAGGGACTCTCAAGAGTCTTCTCCAACACCACACTTCAAAAGCATCAATTCTTCGGCGCTCAGCTTTCTTCACAGTCCAACTCTCGCATCCATACATGACTACTGGAAAAACCATAGCCTTGACTAGACGGGCCTTTTTTGGCAAAGTACTGTCNTCCTTCAGAATGGACTGGTTGGATCTCCTTGCAGTCCAAGGGACTCTCAAGAGTCTTCTCCAACACCACACTTCAAAAGCATCAATTCTTCGGCGCTCAGCTTTCTTCACAGTCCAACTCTCGCATCCATACATGACTACTGGAAAAACCATAGCCTTGACTAGACGGGCCTTTTTTGGCAAAGTACTGTCTCTGCTTTTCAATATGCTACCTAGGTTGGTCATAACTTTTCTTCCAAGGAGTAAGCATCTTTTAATTTCATGGCTGCAGTCACCATCTGCAGTGATTTTGGAGCCAAGAAAAATAAAATCTGACACTGTTTCCACTGTTTCCCAATCTATTTCCCATGAAGTGATGGTACCAGATGCCATGATTTTAGTTTTCTGAATGTTGAGCTTTAACCCAAATTTTTTACTCTCTACTTCACTTGCATCAAGAGGCTTTTTAGTTCCTCTTTACTTTATTCCATAAGGGTGGTGTCATCTGCATATCTGAGGTTATCAATATTTCTCCTGGCAATCTTGATTCCAGCTTNCATCTGTTTCCCATGAAGTGATGGGACCAGATGCCATGATCTGATATTTGGTATGAGACCTTCTTTTCTAATACAGCGTTCATAAGCATTAACCACTAAACATTGCTTTAGCTACATCTCATGATTTTTATTTGTCGTATTTTCATAATGATTTAATTTGAAATACTTTCTAATATCCTTGTGTTTTCTTCTCTGACTCATGAATCACTTATGTGTATATTTAAAAAATCCTCCCCTCCCAGTTTTTTTAGGAAGCCTAGTATAATTAACTTCAAATTTAATTCCATTGTGGTCAGAGGTTATACTCTGTACGCTTTCAGTTGTTTTACATTTATTGAGAATTTTTTAATGGGCTTGTATAGCATCTGTTTTGGTGATCCTACTGTGTACTTGAAAAGAATGTATATTCTGCAGTTGTTGCAGTAATGCTTTTGAAAGTAATGCTTTTGAAATATCAGTTAAGTCATAGTGGTTAATTGGTTTCAGATTTTCTGTGTGTTCAGTATTTTTTTTAATGTACTTTGTAAATTAGTGTCTAGTTTTAATAGTTAACTGAGAGATGGTGTTAAAATTTCCAACTAATTATTGTGAAAATTGTTGTCCTCTCTTTATGTCAGTGTTTTTCTTGGCTGTATTGAAATAAACTTAACATACACGATTGTGGAAGTGTAAAGTGTTGATTTGATGCACTGATATATTGCACGATTCTTTCAGTTTTTGCTTCATGTGCTTTGAACATTTATGATTGTATTTTTTGGTGAATGGAACCTTTTATAGTTTTTACAGCCTGATGAAAATATTGTGAGGCAGAAAAGTTGAGGACACAGGCACATTTCTAATCAATTGCTTCAATTCTTATTAATGGGAATATTTGCTAGGATAGGGAAGCAAGTTGTGTTGCCAAGTGAAGTGTTTTCCTGTATTTTCCTTCTTGTTGCTGACCATTTCTAATTGTACTTACTTTAGTGAGCTATCAGGCTATTAATGAAAGTTTAGTAGATTTGTTCATTCACTGAGAATTGATGTTTGAAAACCTAAGGTCAGTTAAAAAACAGATGAGTGGGTATATACAGTATATGAGCCCTATGTGTATGTATATTGTGTGCTAAGTTCTTTGGGGCATGTGAAATCTGAGATTGTCTTGACTTTTAAGTTTACATAAAATACTATATTGTATATTTGCATGGTGGTGAGAGAGACCTTAGAAAGTTCTCATCACAAGAAAAATAATTTTAACTGTGGTGATGGACTTACTGTGGTGATTATTTTGCAAAATATACAAATACTGAATCATTATGTTGTATACCTGGAATTTAAATAATGGGGGGGAAAAAGAAGTTTAAGATCTTGGGGACAGGCAAGAGGGGCTGGGGTGGTGGTATATTAGTTATTTATGACAACACAGTAAAATTACAGCAATACTTAGTAGTTTAAAACAGTACTCATTCATCATCACACAGTTTATGTGGATTAGACAGAGTACAAGTCCCCTGCTTCCCTGGTGGCTCAGATGGTAAAGAATCCGCCTGCAGTGCAGAGACCTGGGTTCGATCTCTGAGCTGGGAAGATCCCCTGGAAGAGGGCATGGCAATCCACTCCAGTATTCTTGCCTTGAGAATCCGCATGGACAGAGGAGCCTGGCAGGTCCCAGTCCATGGGGTTGCAAAGAGTTGGACATGACTGAGCACCTAAGCCCAGCACATAAGTCCCCTGGCTCAGGGTTTCTCAACAGTTGCTGTCAAGATGTTGGCCAGGGCTGTAGCCTTAACAGAGGTCATCATGAGGGGAAGGGCGTCTGTGCTCACTCACATAGTTATGGTTGAATTCAGTGCTTGCAGGCATGAGCACCAGGTGGTGGTGGTCACTGGGAGCCATCTTTTTTTGTGTGATGGGAGAAGGAAAAAGGAAGCAAATTATTTCTTGTAATTGTTCTTGTAATGGGAGCCAGAAACATACAGCTGGGGGAAATTATAAACCAAAGTTTATAACCAGGAAGCTAATGGTTGTTAGTACAGCCCAAAGAAATGTGTTACAGAAAGAAGAATGAGTAGCAAAGCATCTCAAATAACAGGACATAAGGTAATGTTAAATATTCATTATAACATGTTGGATTAATTCTAGACATTGTCATTATTTGTGTTTTCTGTATTAATATAAAAATTTTAAGATTTGTGTTAAGGTACAACCTTTAACCAAATATGACTGGGAATAAACTAATAAAGTTTTATTCCTTGAAAGACAAAAATACTTTAAAAAATGTTTTCACATTTTCTTAATATTTAAAGCTATTACATATTTTTAGTTATGGTAAAGTATACATGATACAAAGTTTTATGTATTTTAATCACATTTAGTGTGCACAGTTAGTGATCTTAAGTACATTCACATTGTTGTGTAACTGTCACCATCAAGAACAGCCATCTCAAGAACTTTTTGATCTTCCCAGCATTTTAAAACTTATCCATTAAATAGTTACTCCCTCTCCTTCCCTCTCCACAGCTCCTAGACACCGCGATTCTACCTTCTGTCTCGAGTAGTTTGACTACTGTAGGTACTCTGTATAAGGGGAATCGTACAATATTTATCCTTTTGTGTCTGGGTTATTTAGCTTAGCCTAAGGTCATCAGGGTTCATTCATACTATATATGGATGATATATATCATGGTATACAGGTATATCATGTTATATATATAGGATATATGTGCTGTGCTAAGTTGCTTCAGTCATGTCCGACTGTGCGACTCCGTGCAACCCTATGGGCTGTAGCCTATTGGGCTCCTCTGTCCATGGGATTTTCCAGACAAGAATACTGGAGTAGGTTGCATGTATATATGGATGATATATATGTAAAATCCATGTGTCAGGATTTTTTTCTGCGTCTGAAGAATATGTTTATTTATACCACATTTTATTTATCCATTCATCCATTGATGAACATTGGGGTGGTTCCACCTTTTGGCTGAAGAGTGCTGCTGTGAGTATTGATGTACACATGTCTGTTTAAGTCTCTGCTTTGGGGGTGGGCTATCTCAGAAGTTGCCTAGTACAGATGGGCACAGAGAGCAATTAGCTTTAAGTTTTTTGATTGAAAAGACATCTGTAGCAGACAAGAGAGATTTCTACTAGTTAAAAATACAAATACTAGGTACCCAAGTAATTGTTTCATTAAACTTTGCCTAGTTACAAGTGATGTTAACACATCTTTTTGTGAAAGACTGAACTTTTCATACAGAGTTTTCATTAAAAGTCTCACCAGAAGAAAACCTTTTCATCTTGTTTTAATGACTGGTTTAAAGAGTAATTAACAATATGCGTACACTTAGTATAATTTAAGATGCTGATGTTTATGGTATTTTAGAAAATAAGCCACACACCAGATGTCACTGGGTCTGCTGACCAGTCACATTTCTACAGTAATTTTGGATTTAGATTATAATTCAGGTGTGTCCAATTTTAGTGGAGTCAGACAGTAAATCAGCCACTCATTTAAAGGTGAGATTTCTGGCACTTTTAACTGTCTAGAACTCAGCCATAAAATGGAGCTTTTTTATCCTGTACTTTAAAAAAAATTATCACTTCATTCTGCACCAAGTCTTTGACTCAGCAGAAGTTTAGTGGGCTCCTAAAAGTAGGGGCTAAATACCAGCTAATGTAAATATATTTGTAAAACAAGGCCTTACCATCCCAATTTAGTTGGGGAGACTTTAGTAAATAATTATAGTATTACCCCTAGTCCTAGTTCCATCTGTATTCATATCCAACCCTACTCTTTGTTTTCATTTACTTGAAAGAATCTTTTTTTTCTGTAGTTTTAGATTGAAATTTTATCCTAACTTTCTAGTCAGTACGTTACTAACTTGGATGAAAATCATTAACATTTCTTATATTATTTCATTTTGCCTATTCATTTTTTGAAAAATGAGAGCTATATTCCTCGGCTAGTATATTTTAAAGTTCGTGTACTCCCTATAATGGTAAATTCTTACATCGTGTAGTAACAAAATCAGAGTAGTTAAACATCATGGGATGGTGGGTGCTATTCTACCATATGACTTGCTTTGAAAACTCATATTTACATTCTCCATTTGTGTGCATGTGTGTTCTGTGTGTCTAGTTTGATGCCTACAATGCTTCCTGTGGATTTTTGTCTTCATGAATTCTTTGAAGAACATTGAAGTTCAATTTGAAGGGAAGTTTGCCTGAAAGATTTATTTTATGCATGTTTTGTACTGCTATCTTTTAAAAACTCTGTGATAGCCTGGTGGTGGTAGGGGTTTAGCGACCCCATGGACTGCAGCCCGCCAGGCTCCTCCGTCCATGGGATTCTCCAGGCAAGAATACTGGAGTGGGTTGCCATTTCCTCCTCCAGGGGATCTTCCCGACCCAGGGATCAAACCCTGGTAGGCAGATTCTTTACCACCGAGCCACATGCTAAGCCCCCCAGATATGTTTTTGTAATAAGAGATCGGAATACCAGACCACCTGACCTGCCTCTTGAGATATCTGTATGCAGGTCAGGAAGCAACAGTTAGAACTGGACATGGAACAACAGACTGGTTCCAAATAGGAAAAGGAGTATGTGAAGGCTGCATATTGTCACCCTGCTTATTAACTTATATGCAGAATACATCATGAGAAATGCTGGACTGGAAGAAACACAAGCTGGAATCAAGATTGCTAGGAGAAGTATCAATAACCTCAGATATGCAGATGACACCACCCTTACGGCACAAAGTGAGGAACTAAAGAGCCTCTTGATGAAAGTGAAAGAGGAGAGTGAAAAAGTTGGCTTAAAGCTCAACATTCAGAAAACGAAGATCATGGCATTCAGTCCCATCACTTCATGGGAAATAGACGGGGAAACAGTGGAAACAGTGTCAGACTTTATTTTTCTGTGCTCCAAAATCACTGCAGATGGTGACTGCAGCCATGGAATTAAAAGACGCTTAAAAGCAGAAATATTACTTTGCCGACTAAGGTCCATCTAGTCAAGGCTTTGGTTTTTCCAATAGTCATGTATGGATGTGAGAGTTGGACTGTGAAGAAGGCTGAGTGCCGAAGAGTTGATGCTTTTGAACTGTGGTGTTGGAGAAGACTCTTGAGAGTGCCTTGGACTGCAAGGAGATCCAACCAGTCCATTCTGAAGGAGATCGGCCCTGGGATTTCTTTGGAAGGAATGATGCTAAAGCTGAAGCTCCAGTACTTTGGCCACCTCATGTGAAGAGTTGACTCATTGGAAAAAACTCTGCTGCTGGGAGGGATTGGGGGCAGGAGGAGAAGGGGACAACAGAGGATGAGATGGCTGGATGGCATCACTGACTCGATGGGCGTGAGTCTGAGTGAACTCTGGGAGTTGGTGATAGACAGGGAGGCCTGGTGTGCTGCGATTCATGGGGTTGCAAAGAGTCGGACACGACTGAGCGACTGAACTGAACTGATAAGGTATAGTTTTCTCTCGTGAAATCTTCTAAAGAATCCTTGTTTATTTCTGCAGGAACATCAATTTCAGCAAATATGTAAATTCCCTCCGCTTAGCTTCAAATTAAACAAAACATGAAGAATAACGCAGAAATAATAACTTCTGAGGAGTTAATTTTGTTGAGCTAATATAATCGGTAGTTAGGTAGACTTTAGCTCTCTTATTCGAGTGGTCATAAGTCCAGACTCTGAAGCAGACTGGCTGCTTTGAGTTCCATTTCTGTTGCTTCCTACAATAAGTTCTTTAAATTAATTTGGGCTTCCCTGGTGGCTCAGATGGTAAAGAACCCATAAAGAATCCTCCTGCAGTGCAAGAGACCTGGGTTCAATCCCTGGGTCGGGAAGATCCCCTGGATACAAGCATGACAACCCGCTCCAGTATTCTTGCCTGGAGAACCCCCATGGCCAGAGGAGCCTGGCGGGCTACAGTCCATGGGGTTGCAAAAAGTGGGACACGACTGAGAGACTAAGCGCCACACTTCTCTGTCTCTACTCCCTATCTGTAGACTGGGAATATTAACAAATGTCTCCCAAATAAAGTTGTGAATAAATAAGTGAATTAATATGGACAAAGCACATTGAACAGTGAGTGGCTCTTCTTAAGTAGTATGTTCATATTAGTATTTGTTATTATTGGTAGTAAGATTATTATCATCACATTGACTCAGTAATTAGTTACAGTCACTTGTCTCTGGGTTTTAGGTCTTTATTAATATAAGAAGATTTGGATTCTTTTTGACTATAACTGGGGATATGTCCATCTATACCGACGACTATAGATAGTTAAAAAATTAATACATTTTCCCTCACTGATTTTTGTTATGGTTTTTGTGTTGAAGTTAAGCATTACTTTGAAACAAATTTCCAAAATATTTACCTGTGGATTCTTGTAGAGTGCAGTCTCCTGAAACAGCTGTACCTGATTTTTTAAAAATAATGTTTGCTTTATTTTTGTTGCCTAGTCTTCTGTATCACAGGAAAGGCAGGAGGGCGTGATTTACCTGGGCTTCTCAGCAGTAGACCAAGATTCCTCTAGTACCCCGCCACCAGTTGCATGCAGAGGCAGTTTTCCAGCCAAGATTTTCTTATTAGTTTCTTAATTCTCTTTTCACTTCCTACCCAGTGTCGGACTCAACTGAGCAACTTCACTTTCACTTTTCACGTTCATGTGTTGGAGAAGGCAATGGCAACCCACTCCAGTGCTCTTGCCTGGAGAATCCCAGGGATGGGGGAGCCTGGTGGGCTGCTGTCTCTGGGGTTGCACAGAGTCGGACACGGCTGAAGCAACTAAGCAGCAGCAGTGTGATTTCATTTTCTTTCCTCTCTGCAAACTGTTATAAATTCCATCCTAGTTTTCTCCTCTCTCTTGTGGTTCTAAGAATACTGAAACTGTCATGTTTTTGTTCTATTATTCCCCTCTCTCCAGGTATATTGTGGGCAGAGGCAGGTCCTTTTTGTTAGCCAAGTCACATATACAGAATTTTGCACGTTATATGCTTGAGTGAGCAGTATTCATAATTAAAGTCAAATAGTACCATAAAGATTTTTTTTAAAGATCGCTCTTACTTCTCAACATGCAAGTGCCTCCTTTCAGATACTTCTGTATATTATTTAATTTAATGATTAATTTCTCCTTTAAGAGGTTTTTGTCATCCTGTGGGATAACCCAGCAGATTGGCTGAAGTGTTTTCTAAAACACGGTATTTTCCTTTAGATACACAGGTCATTTTCTGTGGTGACTGTGGATCTCTTATTCGTTAGATTGCATTTGTACTTGGTACATGAATATAGTTGTTATGGAACAAAAAAGTTAAGTAGTGACATTGATATTTTCACTTTTTACAAAAACCTTTTAGTATCTGTTAGAAAGATGAATGGTTTACAGCTGTGTGACCTTTACTGGAATGTTGCCTTTCTGTGTCTTTGGAACTGCCGCATCACAGATGGATTTCTTGCCTTGTAGAAAATGTTTGCTGCCACTATTTGAATCTTCTACTTGTATTCACGGTGTTCTTCCCTTACCCCTCAATCAGTGAGTCATGACAACAGCACCTAATTGTTATCAGCAAGCAGCATCCCCCCATTCTTAGCAAGTGTTTTATTTATGAATGGAATATGAAAGGAGAAAAGCTAGTTAGTATTTCATAAATGTCCTATTGTAGGAAGCCCATGTATGTAGTGTGATCTGTACTGATTGGTTAATTGACCTCAAGTTTGGTATCCTTAAAAATGACAGGTGCCTTTGAACATTTAATCTCCTTTATAATGTATGTGTTAATTCTGTGACCTTTGCTTTGTTTTCCAAGCAAGGCTTTATTGGGGCCCATATTATAGTAGGGGAGTGAGGACAAATGACAAGTTCCCTTGCTTGCTCACTTGCTTGTTGAATTAGGGTTCCTTGTATGGGTTGAGGATAGGGATGTGCGGGGTTCCGGCCGGAGAGTGGCCCCAGTGTTCTGCCCACTCTGGTAGTGTTGCATTCGGGGGCATGCTCAGTACCCTGCTTTTGCTGCAGGCTCTTCAAAAGAGGCAGTTGGGTTTTTTGGTCTCTTTGTATCTTTTGTCCAGAATTTGTGCCGACTGCATATGCATGCAGTTATTTTTAGTCCCATATCAGTTCAGTTTAGACCAGTCGCTCAGTCGTGCCCGACTCTTTGCGAACCCATGAATCGCAGCACACCAGGCCTCCCTGTCCATCACCAACTCCCAGAGTTCACTCAGACTCACGCCCATGGAGTCAGTGATGCCATCCAGCCACCTCATCCTCTGTCGTCCCCTTCTCCTCCTGCCTCCAATCCCTTCTAGCAGCAGAGTCTTTTCCAATGAGTCAACTCTTCACATGAGGTGGCCAAAGTACTGGAGCCTCAGCTTCAGCATCATTCCTTCCAAAGAAATCCCAGGGCCGATCTCCTTCAGAATGGACTGGTTGGATCTCCTTGCAGTCCAAGGCACTCTCAAGAGTCTTCTCCAACACCACATATTTTGTTGCTAGAGGAGAGGTTTGTCCAGGTCCAAGCACTGCAGCACTGCAGAGAAGGATCCCAGGCCCCAGCCTGTCTCATTTCCCCCTGAGAGACTCTACACCCTTATTCTTGAGGGCAAAGGGGCTGAGGGTCTCTTCCTTTGAAACGCCTTCCTGGGGCCCCAGACCTTAGCCTAGCTGAGAGCTGTAGCAGTACCTGGCTGACTGTTCCCAAGGACTTGTAGGGACCAGGGCCACTGGTGGTAACCTTTGTTTATCTAAAATTTTTAGTGTTAGCCTGGTGATGAGAAGTCTACATTATTTTTTTTTTTTTTTGCTAAAGCATGCCTCTGTTTTATCTTCAAAATTTCAGCTTCAGTTTCTTTAAAGTGGAGAGAGAACTTAAGATATATGCAGAGTGTTCTGAATATAGCATTCTGTCTTGTCTTTTATGCGTATCTCACAATTTTTTAGTGACTCATCTTGATAGAAACTTAATTTTCATAGAATTTCTATATATTCACATTGTATCCATTTATAGAGTATTTAAATTGCATAATTACAGTATAATTGGTATGAGTACATTTGGTCACAAACACAGCTGACTCTTGCTAAGTACACAGCCTAACTGCTGGGAGCAGAAGAGTGCAGGGGATTAGAGTAGTCTACTGGCTCTTGCTCCTTGGAGGAAAAGTTATGACCAACCTAGATAGTGTATTGAAAAGCAGAGACATTACTTTGCCAACAAAGGTCCGTCTAGTCAAGGCTATGGTTTTTCCTGTGGTCATGTATGGATGTGAGAGTTGGACTGTGAAGAAAGCTGAGCACCAAAGAATTGATGCTTTTGAACTGTGGTGTTGGAGAAGACTCTTGAGAGTCCCTTGGACTGCAAGGAGATCCAACCAGTCCATTCTGAAGGAAATCAGCCCTGGGATTTCTTTGGAAGGAATGATGCTAAAGCTGAAGCTCCGGTACTTTGGCCACCTCATGTGAAGAGTTGACTCATTGGAAAAGACTCTGCTGCTGGGAGGGATTGGGGGCAGGGGGAGAAGGGGACGACAGAGGATGAGATGGCTGGATGGCATCACTGACTCGATGGACGTGAGTCTGAGTGAACGTCGGGAATTTGTGATGGACAGGGAGGCCTGGCGTGCTGCGATTCATGGGTTCGCAAAGAGTCGGATACGACTGAGCGACTGAAATGAACTGAACTGAACTGGCTCAGAGCTCAGTGTCTTGAGTGCTTATAGTATGTTTTACAGATGGAAAGGAGAGGATCTGAGATTGTCCATTTGGGCACTCAACATTAGAAAAGAGCTTTCACTGGCATGTTTTGGGGCTTTTACTCAAAGCTGATAGATGTTTACCTTATACAGTTAATATTGCTCACTACTTTCCAACTCATTACTTCAACAAATCTTACTTTGGAGAGAGAAAAAGATATAATGCTAACCCTTCAGGGGTTTAATATGATGTAGGGATAATATGCATAGTGTTTTGTGAGAGCACAGAAAGGGAGCCCCTGTATTGAGCAGGAGAGGAAAAACCTTCAGGAGCATATGATGCTTGTGTCTAACTTGTGTCTAAATCTTGGAGAACAGTCAGTATTAGGGAGGAGGTGTTTGGGAGGAGAAAATGTTATGTAGCAGGTAGTTTAGGTACAGGGCGTGTACAAAGGCGCGGACATGTGGACAGGTACGGTGTAATCGTTACTGCTGTAGCAAACACTGTGTGCCCCCAGCAGCAGGATGCTAGGCCATTTACATGATACACATTTCATGCTGTTGGTGTTTGAAAGAGAGTATAAATGCTGAGCAAGAAGCCAAATCACGCTAGACCCCTGAAGCCACAGTTTATCCTGAAATGAGTCTTCGGAGTGTCTTAAGCAGAAGAGTCAGAGAAGGCAGTGGCACCCTTCTCCAGTACTCTTGCCTGGAAAATCCCATGGACGAAGGAGCCTGGTTGGCTGCAGTCCATGGGGTCGCCGAGGGTCAGACACGACTGAGCGACTTCACTTTCACTTTTCACTTTCCTCTTTCCTGCATTGGCTAAGGAAATGGCAACCCACTCCAGTGTTCTTGCCTGGAGAATCCCAGGGATGGGGGAGCCTGGTGGGCTGCTGTCTGTGGGGTCGCAAAGGGTCAGACATGACTAAAGCGACTTAGCAGCAGCAGCAACAAGCAAAAGAGTGATGTCTTGAGATCTGATTTAGAAAATTTTTCCCGCTGGAAGCATTGGGAGGAAGGAGTAAAATTGCAGTCAAGGATACCAGTTAGGAGGTACCTGAAATAATCCANAAAGGGTCAGACATGACTGAAGCGACTTAGCAGCAGCAGCAACAAGCAAAAGAGTGATGTCTTGAGATCTGATTTAGAAAATTTTTCCCGCTGGAAGCATTGGGAGGAAGGAGTAAAATTGCAGTCAAGGATACCAGTTAGGAGGTACCTGAAATAATCCAGATGAGAAGCTAGGGAGGGCCCAGATTAAAGCTTGTGAGCACTGTGAGCAAAGGGAACTACTGAATTCAGGAACTGAATTGACAGGCCTCAGTGACAGAGCACCTGGCGAGGTCAAGGGCAGGGTGATCTCTAGGTTTACAAGATAGCTAGAGTCCAGAGTGGTGAACTGAGGAAAAGTCTTTCTGTGTGTGACTCTTCTAGTGCTTAACACAATACAGGGCATGCTACTTATTGTTTACTTTGCTATTTGTAGAAAATACATGTTTTTTATTCCTGATTTCAGTACCTAGTCTTTTTAAACTCTAGGAGGCCATGCAGTGTAGATACGAAAAATAATTGTGGACTTGAATTGAAGTCTTAACATTGTATTTTATCCTCTTTAGTGCTTGAAATGTTATAAAATTGCAAGCTTGAGTAAAAAAATTGACATCAGAGAATAAGATGGAAATACTGTCTTGAAAAATTTGCAACTTTTTTGTGTAGTTTTTTCCTCAATGTTTTATCTTCTGAATAACTGACATCTTGATTCACAGAATGACTCAGTATCGTAACAGACAAGATGCCAATTCTCTTAGGATAGATTCTCTAAGTGGTTGGTAGTATAGTAGAGGTTATGATAGAGACCTTGACAACTTACTGCAAATTAGGCTCTGTAATTTGAGTGACATTTTCCTTTTTCAAAGATGATGAAGACATTTTTATATGTATGTAAAAATAAATTGGGGTCACGACTTTTATGCCACATCCTTTGTAGCATGTCATTACTGTGGAAATATCAGTAAAATGCTAGGTGACATAACTGTTCTCTTGTCTTTTGTCTTCTTCCTTTCCCTTCTCTTTCATCTTCAGTTCAGTTCAGTTGCTCAGTCATGTCCGACTGTTCACGACCCCATATGGACTGCAGCACCCCAGGCTTCCCTGTCCATCACCAACTCCTGGAGCTGCTCAAACTCATGTCCGTCAAGTTGGTGATGCCATCCAACCATCTCATCCTCTGTTGTCCCCTTCTCTTCCTGCCTTCAGTCTTTCCCAGCATGAGGATCTTTTCCAATGATTCAGCTCTCTTTCATCTTTCCTATTAGCAAATCTTATCTCCTGTGCTTCTGACATAAATATCCCACACCCTTCCATCTCCTTTAATCTAGACCAAATCTCATCATAAATACACTTCACACACTAGTCTTCATGCTTGCTTTCTTGACTTCCATGCCACCTTCCCGAATACCTTCTCTTTATAGAAACTGGAATCATCTTTTAAAACTATAAGTCATGTTCTACTTAAAGCCCTCTACTGGCTTTCCAGTGCACTTGGAGTAAAATCCCATCTCAAATATTACCTCTTCAGAGAGTCCTTCTCATGGAAAAATGAATGAATACTATGGGAACTCAGAGGAGGCAGCAGTTGATTCTGACTTTGAGGGCTCCAGAAAAACTTAACAAGGAACAGTATTTGGTCCAGGTCTTGAGTAGACTTTTGTTAAATGAAATTATGTACTGAATAAGAATTTAAATAAGTAGTGGCTCTATGTGCCTAGGCACTGCAGATTCATGCTTTGACAAGTGTTGATTACTTTGAAAGTAAGTCACTGTTTTCAAAGAGTTGGCTGTATTTATTGTAACTTCAATAAATAGCATATACAAGAGCCAAGGGATCCTTAGTCTGCTTAAATACCAGGAATCTCATGGGTACCTATAAAAATAGAATCAGGCCAACCTTTTTCTATCATCATTTATACCTGTTCAGGAAATTTGAGTACATTCAGAAACAAATTTTGACAAAATCACAAAATTTGATTGTAGTGTCATGGTTTTTATACTTAAAAAAGCGAGCTGTTTCTAGCCTTCTAAGGCCATATATCAATTTTTTAAAAAGCCAAAATTAACATCAGGAAGATGAAGGTATAACCAATTACATATGCCAGTTGCATTTGGTCATAAAATGAAATTTTTATTGGTAACTAATTTTACTGCCTGATTGTCACAGAAGTACAGCTTAGTAATTAACTAATTCAATCTTTTGTGTACTTCCTTTACTGATTCAGAATGTTGAAGACTTTGACTAGGTGTTCATTTTGAGGCTTGTAGAATAATTAGTGTAAAGATTATAAAATTTTTGTCTTTTTTGCTGTGCTTGTTTAGGTCTTCATTTTAATTTTTTTTTCCTGCCTTTTTGACTCTTCAGTAGCTGTGATTCTTAAATCTTTTCCTTCCAAATTACTTTTCCCTGAAAAACTGCACATAGTGAATTTGCAAAGTTTTATCATTTCAGAAATTCACTCATTGACTTTCTCATCTAAAAATCCTCCTAGCTAAAGTTGGAAATTCCTACCAGAAGAACCTCTAAGCAGACCAGTCCTTGCTCTAATCATTTCAGAAATTCACTTATTGACTTTCTCATCTAAAAATCCTCCTAGCTAAAGTTGGAAATTCCTACCAAAGAACCTCTAAGCAGACTAGTCCTTGCTCTAGTGCTTATATATATATATGTATATATATATATACACATACACATATACACATACACACCAGTGTATATATAGACATTGTGACTTAGGCCAGTCATATAGTTATACTTGTAAAGCAGGCTTATAAGTATTTCACTTGGCTGGGGAGAAATGAAAAAAAAACGGTGGACAACATAGAAAATTGTATAGAAAGCTAGTTATTATACTCACAGTATATTACATTGTATTTATTTTGAGATTTTAAGTTCCAAAATATCTTCATTTTAGTAAGTTGTGGTGGTTCCCTCCCCTCTTCTGAAATCTGCCTGTCAAGTAGGCCAAAATATTGTCGACCTATTCTGTATTGATTCATATAGTTTGTTTTTGAAGTTTATGAGTCTGTGAAATCCCAAATTGGGTACCACTTATTTAACTTATATGCAGAATACATCATGAGAAACGCTAGACTGGAAGAAACACAGGGTGGAATCAAGATTGCTGGGAGAAGTATCAATAACCTCAGATATGCAGATGACACCACCCTTATGGCAGAAAATGAAGAGGAACCAAAGAGCCTCTTGATGAAAGTGAAAGAGGAGAGTGAAAAAGTTGGCTTAAAACTCAACATTCAGAAAACGAAGATCATGGCATGCAGTCTCATCACTTCATGGGAAATAGAGGGGGAAACAGTGTCAGACTTTATTTTTCTGGGCTCCAAAATCACTGCAGATGGTGACTGCAGCCATGGAATTAAAAGATGCTTACTCCTTGGAAGAAAAGTTATGACCAACCTAGATAGCATATTCAAAAGCAGAGATATTACTTTGCCGACTAAGGTCTGTCTAGTCAAGGTTACGGTTTTTCCTGTGGTCATGTATTTGATGTGAGAGTTGGACTGTGAAGAAGGCTGAGCGCCGAAGAATTGATGCTTTTGAACTGTGGTGTTGGAGAAGACTCTTGAGAGTGCCTTGGACTGCAAGGAGATCCAACCAGTCCATTCTGAAGGAGATCAGCCCTGGGATTTCTTTGGAGGGAATGATGCTGAAGCTGAGGCTCCAGGACTTTGGCCACTTCATGCGAAGAGTTGACTCATTGGAAAAGACTCTGCTGCTGGGAGGGATTGGGGGCAGGAGGAGAAGGGGACGACAGAGGATGAGGTGGCTAGATG